>CM062296.1:485302298-485651780 GCA_031216915.1 Pictodentalium vernedei
TTATCGGACTCCCGTTCTCTTACGGGTCGCTTGTTGCTGTCAGAATGGACTCTCAACAAACAAGTATTCAATCAGATTTGCTATCTATGGGAGCGCCCAATGATGATTTATTTATGACACAGCTTGCTAATCAATTGCAGACGTATGTGTTGGCTTGTCCAGATCTCTGAGCTAATATTGTTAACGCTCTATTGATCTATAGGACGGAATGATAGGATACGCGTATCCTCCGGCGCTGTTGTTTTAACAGGTATTGCTAAGATAAACAACCACAATACATTTCTGTTGATAGCATCTCTATCTTCACAGAGATCATGAGTAATTTACTCTCTTGTCTACTGTGGGTCTTAACGTGAAATCTTCCTCTATGTGAGGATCTTTTTTCACTGGGTAAATCGTGTCATCTTTATCACAACCAGCAAGGTCGCAACCTTCATGTATTCCGTTGTGTGGTCCGTATTGCATTGTAAGCACTGTACTGGACGAGCTTTGGACGCGATTTCTTACTATAGGAGATCCTCTTCTTCGCTATTCTATGCGATTAAAGTGGAGGCTCTTCCGTCGTGGTGTAGGGATCATTATGTTCATATTGTTGATCCCTCCATACTACTCATTGCTATTTTTTAGTATACTTGTTTCACAAGATCTACTGCAGCCTGTTATTATTTAGGTTATAGGTTTATGTTACCTCATACCTATGCACTCTATGATAGTTTACAATTGAGTCTTTTGTCTCTTTATCTAAGTCAGTTAGTAACCTTTTGATAAATAGACTTAGAATCTTTAGATTAAATTCCTATACGGATTTTAACTTCGGTTCTTATTTAGCTAAGTAATCATTTGAGCCTCTGGAAACAGTAGTTTTCAAATTCTGACCTTTTGGACAGTAATTCTGTTGGTTTCTCTTTTACTGTAGAGTCAGTGAGTTTCATGCACTATCGATGGATGATTTTCACTTTCGTAGTTTCGGAATCACTACTTCCGTTACTATTTAGGTTGGATTGTTGCATAAGAGTTAGGCTCCTATTATCCGGAACCTATTATTTTAAGGTCCTTCCGTCTTCGTATGGGCATAGGCCTTTACTCTTTCCGGGTACAGTTTATGTATTTATAAACAGATATCTGTTTATTACTATGGGCGTAAGCTTCTTCTGTCTTTGATGTCTAGTAGAAGGACGTTACGCTCCATTTTATTGTTAATGGATTCTATTAACTATCGGTACTGCTTATGGTATATCATTGACTTAGCAGTTGTGCTTAAGATTTCGGCTCATGAAGTAAGAGTTCTTCTACTTCTTGGGCTTACATTAATAGTGTCGCTATTATAGATTTTTGAAGGCCGCTCATTGCGCTCAGCCATCCACATTCATGAATTTTATCTCAGAAATATCGAGTCCATTTCTGGAGGCCTCTATTGTTAGGTCTATTATCTACTGCTCAGAATGTCATTCACTTAACAGTTGCTACTATAGCTAGGTAGGCTGTCTGTTTCGGCAGTGTCTCCGTTCGGCTGCCCTCTTCGCTCTGGGCTATTTGACCCAGGGCAAGAAAAAGGGGGGGGGGGGAGGGTGTTCCCTTGGGTCACCTGTTTTACTATGAAAACAAGGGGATACCTCCTCCGGAGTTAGTAATTCTGAGCTGTTATTGGGATGGTTGTTTAGTGAGAAGTTTAGGTTTTTAAAATTCATTCAAGTCTTAGTTTTTAAAGTATAGCTTTTGAATATTGCATATGTCAACGGACATGATTATGCAATCCTCAGACACTTTTAGGAGTATAAGAGTCTCTATTCTCTAGACTTACTTTATTTATTGGCTTACTTTAAAAATTATTAGTATAAGGATTATATTGGATATTAATAGAGTACATGGATGTTTGAAGCTCAATTTTGGAAGGTGTTGTATCTTTCTAATTTATCATAAATAAGAAAGATACATGTAAGGCCTATTACTTCTTTTTCCCTACAGGGGATGACTCTATTTTATTTTATTGAGCGTATTCCATTTTGCTCTATGTCCTTGGCCCTCCAGCCTTTTTACTATTCAGCTATGTCTGGGTCATTGGTACAGTATAAAAATGTTAAAAAATTTATAGTAATTTATATATTTTTTATACTTACCAATGACCCAGACGGGGATGGCCCTCCCAGGAGTTGGGAACTCTTGCCTCCCCGCTGAGTACATAGCGCTTACCAGGCACTGGTTATTAGAATGATTAATGGCGCCAATTTCGGAACGTCCTTGACACTGTGCATGCGCAGTAGGGGCGAAGTGTGGAGGGCCTTTCAGGACATGTTTTCTTTAGTTTTAGATGCAAATTTTGGGGATTGGGGGGCAAAATTTGTGTTTGGCCCTATATTTTAAGAGTTAGCACCAGCTATGTCTGGGTCATTGGTAAGTATAAAAAATATATAAATTACTATAAATTTTTTAACTTTCTGAACCGATGGTCCGGTATGAACCAAATTTGGTTTGTGGTATTATCGGGTCATAAGTACTTGACCTATGCAAAAAAAAATTTCCGCATCCCCATGGGAACCTTGGGAGCTAAAAATAGAAATATTTTCAAACGCCCATATTTCCCAAACTCCATGGAACAGAGAGCTGTTATTTGATATGCAGTATCTTTAGGACCAGTAGATTGAATGATAAAAAAAATTGCCATCGGTTATATTAGGGTGTTCTGTAATGGGCATCGAAAAAATGCCGAGTCAGCATATTTGCAAAAGTTTAAAAAAATCTTTTCTCCAGAACCAATCATCAGAATCTTTTGATATTTGGTATACGGCATTCATAGTGGGGTCAGATAAAAGTTTGTTGGAATAAAGCTCATTGGTTCATATTTGGGCTTTCTTCATGAGCCCAAAGTTTTAACATAGGGTAATATGGGGAATATTCTTTAAAAATCTTCTTCTTCAGAACCTCTAGTCAGAATCTTTTAATGTTTGGTATACATCATTGTTATGAGGGTCAGATTCAAGATTGTTCAAACCAAGTCCCTAGGTTAATATTTGGGCTTCCTATGGAAGCCCAAATTTTATCTTTGTTCAATATGGAGGGTAATTTAAAAAAATCTTCATATCCACCAGTCAGAATGCTTTGATATTTGGTATGCAATACCTCTAAGGGGGTCAGATTCAAGTTTGTTCAAATCAGATCCCTAGGTATATATTTGGGCTCACTATGGCAGCCCAGCTTTTTACTTAGTGCAATATGAGGAAATTTCTTTAAAAATCTTCTTCTTCAGATCCACCAGTCGGAATGCTTTCATATTTGGTATACAACATCTCTAGGAGGGGGTGTGGGTGGAGGTGGGGGTGGGGGGGTCAGATTTAGGTTCAATTCGAGTGCCTAGGTTAATATTTGGGCTCCATATAGGAACATGAAATTTAACTTAGTACAATATGAGGGAATTTCTTCAAAAATCTTCTTCTTCAGATCCACTTGACAGAATGCTTTCACATTTGGTATACAACATCTCTAGGGGGGTCAGATTCAAGTTTGTTCAAATCGCATCCATAGGTTAATATTTGGGCTTGCTATGGTAGCCCAAATTTGAACTTAGTGCAATTCGAAGAAATTTCTTTACAATTTCTCTTCTTCAGACGCAACAGTCAGAATGCTTTCATATTCGGTACACAACATCTCTAGGGAAGTCAGATTCAACTGTGTTCAAAGCAAGCGCCTGGGTTAATATTTGGGCTCTCTATGGCGGCCGGAATTGGCCATTTTGCTGAAGAATTAAGAATTTTGTATTCAGTACCCTCTAGAGGTGTGTAACTAAGATTAATCCTCATAGGTTGTATCAAGGGGCTTCATAGGGGAGCTCTACATTTTACTTTATGATCAACTGAAGAAAAGGCATGATGCCCAGATTATTTTTGTCACTCCTGAGGGACTCAAGGATTGACAGTGTATCCTATGGAGATGGCTTGCTTAATGTAGACTCATTCTTGTTCTGTTCAAGATGAGCGCTTCAGGCCTCGTGGGGATTCTTGTTCTTTTTATATAGTGGGGACTCATTCATACTGATGTTACAAAATGAACTTTCACTCTGAATATAGCGTTATTTTAAACTGCATTTTTTTAAAAATATTTGTGTACTTATTGAGTCCAATGAGAGGAAAAAGGCAATTATGAAATTGTGTTAATTAACTGGTTGAGTGTTGGAAGACTATATTTAATCTTTATTCTGAAGTGCAGCTTCATGTACCACAACTTAAAGGCTTCATATTCTGTGGATGTATTCCTTATTATCTTTGTGAAGTTAAATTATTTAGTCCATAGGCACTCTCTCATACATTGTAACAAGGCAAGGACTTGTAAACAAATTTTGATGAGCAAAAAAAAAATTAGCATTCTACCAGTTAAAATAACCAGTGTACCTGCAAAACAAATGAAATAACAGGAATATTCTGACATCCAGAATTGTTCATGCATTATTTGTCTTCTGGTGACGAATATATATTGTTTATTTTATCTAGTCAGCTCATTGAATAAGATATGGTTAGTAAAATACTTACTTCTGTTTGATGCCAGTTGAAGCATTTCATAAATTTTCAACTTATTTTTGAAAAACCCACAATAGGATATCTACACTGAGTTGATACCCAAACTTTTTCATGATTGAAAACGGAAATTATTTTATCATTCTATTTCATGAGATGACAAAAGTGAAACTTTCCTTCCATGAAATCTAACATGGACTCAAATAAAGCTACAGACTTTGCCGATAAACTGTAAAAATATAACCTGGTCAAAGTGACTTATACAAACATGATGGCACTAAAGGGAGGGATTTTAAAAGTCAAGTGTGCAATCTTAGGACAAAACTACTGAAATCACTTTCATTTCAAACAGAATTAATTAATTGACTTGAATTTTGAACAGATGATCATTCTTTATATATTTGTGATAAATGTTGACTTGATCAGATACACTAAAATCAGTAATACTCTGTTGACAACCCCATTTGACCCCAGCGTTGATTAAGAGACCATCTGTGTTAAGAGACCATGTTTCTCCAGTGGGTGGTTGCTTCAGTGTGCAAAGTTTAAAAAAATGACTCTAACCGACTGACTGTTCACGTGGTTTGCAGATGGCTGACCGACCGCTCGGCTATGTAAAAATTCCAGGGAAACTCCTTTTTTATCAGTAACAAGTATTCATATATTGCGTGGAATTGAAATATATATAGCCTCTCAAGGCAAATGTATAAAAATCTATCAAGACACAAGAAAGGCTGGTTAACTGGTAGAATACTAGAAGCCCATATTTGTCCCCCCGAAAAAAATTTGGGGGGGACTATAGAAATCAGCAGTGTCTGTCCGTCCGTCCATGCGTTCGTGCGTGCATCCGTGCAGACATATGGGGTTTAGGCGGCTATTTGTTGGTAGAAATGGGGGTTAGGTGACTACCGCAATTTATGTGACTAGTCACATAGTTAAATGTCATTATTCTAGGGTGGGGTTTAGAGTTGGGGTGGGGTGGGGTTAGGGTCAGTAAAGGGTAGAGATAGGGTTTGCTACCACCCCAAAAATTTCACAAAAATCACTTTTTTTAATATAATGGACATGCATTTTATTGTAGTCCCATAAAATAAGCCACATAACTACCAATTGTTAGAACGTCCGTCCGTCTGTGCATCCGTCCCACTTGGTGTCCCCATGATAATTCCAGTTTGGATCATTTGATTGGAACCAATTTTGGTATGTGACCTTCTTAGCCCAAACCACAGGTCAAGTTCGAATATGGGTTCGGCCAGCTTATTTTTATTAGAGTTATACCCCTTTTTCGACTTTGAAATTTCAAGATTTGCGGTGTCCGGATGATAACTCCAGTTAGGATTATTTGATCAAAATGAATTTCGGTATGTGACTTTCTGGGGTAATAATACAGGTCAAGTTCGAATATGGGTTCGGACTGATCATTTTTACTAGAGTTATACCCCTTTTTCGACTTGTTTTTTTGGGGGACATGTGGCCGAGCGGCCATTTATTGGGCTTTATTCTGAACTGCAGTACCCAAAGTTAAAGGCTTCATATTTTGTGGGTGTCCTTCTTATTATCTTGGAAGTAAAATTACTTCATCAATTTGCATTGTTACAATTTATGGGAGAATGCCTATAGGCACTCTCCCATAAGTTGTAACAAAACAAAAATATGTGACCAAATCTTGAGGCTGAGAAAAAAATTAGTACTTTACCAGTTAAGTACTCAGACTTTACCATTCAAGATGCAACTTTTGGCTGGCCGGTCATCCGTTCACGTAGATTTGAATTTGCGTAACCACCACGTGAACTAAATGAGCATTCTCATCAAATTTTGTACCCTGTGCTTAGACCCGGCTTGACTGTATTACCTATATTATAATACATGTAAGCTACCCGGTTAAATATCTGTCAAAGGTGGGGTACATAAATTTATGGGAGAAAAAATTCTGCTTTGATTATTTGTTTTAAAACTGTAGAAAAAAGAAAAAAGAAAACATGAAGGTATATTGACAGATGAGTTCCGGGACACCATTGACTACCTGAATCAGTTCTTACCAGATCAGCACAATATTGAGTACATCCATTTTGACATGGCCCACATAAGTAAAAAGTAAGTTTTTTTTTTATTTTAAGTATTTTGAATATGAAAGAGGAATTGGTTATGCAATACTGTCAACATGTAAAACACTTTTCTTTGGACCCTTGATAAGTTTGTTCAACTCTTTACCTTATATGACTAGCAGACGGCATTGCAGAACAATAGATTGAATTACTAAAGATGTCAATTTTCTGCCTCAAAAGCATAGCTTACCAATCTAATTGGAACAAGCACATTGAGATCATTCCAGTGAGGGATCATAAGCTATGTTTTGGAGGCAATAATTGAAGAATGATAAAATGATGAATGATGGTTTATGTGAAAAGTATGGGCTTAATATGGCCATTATGTTTGTTAAAGGGTTAACCCAGACAACACTTGAGTTGCTGACTGGTACTGTATGTGCAGAATGATTTCTATGCACTGCTACCCAACATGCTGACATCTGCCCATCCCAGGCCTCGAAATAACAAGATTTTGATAAACCTAACAGCAGGTTGCCTCATTTGACAATGGTTAACCTGTTGATCGGTTACCTAAATTTTTTTCATAAACCTATTGGTTAACCATTGCATTAAAAGTATTAAAAGTTAAAAACTGACAAAGCTTCTGACATACCCAACTACAGTTCCTCCCAAATTAGTTTGGCATTTAGACGCAAGGGACCCAAGGCAAGTGAAGTACAAAACAGGTACATACACACGCCCCCCCCCCCCATACACATTGCACATTCACGTGTGCACACATTAACATTTGTTGTTCTTTGCTTTATATGATTTTTGTGTCTAACAGCCCTGGGAATTTACCGCGGCATTCGGCAATGCCGTCGTAAATGTCGATGAAAACGCCAATGACGACGGCAATTTTTTTGCCGTAGTATCAGTTTGATAAAAAAACACATCTGTCCACTTCGAAAGGTGCGAGATAATGGATTACGTAGCACACGTCGGTGGCGTGTGGCAGCTGCCATCACACGCAAGTGAATAAATGATCGCCCCGAATTGACTTCATTTGGAATCAATGAGTGGGTTTTGGGCCGAGTCATGGAGTGTGCATTAAGCCGTGAAAACTAGATACCAACAGCGAATACACATTTCGTTCCGGTTCGCCTGACCGTGTGCAGGCTATTTGTTGTTTCCGGTACAAAAGAGTTATTTTTTCAGACAAATTGCAAGCGTGACCGAGAATTATAAGTTGTGTGACGCGGGTCGTCGAAATTGAAAAATAATTAAATACAAGTCAGTGTATTTGACAGTTTGTCAGGATTCGAATTTCTTTCAATAACGATTGCGCATCGCAAACTTAAAAGCGAAACGCAAGTTGAATCAGAATGGCTCTGTTAATTAGCTTCCTTGATGTGCAACATTAAAACTGAATGATGATTGGTCAACAAGCACCGACGGTTCAGAGGACACTCTCAAACCACGATGCACCACATTGTCAAGTGAATTATAATATTGTTTGCTTCGTAGTTACGAATGGGCAGACTGGGCGGACGCCCAGGGCCCCCATATTTGACAGGGAATTGTGTCATGTTAACACTAGAAGTGAGGTTAGTAGCTCCATTTTTTTAATTTCTCAAATTTTACCAACAAAAATACTGATTTCTCTGTTGAAATGTTCCACAATTTTGGAGGTCGGTGTGCCGTCAGAGACCACCTGAGAGCCTCCAGAAATAAAAATTTTTCCAGACCCCCACCAATGAGGGGGGGACACCCCCTCTCGAGTCGTGCTCTCCACCCTCGCCGCTTCGCGGCTCGGACGATGCTTCGCATCGTATTTGGACTCCCCCCCCCTACCCCCACGATCGACCTGCCGGATTCTCACCGGTGTCCCCAAATTATTCCTGGATATGGCCCTGCTATTACTAACAGTAACTGGCTTCGTTATTTTCAATGAGAAAAAAACCTTCACTTCCTTATTTTACGTTTCCAACCACCTGTGGAAAAAATTGCCGTAGACAATCTTAAAAATGTTAAAATTGCTGTTGAGTTTGATTTGACGACGGCATTTATCTGCCGTAGACAATTTTCCTAATTCCCAGGGCTGGTCTAATGAAAATTAAACAATTTTAATTGTTTATTTTGCTGCGTGGCTTATTATTTCAGAAACCCAAACACATTTGTCTCGAACTGGGAGTGGAAAATGGGCAATTGTGTGGGGATGGCGTCAAATACCGTCGATGGACGTCTGTATTACGAATACATTGAACTTTAGGGCATGGGAGTTGCATTGGCAGTCTCTGATTAACGTTGGAAAAGAAATAACTGTAAATCGTATCTACCTTCCCCTACATTTCGGAATCCTGAGAATGTAATCCAAAATTCCAAACTAAAACTTTATTTGTGCCACAATGTTCGAAATCATTTGGAAAAACCCATGTTCACAACCATGCAGGCTGTTTATTCAAATGGAATAAGCATGTAAACAAGAAGTCAACATTGGTGAATAAAAGACGTTTTCATAATGTGTTCAAAATTTTTTATCATGGATTGGTAGGGTAAAAAGGGGCGGAATGCAAATAATTAACAACAGCTCATTTGATTTTCAATATGTCTCCTTTTTATTGAATTGAAGACTTATTTGAAGCTTCGTGCAGTGCAAGAGTTAAAACCTCACGTGCGGTAAATTTATGTATTAACAAAGCAGTTAGCTCCCTTTAGCTGTAACAGACAATCGTCTTTCTCAGAATCGAAACAAATTAATTGTTTTGAGAGCCAGAGGGTGCCTCGAGTTGGTACTGCAGATCTTCAGTGCTGCTAATACTATAGATTTATACCCCACAAGTACAGTAATGATTGAAACACGCTGTGTGATAACCACAAGCATTTTGTTCTCGTTTTGTGCACCGCAGTGATTCTTTTAAATCAGTGGGAGGAAAAACATAGAAAACTTTTCTCATCCTGTAACAACTAACTTCGTCGGCCATTGGTGCAATTTTTGGTTAACCGATCGAGCGTTCGCCTGAAAACAAATCTGCGTAACCGACAGGCGAACGGTGCGAGCGTTCGCCTCTTATTTCGAGGCCTGCCATCCCAAAGCTCTCAATCCACCAGTCTAATTATTATTATGTAAGGATTTCAATACTGTTATGGCCTGAAACCAGTCTAGGACTTGAATATCATCTTTGTTCAGATTCACTCATCTGGAATATTTCAATGGTCAGAAAAGTGAACCTATAGCTAAAAATGTTGCTTAATCAAGACATGCTTTGACCGAATTTTGGATGGCATTAACATTAGAAATGAAGACACCACAGCCGTGCTTTTTCGACCATGTTGCATAGTTCCTTGTAATTGTGTTAATATCTTAATGGTTTCAAGGTTAATTAAATTCTTGTGGATTGGAATATCTATAACTGGGGCATGAAAGACTATCCAGATATCTATGTGATTGATGGAAAATCACATTACATCAACAGTAATCTGTGCACAAACACATGAAAAGTTGGTAAACAAACAACCCATAACAGTGTCGATATCCTTACAGAATTAGACTGGTGGCCTGAGAGCTTGACCCATTCCCTTACTTACTGGATCACCAGAAACTTAAGGGCCTGTCAGGCAATGTTGTAAGTCATGTGTGTAGGTAGATATGCAATCCTACATCCCTATTCTGAATCCATCCCAGATCGTATATATGAAGCATTGGTTCCTTCATTTTTGACCCTTTGTTTCTTATGAAGAAATTATTTTGCAAAAGATATTTTTCAATAATATTTTTCTGAAATAAGTAACATGAAGTCTTGTTTAATTAACTGTTTTCATGTTTACACTAGTGTTCCATCTTGGCAATCCTTGGGATGCAGAATCATTTTTCTCATTCTTTAAACTTTTTCAAACAATGATGTAAAGTGTTATAAGTGAAAAAAATAGGATAATTACCCTATTCAAATACCCTGTCCATTAAATGCCCTAAATAGTGCACAGAGAGTTTCAGAGAATTGTATAATGCAGTGAAAAAATGATTTGAAATTTGCGACTGATTTTTCTGCTACTATGCTAACTGCTACTGGCTTGATAAAATCTGATTTAGTCCAAGAAAAAGAAGTACTTAAAAGGGTTGTTAGACTAAAGGATGTTTAGAACCCTGAGCATATCATAATGCTGATGTAAACAGGAATAACAGAATAATAACAGGATTTTCTAAGGCATTCATTAATTATCTAATTAACATTAGCCAGTTGCCGTTTTGAAATTATTTACAACCTGAGGCTGTATTACAGTATAGTTGCCATTGACTGGTCGTAATCCATTAATAGCTGTCGACGGTTAATCGATTAATAGCTGTTTCCCATGAATTCAACAATCTCTAATATACTTACAAAACAAATTTAACCCTTTACCCAATGTAGCGAGCAAAACAGGCCAGCACTATTCTAAAAAATCGCCAATTAATTTTCATTATTTTTTTCATTTTTTGTCTCAAAAACATAGGTTATGATCCCTCTTTGGAACGAGCTCATCAAGAAAAAAAAAATGAAAAAAATTAGTTATTTAAGAATTTTGTTTACAAAGTGTCATCTGCTTTTCATGTTAGGTAAAGGGTTAAAACTGACGATGTTTGAATGTGTACACTTTTGCATTGAGATGAAATGTAAACACCAAAATATCTCCGTCAGACTCCGATTGATCTAAAGAATTTGAACAGAAGAACATTTGTGCAAATGTTTCTTTTCTATAACTAATTTTCAGAAATTTTGAACATAAAACTCCTTCCATTCCAAAACAAGCTACAACTTAGCACTGCAAGTGAAGTTACCGTTGTGGGTCTTGTGACAATTTTCTCACTTTTGCAGTTCCAATTATTCCAAATGTGTTGTTTGAGTGTACAGGACCGAAGATTCTAATTACTCTGCAGTTTGCAATGATTTCCCAAACCGCAATTATTAAAAGGTACACAGTTAGAACGATATTCTTTAGTACTGATTAACAAATTCTGGTTAATACTAGAAAGGACAGAAATTGATCAAATAGCAAGGCTCAGTGTTTTTAAAATTATGTTGTTGCACATCATGCGGAAAACAATGGCCATGGGATATTACAAGTAACTATGGTGCCATGAGATATTAGAAGTAACTAGAAGTAACTATGATGAGAAATTTCAAGGGTTAATAATCTGTTGATTCACCTCATTGCACAGAACAATTTTAACCTGACTTGTACCACTTTAAAAATGAATGACGATCGGCTGAAAATAAAAACCATTAATTACCGCAACAGTCGACAGTTAGTCAAATAATCGAATAATCGCAACAGCCTTATTATGAAGCGCTGGGTTCTACCTAGTGCATCATTAATTAAACTTTTGATGATTATTCCTATAATTAGTGTTTGGAATCTTAATGTTATTGCGGCCGTAGAAATATTGCCCACAAATGGAAAGTGACCAGTCCATGGCTGCTGTACTGTAGGATTACAGATTTGAAAGCTTGAGACATGTTTTTTTTAAACTTTTTACCCTAGTATACTAATAAACACCATGTTAGTGTTGGTAGGTTAACCGAAAATACAACTGGATGTCGGTTATTTAAAAGCACCGACCGACCTGAACGTGAGACAACCGACCATTGGGACATGCACAGTTATTTAACTGCATGATCTTGAATGCTGTCACTTCTTGTAATGTGCTAATTAAATAAACTTTCCTTGAAATGACAAATGATAAAAATCTCCATGCTCGGCCTAAAATTGAAAGCACCGTGTGGTTTTTGACAAAAATAAAACAAATATCGAATTATCAAAATGACTACACACTTCACTTAAATGCAATATCCACGCATCTGCTGGCCACTGTCAATATTTTCTGTGTATACGTTTGAATAGAATTTAAATGGAATTTAAAAAAAAAAACTGTTGTACATTGTACTTGCAGTAATAACATTTTCAAGACAGTAGGCCAAAATTAGGCATGCTCAGTATCAATACACGAAATAATTAATATTCATGACCTTCAAGTTCAACCAGTGGCGTAGCAGAAAATCTTGTGGTTCCCCCACGAGATAGAGACGGGGGCCCTTTCATAATGGTAGTTGCCTTTAAAACAGGAGCAAATTTAGTGTTGTTACCGAGCACAGCATACAGGATTTCATGTAGTACATACGCCATAAATTGAATGAAGGTATAGCCTATAGGATTGATTCTAAAAGTACGACTCTGTAGATTTTTTCATTACATGTTTTAAGTTTCACCCCCAATTCATTCAAACGATACACACATACATGCACGCCCAACATGTGTGACTTGAGAGGCACATGTGTGTATATTGTTCATTTCTCACCCCTATCAGTTACAATGATGTAGCATTCATTTAAAAGAATAATACATAAACTACAAAGAGTACATAGTGTGGAAGTGAGAGTTTGAAATTATGTGTATTTGGTACACTGTGGACTGTGCAACAGTCACACAGGTAAACATATCAATACATACACAACCAGGCACGTACAACAGATAACCATAAGTGCTACGCCAACATAGCCAATCCTGAATTTAGTTCATAAAATTAACATTTATGACACTTGTGATATTTACCAGTTATTATACGTTGAATAGAACCAAATCAGGATTGACTACGTCTTTGTTAAGACATATACTTACTTACCCTATTGATGGGAAAAACGACCTCTCCTCCTTGCGTTCTTGTGTGCAAATTCCTTCACAATCTCTGCAAATCACATTACACAGTACACAGAAATGAATAGATTCTAAGAATAAGAATGATGCAAGTGGACTTAAAACTGAAACTAAAACACTGAAACTGAAACTAGTAACGACGTAAGCTTTTTTTGCCAGCGAGTCGAGTCTGTGTGTAGCAGTCGCCACATTGCCACATTGCATTCACTTTGACATGAGACAAGGATACACTTTGCTCCTTCTGTTTTTTTTCTTTCTGTCAACCCCATTCCTCCTATCTATTTGTTTATTTCATTCTATCTGTCATCATTTCCTGCTATCGTTTATTTATCTCTCTTCCTCTACTCTTTTTTACTATCTCTCTCTCTCCCTTTCCTTCATTCTTCCAGCTTTGGGACATCCTTCAAGATGGGGGCCCCCCTTCTAGCCGGGCCCCCCCCCCCTGCAATGCGGGTCCTGCGGGCCCATCCCCTATGCCACTGAGTTCAACACCAATGGTGAAACATTGTATTTGTAAAATGTTCCTTTGCTGAACTGGAACTTTTCACTTGCTCCACATTTATACTGTCTGATAGATTTATTTCTACACATCATTTTTAAAGCTTGAACTCCATAATCAGTTTCAAATTCACAGTTAAAGTTGGATGGAATTGTAGGGTTACAATGAACTAAATGAGCAACTTTTCCTCGATCAAATTTCTAGGGTCGGTCAGGTTACCCAAAACACAGGTATTTTTTTTATTTAATTTTTTTTTTGGACCTGTCATTTTACAACATTACAACCTTGGCATTTTTTTTTTTTACCAATGGTGTGAATTGCTATCACAGCATTTTCCTCATGGTGGGAGTGGGGGCAGATGGTGGGAGGGGGGAGGGGGTGGGGTCTGCCAGTGCTATTCAACTGTATATCCAGGACTCTGAGTACAATCTTCATTATCTTCTAGATTAATGGCTCACTGTATTGCGCTATGTATAATTGCATAATTTAGAGAGAATGAGAAAGGTACTTGCACTTTGAACATTCATTAAAACCAATATTTGGGAAAAAACTCAACTGTTTATATAAAAAAATAATGAAACCGACGTCAACTTTTTTTTTAAAAAAATGAGTAGAAACCGAAACTGTGGAAAAATTTCATAACCTCCCAACACTACACCACATCGAAACAAACAAATAATTCTCCAACAGTTATTGCCCTTAATATGCTTTAAAAAATGGTGTATTCTGTTGAAAGAAAGGAGACAATGGGGAAATCAACTTCTCCAAAGCATTCATACACAGAATGTCACAATGTGTGAATGCATTGTTCAGTATGGAGCGAGTGCCAGTGTAAAAGGATAGAACGAGAGGTTCAGCCCCAAGTTCTATCCATCTGCATTGGCATGAGTGCCATATTGATGAATGCATTCACACATCGAGGCATTCTTTGTTTATTACATGCCTCTATGATAATTATCATTTTCTAAATTCATCATGACAAATTCGGTCTTATTTGTAGAATCTGACATTTGTGATGTCTGCTTGAAATAAAAACATAACTCACATTTGATTGAAAAATATATGACAGATCGATACAGAAACAGAAAAATACAAATGAAAATTGTGTCCAAATAGATTATTTGTTCATATTTTTAAGAAATTAGCTGCCGTTATCTGAGAGATATTCACTTCAAAGTCAAAACTTCAGTGTTATAAAATCACTCCCCATTTTTTTTTGTTGTTAATTTGGTGGATTTGAACAAAAACTTACATTTTCCTATTTACATTTGATTTATCGGCTGTCACCACAGCTTCTGAATTGATCTGGATCAGAATGGGGCATTTCGGTTGGCTGATTATGAAAATGGGCAAAGTCTAGTTCTTTTGATGGATCCATGACATCCAGTGGAAAAATAACCCATCAATGGAAATCCATATAGAACACTGATTCGGTACTGATTTATAAAATGGAACTGAATGAAAAGTAATAGGCATGTCATAAAGTTTAGAGCAGTGGATTGCTCATGTGCAACGTTTATATTGACGAGTGGATTCTTAAGTTTTTTTGAGTTACTACCTTTGATTGACTTAGAAAATTGACCATCTTCATGAAGGAGGATACTGTCATGGTGAAATTAACTCCTTCCAGTAGAGATGGGTGGTAATTGAATTTTGAGTTTGGTATTAGTTTCAGTATTTTTATTGGGGTACATCGCGGTATTCGTTCGGTATTTGGTATCTGATTTGACTGAGATTTAGTACCAAAGGCAAATTTACATAAAGAAAATACAGAATATGTTATTCATGTATCATTCTACTACAGCGCCACAAATACCAGTGCCTGTGAACTCAATATTGGCATTATTTTGCTGACTTAAATCACATCTACATTAATTTTGTGACTTGTTCCAAACACACCTTAACCTTCAAAGGCCTATTTCAGGCTTTTGTAATCTCAGAACATGTGCTAGTAGCGTGCCATCATTAGGAGGTCCTGCTTACAGTATATAAATCACCAGAGCAGTGATTTCTAGACAAGTCTTGACTTGCAATTGCTGCTAGACAAATGGATATGGACAGGTCAGGGGTCAGCCTGGCAACTGATTTTAGGGAGAAGTGACTTCTCCCTCCAGAGATTTTAGGAAGAAGTCAGGGGCCAGGAGGGAGAAGTCAGTGGTCATGTGGGAGAAGTCAGAAAAAACATAAAAAATGTTTGCCATTACATTTAATGGCACTATGAAGTAGATTAGTAGATTGACTGTCACATGAGCAATCTAAAATTTGAAATCTGCTGCCTCCAGCAGTACATTTCAAATTTTAATGTTCTCAACCCTTCACATTATTTATTTGAGACCATGTGTAATTCTAAGCATGGTAACTATTGTAATCACTGGTAGGGAAAGAGTTAAGGGGAGTCCTCATTCCTTCACATTGTGTTCAACCGTACTTATATGTTATGGCAAGGTGGTAGTGGTGAAAATAAACTGACTACCTAAAAGTTAAGTTTTATTAACTGGTTGAGTTCTAAAATTATTTTTCAAAGGTGATTTGAAACCTGGGTATTATTTTCAAAGATACCACACTACCAGCAATAGTGGCTACAGTGAAGCAAGATTTTGTTCAAAAATTATTGTTTTGTTGGAATTTATTGGAGTATGCCAATGGGCACACTCCAATAAATTGCAACCAATCACCTTTATATATGAAAAAAATTCTACCGCTGAGCAAACATCAAGCTAATGTATACAGTATGGAGCCACCAAATTGGCTTCCAGCACTTTTCAATGGAGCCATGTTAGAGACTTCTTGCACCAGTTAACTAAAAATAAAGCTGTGTGTTTAATCTTCAAAAGCACTCAAGTTGATTTTAAATTTACCTAAGAAATGAGGAAGTGAAATTTATCACTCCATATTTTGAGAATTTTCTTTATCATAGAAGATATTTTATTTTAAATATTTAAAGTATTCAAAATAAATTTCAAATTCATCTAAGAAGCTGGGTCTACTGTGGTTTCTGAATATCTTAATTAAGTTGAAAAGTGTAGTTAAAGAAGTTTTCAATATCCTTCGTTAATTAAGCGTTATTCACAATTTGAGTTAATTTATTTCTGAGGAAATCAGAGGTAACTGACAAAATATTTCAGTTGTCTCCCTTTTCTTCTGTACTGGGTATTTTTTCAATACACTGTTCAGAAAAATTATAGTTTCTGACAGCCATCCCACTTTGATACATTCGATTAGTGCTATGGAATCCTGCCATTCTCATCCACCCTAAAATTTGTGATTTATAATCACAGCCTGGTGAGTCAGAATAGACATTCTATTTTTAAAAAGCCATTTTTGTGCTGGTGAATCGTTTAAACACCACAATAGACCATTACAACTCTTTTGAGTAATATTAAATTGGGTTAGTTTGGGCTATTTTCAGAGCCATATGACGGGTTTTAACAGCAACCGCAAACGTGTTTATTTTATCATGCCCATCAGAATGCAGAAGTGATTCTATTTGGAAATAAAACGTAAGAAATGTCCCAAACTGCCATGTCTCCCAAGGAATTTGGGGAGGGCGACTTGAATTTCGCCCACAATGTAAGCCAAGGTGACTTTAGGAATGACAAGGCGACTTCTTTGCCCTTGTTGCCCACTCAGCTGACCCCTTGTACAGGTTGTAGTCTAATAGAAACTCAGGACAATTTCCTAGGACCAAAACGGTTACCAAAACTTAAAAGAAAATCAGTCACTTCTTTTATGAAAATGAATCCTTGAACTGCTAACAAGCCCCAACAAGGCCTTATAAGTAGTGAATGTTGGAAAATATGAAAATTCAGACAGTTTCTGTATTCATTGATATGTTCGCTTTGATTTTTTGGTGTCCACATGATATTGGTATCAGTTTGATTTTGTGGTATGTTGGCCATCTCTACCTCTCTGCCCCTTAAGTTTTACAGACTTGATGCCACCAGACTTCTGATGTTTCATATTGTATAGGCGACGACTTTCTTCAATTGTTTTTGGAGTTACTGTTCTTGGGCAACATAGAAAATTTAGCATTTTTATGAAGGAGGGTAAGTATTTAAAGCTGATGTGTAACATGTATATAGATGGCTGGATTTTCAATTTTTAGCTCAACTTGACAAAGTCAAGCTGAGCTATTGCCATCACTTCTCGTCCGTCGGTGTACGTTACGTACGTACATTAGTATGTTAGTACGTACGTCCACAATTTCCTTTGGCACACCTCACAGTTGCATTTATGGTCAGATCGCTTTGAAACTTGGTATGCTTGTTTGAGGTGACCTCTAGATGGGAGCGATCGATTTTCTTCAATTTCCGTCAAAAAATGTTGCCGCGGCCAACGTTCTTAGAACTTAGTTTAGTCAAACCTCAATATTTCCCTTTGGCACACCCTACAGGGCACATTTATGATCGGATTGCTGTGAAACCTGGCATGCTTGTTTGGGGTGACCTCTAGATGGGAGCTATCGATTTTCTTCGATTTCCATCAAAAAATGTTGCCACAGCCAACGTTCTTAGAACTTAGTTTAGTCAGAAGACCTCAATATTTCCCTTTGGCACACCCTAATGTGCACATTTATGATCGGATTGCTTTGAAACCTGGTATGCTTGTTTGGGGAGACCTCTAGATGGGAGCTATCGATTTTCGTCAATTTCCATCGAAAAATGTTGCCGCTGCCAACGTTCTTATAACTTAGTTTAGTCAGACCTCAATATTTCCCTTTGGCACACCCTACAGGGCACATTTATGATCGGATTGCTTTGAAACCTGGCATGCTTGTTTGGGGAGACCTCTAGATGGGTGCTATCGATTTTCTTCCATTTTCTTCAAAAATTTTGCTGTGGCCAACGTTCTTAGAACTTAGTTTAGTCAGACCTCAATATTTCCCTTTGGCACACCCTACAGGGCACATTTATGATCGGATTGCTTTGAAACCTGGCATGTTTGTTTGGGGTGACGTCTAGATGGGAGCTATCGATTTTCTTCCATTTCCGTCTGTCAAAAGATGTTGCCGCTGGCAACGATCTTTGAACTTAGTTTAGACAGGCATCAATATATTCCTTTGGCATGCCCTACAGGACACATTTATGATCAGATCGGTTTGAAACTGTGTATGCTTGTTTGGGGTTACCTCTAGATGGGAGCTGTTGATTTTCTTTGATTTCCGTCAAATAATGTTGCCACTTGCAATGACCTTCGATGAACTAAGTAAAAACTTACTGCAGTTAAGCATCAATATTTCCCTTTGACACACCCTGCTGGGCACATTTATGATTGGATCACTTGCAAACTTGGTGTGCTTGTGTGGGGTGACATCTACATGGGAGCTGTCGATTTTCTTCCATTTCTGTCAAAATGTGGCCGCTGACCTGTGAACTTAGTTTAGTTAGACCTCAATATTTCCCTGTAACACACCCTTCAGGACACATTTATGATCGGATCACTTTGAAACTTGGTAAATGTTTTCGGAGTAACCTCTAGATGTGAGCTATTGCTTTTTTTCATTTCCATAAAAAAATATTATCGTTATCACCAGCCTTTGAACTTACTGTGTTTGTGCATCAATTTATCCCTTTTGCACTGTCTGCAGGGTATATTTATGAATTTCCATAAAAAAAAACAAAAAACAAAAAAAACCATTGCCGCAAGCAATGACCTTCTACTTAGTGCAGTGCATTTGTGCATTAACATCTTCCTTTGGCATGCCTCAGAGGGCACATTCATTATCAGGTTGTTATGAAACTTTGTATGCTTATGCAGGGTGACAAAGATAGGAGCTATTGATTTTCTTTTCATTTCCATCAAAAGCTGTTGCTGTTAGCAACAATCTTTGAATTTATTGCATTTGTGCATCAACATTCTTTGACATGGGCTACAGGCCACATTTATCATAGGATTGTATTTGAACTTGGTGTGCTCATTAGGCAAGACCTTTAGATAAGAGCTATTGATTAGCATCCATTTCTGTGAAAAAAGTTGCCATTTACAATAACCTCTGAGCATACTGCATTTGTGTTTCAACATTCTTTTTTAGCCAGTCTTACAGTTTACATTTAAAAATGCATGGATTACTCTGACCTGACGTTGTGCACACATAATGCTGTTATGTTGAAATTTCATCAAATAACATTGGTACCAATGATCTTCAATTCTGCCATTTCATTTAAAACTTACCAAGTTCAAGTTTGTCAAGTTGAGCTACAGTGTCATTGACACTTTCATTGAGTTACTGCCATTGATTGACTCAAAAATGTTCCCCTTTTTTTGGAGAAGTGCACTTTTAAGGTGAAATGAACTCTTCTTGACCTTGACCTGGAATTGTTCACTGCCCTTGTCTGACTTGGAAAACTTAGCATTGTAATGAAGACGGTACTCATGAGCACTGAAACTGTGCAGAATCATTACCAACAGATTGCTGATGTGCATCATACATATATAGAGAGATGATTGGATTATTCAATATTGGGGGTTTTACTCCTCCCCATGCTTGACTCAGCAAATTAAGGTTTTTTAATAAAAAAGATTACTCTGATGGTGAAATCAGCTCCTCTTTTTGACCTTGCAGTTTAGAGCACTGAAACATTATAGAACTATCACCAAGAGATTGCTAATGTACAACAACTATACAAATGATGGGATTGTTTAACTTTTTGCATGTTTCTGCCCATGCTTGAATTAGGAAGTTTAGTATTTTAAACAGAAGGGTAATGTTATGGAGAAATTACCTCCCCTGAACTTTCAGTCTAAGGCACTGAAATCTTAAAGAATTTTCGCCAGCAGTTTGCTGATGTGCAACATCTATATAGATGACAGGTCTCTTCAAATATTTTGGAGTTACTGCCATTTGACGTTTATGGTGGAGAGTACCCGTATGGTGAAACCAACTCCTACCCCTTTCTGTTTAGTGCATTGAAGCCTCATGCCAAAACCTCCATAGGAGGTTTGGTGGGTATATAGTCGAGGCCTCCATCCGTCCGTCCATGCATATGACAGTATGTCTGTCCATCTGTCCAAACATTTTGTATTATAACTCTGGCATCGGTTGACAGATTTTGATATCCTTTGGTATAGTGATAGACCAGCAAGGGGGAATGATATCCACGTATCTTCACATTCATACCAGAGTTATGGCCCCTGTAGAGCCTAGAAAAATAATAAAATTAACGTTTTGTATTATGACTCTGGCATCCCCGCGGGAACCACTGGAAGTGAAGCAGTGCCTGTTCACTGCGGTAAAATAGGACCCAGTCACCAATGCTTGGGAGGTGCAAACCCTCTCTAAAATGGGCAACATGGTTTATTAACGCTCACCCCTGGTCTTGAGTTGATACTCATGTTGCGGTCATGATTAGCCATTGTGCAAAAATATGTGACCTTAAACTAAAATAAATAAATAACTAAATATAACCCTGACCTCGGTTGTCGGATGTTGATGTCCTGTGGTATGATAATAGACTAGCATATCACTGGTTTCGTCTGTACATTTCTACCAGAGTTATAACACTTGTTACACTTGAACTCTCTGTATAAATGTTTTGCATTATAACTAAGTCATTTGTGTCCAGATTTTGATGTCCTTTGGTATGGTGAGAGGCTAGCATGGAGAAGACATCCACACCATTGCATGTTTTGTCCATGCATGTAAACCAGAGTTATGGCCCTTGCCATACTTACAAATCTTTCCATATAAACATTTTGCATTTTAACTCTGGCATCAGCTGATTGATTTTGATGTCATTTGGTGTGGTGATAGACCATTCTGGGGAAAGTATATCTGCATATTGCAGGTTATGTCCCTACATACTTACCACAGTTATGCTCCTTTTTAGACTTAGAAAATCTGTTTGTGTGAAGTGTTTGCATTGTTTTTTGTCCATGGGAATAATTTTTAGCTTAACTTGACAAAGTCAAGATAAGCTATTGCCATCACATGTGTGGTAGTCTGTGAGTCTGTTCACATTTTCCTTTAGCACAGGCTACACCCCATACTTCTTATCCGATCATCACAAAATTTCATATGCAATTTTGATCACAGTCTGTTTGTAATTTTAAGGGGGGTGACAGGTAGACAGCCAATCTGGCTATGTCACCTCCCTCAGTATGCATACCAACAATCTTAAAAAATATATTTGTAATCGCTTTTTTATGTATACTGAAATAAAGAATATCTATCTATCTATCTATCTATCTATGCAGGTTTGAGGTCATGTCTAGATGAGAATGTCCCCTTTTGGTCGAGATTGGTCAACCGTGGTGGCTGCCCGAGCCCAAAACCCGAAAACCATTAGCACATTCTACAGGTCGTATTTATGAAGGAATTTCATTGTAACTTGGTAGGATGCCTCTGTATAATATCTAAATGAGAACATCCCCTTTTGGTCATGATCTGTCAACCGTGATGCCTGCCCAAGCCCAAAACCCCAAAACTTTTAGCACAGTCTATAGGTCATATTTAATATGGAGGGATTTCATTGTAACTTGGTAGGATGACTCCAGATGATGTCTAGATGAGAACTTCCCCATTTGGTCGCGATCTGTCAACCATGATGACTGCCTGAGCTAAAAAAAAAACCCTAAGCACAGTCTGGAGGGATTTCATTGTAACTTGGTAGGTTGACTCCAGATAATGTCTAGATGAGAATGTCTCATTTTGGTTGTGATTGGTCAGCTGTGACGGCTACAGGGGCCCGAAGCCCAAAAACCTTTAGCACAATCTATAGGTCATAGTTTTGAAGGGATTTTATTGTAACTTGGTAGAATGACTCCAGATAATGTCTAGATGAGAAGTCCCCTTTTGGTCATGATCATTCAGCCATGACGGCTGCCAGAGCCCAAAACCTGAAAACCTTTAGCACAGTCTACAGGTCGTATTTATGGAGGGATTTCATTGTAACTTGGTAGGTTGATTCCATATAATGTCTAGATGATAACATCCCCTTTTGGTGATGCTTGGTCAACTGTGATGGCTACAGGGGCCCGAAGCTCAAAAACTTTTAGCACAGTCTACAGGTCATATTTATGAAGGGATTTCATTGTAACTTGGTAGGATGACTCCAGATAATGCCTAGATGAGAACGTCTCCTTTTGGTCGTGATCATTCAACCATGATGGCTGCCCAAGCCGAAAACCTTTAGCACAGACTACAGGTCGAATTTATGAAGGGATTTCATTGTAACTTGGTAGGATGACTCAGTATAATGTCTAGATGAGAACGTCTCCTTATGGTTGCTATTGGTCAACTGTGATGGCTACACAGGCCTGAAGCCCAAAAACCTTTAGCACAGTCTACAGGCCGTATTTATGAAGGGATTTCTTTGTAACTTGATAGGATGACTCATTTTGGAATAATTTTACTGTAAATTGGTAACTTTCATTGATATACATTAGCTGTGAGGGCCACATACATTAACTGTGAGGGCCACATTAACCCACCTCTTTAGTATAGTCTACACCTCATATTATTTTTATTGAAAACATAGCATGCAGGGAACAGAAATTAACATATTCCCAGTTATCACAATTCTTGCCTTATTTCATAATCCTTTCATAAAAAATTGAACATTATCCTTTTCATCAAACATAACACACAGACAAGTTAAGCTACAGTGTCAATGACACTTTCATTGTTGAAATGCAGCAGAAAATTGAATAATTTTTATATTGCCCATGTTGTGTCATTGCAGGAGGGGGCATATGCAATGCTTCATGTTGCATTATTTTCTTGTAGAATTATATAAGGGACATATTGTTAATGTGCAGAATGTATACAAATGACTATACTTTAGGGGATTTTTTTAGTCACCACCTTTATCAACAGCATTTTTTGAGTTTTGGTAAATGAAACTTTAAAACATTATTTATTACTGATGGGTCATTGTTGTTCTACATGTACAGAGATGATGCAGGGTTACCATGGGGTCTTGGATTCAAGAAATGATCTTGAATTTGATTCAAGGCCTTGAAGTTCTGGAAAATGGATCAGGAGGCCTTGGGGAGCCTTGATTATTCGCGAAATAAAAATGCCAACAGAGTATGTTATCATAACCATATAATTTTATATGCCATAGTTTGTGAAGGTGAAATCCTAACTGGGATCCTCTGGTAATTATCCCTTCCTCCCACTTCCCAGCAAGGAAAGTGGGAGGAGGGGGCAATGACCAGAGGGAGGGTTCCAGTTAGGACTGGTGAAAGTGGAACCTTGAAAATCCTTGATTTTGGCTATTGTAGAACCTTGCAAAAAATATCGAGAAAGGGCCTTGAATAGCCTTGAATTTTATCAGTCCTTGCCTGCAGGAACCCTGAATTGATGGGAATAGCCAGATTCACTGCTCTTGACCGACTTCAGGCAAAATTGTGTAAAATCTCATTTTAGAGTACTGACAGCTTACAGAAGAACTGGCTACCGTTTTCTAATGTGCAACATGTTTGTAGGTATCACTGAACTAAATATTTTCCCATAGGCAACCATTATAACGTTTCGGCAAAAAAAAATATGATTGCATCACTTTAATTTTGGCATTCTAATATCTTTGTCAAGTATAGCCCTTCAGACAACTTTTTCTGACCCGAGAACAAGGGGTCATGCAACAAATAAGAGAGAAAAATTGACACGAAGGGAAGTACTGGTCACATGCACATATTTTTCAGGGAATTCCCTACAAAAACACACAAAAAGTAAATTGTTTTTTTTAGGTCCAAAAGTCATCAAATCACTCTCTTTTTTATCAGGAATATTCAACTATAATGCAAGATGTCAATAGAATGTTTCAAATGTTTATTGAAACAATATATTTTCCCAAGGTTTATTTTTAGAGATTGCATCATTTCCGAGTGCAACATTTCAAGGTGGGAAACTCTAATTCAAATATTTAGTTCTCTGATACCTATAATCATCCCTAACCCTACCAAAGAGAAGTGTTACCACTTCCATGAGATAAAAGAGTCATTTCTGCATTAGTATCCAACTTTTGGCTTCTGCTGAGTCAAAAACATGGGAAATTTGCTCTTTTAAGGAAAAGTGTCCAAACTTTGTCAAAAGGGTTTAAAAATTGGTATTGCCTCCAAAAGATATTTTTATTCTGTACCAATGACCCAGTCTTAGCTGGTGCTAACTCTTAAAAATCTAGGGCCAACCACAAATTTTGCCCCCCAATCCCCAAAATTTGCATCTAAAACCAAAAGAAATCATGTCCTAAAGGACCTCCATACTTTGCCCCCACTGCGCATGCGCAGTGTCAAGGACGTTCCGAAATTGGCGCCAATCATCATTCTTTGTTTGGCCCTTCATCAGTTAACATCTCACTGATCTTTGTGCTTGTAAATATCAGTTTAAATGATGCCAGACACATAAATATTGGAGAAATGGTGATTCTAAGGAGGATAGAGAAGGAGGAGAGAAAAAAGGAGTGACAGAAAATAATCAGGGCTGTAACTTAAAATTTTGTTATAAAATTATGTTAAGTTGCCTATTTTCGAGGCATGGGCCTGTTGTTGTCATTCTTGCTTTGAAGTTGCACTGCTTATTCAGTGTTTCCTCTCTCCTTATCCTGTAAGTCCCCCCCTTTCTATTCTCCCATGCTTTTGGCATATTTTTGAGTAAGATTACTACTAAAATTTCTTGGGAGAATTAGCTTGATTACAGAATGAATTCTGTTATTTTCCCCATGTTTACGTTTTCACCCATGGGTGTTTAGACGTTGTGTTCTGCATCTACCATCTGATGTTCTGCAGATTCTTCTCTGGAAGTCTCTGTTTTGCATCAGATAGTGTGTATTTTTGATAACTGATTTCGGGCCAGTATTGTCAGTGCCTGGAGTCATGTTTTCTGGTGTTCATACACTTCTTGTTTACATTGGCAACAGTGGCTTTTGAGGGGGGCTTTTTGCCTTTGGAGTAGTTTATCTCATTACAAGATACATTATTATTATCCATAAGTGTTGCAATAATTATTTAAAATAATTTTAAAATTTTTGACCACACTTACCCTTGGGATCCATTGGGGCTCAACGTTACTTTTCAGAAACTTGGGCTTCGCTGAAAAAATATTTTTCAAAAATTATTTTGAATTTCATTTGCTTTTTTCAATGTTAATGGATCATGTTATTATGTATCTTTGTGTTTAGGGGTTGGTGCGAGTACTAGGACTTGTTGTCTTTTCACAATGAAAGGACATTGTTCAAATTGTAATAGGAAGAAATCTTCCTCTGACTTTCATGATCATTGTATTAATTGTAGTCAGTGTACTTGCACTAACTCCTGTTCAGTATGTCAATATTGGGATGACAAACATTGGAAACGTGTGTCACGGTATGTTGTTAGTGGAGAAAGGGCTATGCCGGTCCTTTCTCCGCAGGGTCACTCTAGTCTATCAGTTTCTATTTCAGAGGAACAAGAACAGTGTGATGTTTCCATGTTATCTTCCAAGAGTGCGTTTCCGTCGTCACAATTGAATGAAGAGTTAGCGGCAAAAGTGCTCATGGAGATACGGCAGTTGCCTAAGAGGTCCCTAGTAGGATCGACGGCGCTGTCGTCTGCTAGCTCGCCCGGTGTAGCGTCCATTCACCAAATGGTTCGGCAGCCGGGTTCATCCGTTGCGGTCCAGGAGGAAATGTTGGGTGATGCGAGCACTATAAATATACTAGGTACACACCCAGTGACGGCGGATGTTAGGAGAGATCGGAGGAAGCCTTCTAGTCCGGTTCCTAGCTCGTCCAGGTCCAGCCGGGCCGCGAGCGAGAGAGGTCCCTCTCTCGTACAACAACATCAGGGACCTGATGTTGTGGTACAAAATGTGTCGCAAGCGGAGCACACGTCCGTCGCTCGGGATGCTCCGTTGTTTAGGCAGTCCGCGGAGACTGCTCAGGCTTCCTCATCCTCTCACCAGCGCACACGACCGCACCTTGGCTACGTGACCGCCGATATTCTACCAGCTTCGGCGATAAGGGATTCTTCGGCGACCAGGTCACGCCATCCGGTAGCCAGGGACACGAGGCCGGTAGACTCCGGACGTTCGCATAGGAAGAGTATGAGGGAGTCAGTTGATGCGGAGCTTCCCGCGGCAAAGCAGCGGAAGACCGCCACTCCGCAGGCCTCGATGACGGACGTGCTTGCTCAGATAGCACAAATTATCGCAGCATCCCAGCAGCCGACAGAATCGGTGTCGGATCGGGAATTATCCGACGGCGTTGCGTCGGTACGCTCCGCTGAAGCATCGGGTGCGGACGACCGGGAGCATCGTGAGGTCCGACCGGATGCTGAAAGGGATACGGATGACTTGGAGCTATCCCTTTCGGAACAACATAAAGCTGCCGTGGATTTTATCTGGCACTTCCTTCCTCACGTTGTTCCGTCGGGCCAGACTGCTGCGGTTCCGGACAAGAGAATAATAGCGTCATTGGACACTGAATTCTTTGAGCGGTTCAGAGACATTGTCCCTGAGTTTCCGTCTCAGTCCAATAATGTCACAAGAACATTTGAGTTATTGAACGACGCTATATTCAAGCTTGCTTCCAAAACAGGCAAAGCTGGTTTCTTGTCCTCCAATGCTCTTAACCTGCCTTTCATTAATGCAAGGAATAAATTTGATACGGCAGGACAGGGTATTCCGAGAGTTCCTCTGCGTCTTGACGACGAGGCGGAAGACTTAGAATTGTCGTTACCGTCGTCTATGTCCGTTCCAACCGCGGTGTTGGATACGACAATCACGTCTAGCAGGGCCAGTTTAGACGCTTTATCTTACGCAGACCACCTTACAAAGGCGTTATAACTGCGTCTTCAAGGGAAAGAATTCCAGGATATACAATCCTCTTTAAGACTTCTTTCAAGGGCAGTGGCTTATTCCACGTATAACTCCGCCCTTTCAGTGGCAAACCTGGAGTTGGTTAGACGTGACGCAGCCTTAGCTACATCCACACGCGTGGATAGTAAGGTGAAGAACTCTCTCAGAGTCGCTTCGGTCTCCGGAGAACTTCTATTCGACGGCAAGCTTTCTGCAATCTACGATAAAATTACGAAGAAAGCTTTGGATTCTCTGTTGTTTAAATCCACTTCCAAAAAGTCGGATACGACAGAGAAAAATAAGACAGGCACTTCTGGGTCTAATGCGCCCAAGAAAGGTTCCTATAGAGGTTCCGGTGCGTCCTCTTGGTCTTATTCAAGAGACCGTCAAGGCAGCGACTCTCGTGCGGGACGTCCTTCGGGCCGGGACAATCGGTCAGATGCCCCGAGGTCGACGGGACGAGGTGCGGGTCGTGGAGGATGTGGTTTCTCCTCCCGCAGGCCTCGCAGGTCCAGGAGGTGATGGCTTCAACCTCTATCGTGTTCCGGTTGGTAGAAGGTTGTCAAGTTTTTCAGAAGAGTGGGCGTTGATTACGGACGACCCTTGGGTGAGAGGGGTGATTTCGGAAGGTCTAAGAATATCCTTCAAACGAAAGCCTCCGTTAACTCGAAGTCCAAAATGGACTCAACTTCCGTCAAATCCGCAGAAAAGAGACGCTCTGTTATCGGAGGTGCAGTCTCTTTTAATGAAGAACGCGGTAGAGGTCGTAGAAGACCAGGAAACTCCGGGATTCTACAGCCATCTGTTTCTGGTTCCGAAACCAGACGGCTCGTTCCGTCCAGTCATAGATTTGAGCTGGATAAACAAGCTGATCGTCGCTCCGAAATTTTATATGGAGACGATTCGGTCTGTCAGAGCGAGTATTCGGGTGAACGATTATGCTACAAGCATAGATCTCAAGGATGCGTACTTTCATGTTATGGTACATCCAACATTCAGAAAGTATCTACGCTTCGCAGTCCTAGGAGTTGTGTATCAATTCCGGGCGATGTGCTTCGGATTGAACCTAGCACCCTGGGCTTTCACTCGGGTAATGAACTCGGTAATGATGTATTTCCGAGCTCATTCGTCTGCGGTAACGTCGGCCTACCTGGACGACATTCTTCAGAGGTACGGCAACGAGTTAACGCTTCAGAACGATGTGCAGAATCTGCTTCTATTGCTCCGACGTCTCGGTTTTGTTATAAACGAGGAGAAGTCGGATCTGGTGCCGTCCAAGTCATTCACTCATCTGGGAATGAGCTTCGAGATGCACAACAATCTCGTTCGTCTGCCGTTAACCAGAGCGAAATTAGTCAGTTGTTACGCTCGCTATTGTCTTCATGCAGACAAAGTCACAGCGAGGGAGTTTATGAGACTGATAGGTTTGTGCGGAGCCGCCGCGGATCTCATTCCGATGGGGCGGTTGCGCACTCGTCCTCTCCAAATTTTCTTAACTCAGAATTGGAGTGTGAAGATTCATTCGCTCAACATAAATGTTCTCTTGTCAGATCAAGTGAAACAAGAGATTCAGACTTGGGCAAACATTCAGTGGTTAACTCAGGGAGTACCGCTGCAGTTGCCGGATCCGAGTTTTACCATTATGACGGATGCCAGTCAAACAGGTTGGGGTGCAACATTGATCCCAACGGATTCGAGATGCCAGGGTCTTTGGGATCCACAGTTCCTAAGCAAGCACATAAACATCAAGGAAATGATGTCAATTTGGCTTGCGTTACGTCATTGGATGGACATTATTCACAAAGCTCATGTCCAAATTCTGTCCGACAATACGACAGTAGTGGCGTATATACGGAACCAGGTAGGCACTCATTCCGTTCCGTTATTCAATCTAATGGAGAGAATCCTTCTGTTTGCTCTAGAACATCAAGTTCTACTTTCGGTCCGTCATATACCGGGTCGTCTGAATGTACTAGCAGACTCCCTTTCACGGAAGGGTCGCTTGTTGCCGTCGGAGTGGACTCTCAACAAACAAGTATTCAATCAGATTTGCTACCAGTGGGAACAGCCAATGATAGACTTATTTGCGACACATCTCAACAATCAGTTGCAGACGTATGTGTCACCGTGCCCGGATCCAAGAGCATTTGCAGTAGACGCTCTATCGATCTCATGGGACGGAATGATAGGATATGCATATCCTCCAGCGTCGTTGATTCAGTAAATATTGCTAAAGATAAAACAATCTCAATGCAAGATTCTGTTGGTAGCATCTCTGTCTCCGCAGAGACTGTGGATAAATCTACTCAGGTGTCTGTTGTGGGACCTACTGCGAAAGCTTCCTCCACGGGAGGATCTTCTTTCGCAGGGGAAACCGTGTCGACTTCATCACAACCCGCAAGGTCTCAACCTTCTCGTTTTTCCGTTGTGCGGTCCTTCTTGCATGGCAAGCACTTTACAGGACGAGCAGTGGACACGATTTCTAACTGTAGGAGGACCTCCTCTTCGCTAAATTATGCGGCTAAGTGGAAGGTTTTTCGTCGTTGGTGTAGGGATCATTCTGTTGATATTTTTGATCCCTCCATACCAGACATTGCAAACTTTCTAGTATACTTGTTTGACGAAATCAAACTGCAGCCTGTTACTATTAAGGGTTATAGGTCTATGTTATCTGATACCTATGCACATCACGATAGTTTACAAATTGGATCTAATGTCTCTTTATCTAAGATAGTTAGAAACTTCTCGATAAATAGACCCAGAACTCTTAGGTTAATTCCTAAGTGGAATTTAGCTTGGGTTCTTCTTAAACTTAAGGAAAAGCCATTTGAGCCTCTTGGGACAGTAGATTTCAAATTCTTGTCTTATAAGACAGCTTTTCTCTTAGCTTTCTCTTCTGCTAGAAGAGTCAGTGAGCTTCATGCACTATCGGTGGACGATTCTCACTATCGTAGTGTCGGGAACACTATCACCTTCACTACTAATGTTGGATTTTTAGCTAAGAATCAGGCTCCTAATAAATATCCGGAACCTATTGTTATTAAGGCTCTTCCGTCTTCAGACGGGCATAGGCCTTTACTCTGTCCTGTTAGAGCTTTACGCATTTATAAACAGAGATCTCAGTTTATCAGAAAGGGACGAAAACGTTTCTTTCTGTCTCTGATGCCTAATAGAAAGGACATTTCGGTCCATTCTATTGCTAGATGGATTCAGTTAACTATCCGTACTGCTTATGAAAGTTTATCTTCTTCCCAGCAGTCTGTGCTTAAGATTTCGGCTCATGAAGTAAGAGCTCTTTCTACATCTTGGGCTTACGCTAATAGTGTGGCTATTACAGATTTAATGAAGGCTGCTTATTGGTCTCAGCCATCCACATTCACGAACTTTTATCTCAGAAATATTGAGTCCATTTCTGGAGACCTGCATTGTTTAGGTCCGTTATCTGTTGCTCAGAATGTCGTCCACTAAACAGTTGCAACTATAGTTATGCAGGCTTTCTGTTCCGGCAGTGACTCCATCCTGCTGCCCTCTTCGCTCTGGGCTATTTGACCCAGGGCAAGGGGAAGGAGGGGGAGGGTGTTCCCTTAGGTCACCTGCTTTATAGTGAAAAGCAAGGGAATTCCTCCTCTGGAGTCAGTAATTCTGAGTCGTTTCCGGGATGGTTTTAAAGTGTAATATTAATGTTAAAAATTCATTCATGTCATATTTTTAAAGTGTAGCTCGGTGTGAAGCATTTGTATATGTCAAGTGTCAAACGGGCGTTAATATACAATCCTCGGACACTTTTAATGAATATAAAGAGTCTCAATTCTCTGGACTAACTTTATTTATTGCCTTACTTTAAAAATAATTAGTATAATGGGTTATACTGGATGTTAATAGAGAACATGAATGTTATTGTGCTCAATTATGAAGGGTATTGTATGTTTCTAATTTATCATAAAATAAGAAAGATACATGTAAAGCCTAATACTCTTTTTCTCCTTGAGGGGTTCACTCTATATTATATAGTTGAGCTTATTGGATTTTCCTCTATGTCCTAGGCCCTCCAGCCTTTTTACTATTCAGCTAAGTCTGGGTCATTGGTACAGTATAAAAATGTTAAAAAATTTATAGTAATTTATATATTTTTTATACTTACCAATGACCCAGACGGGGATGGCCCTCCCAGGAGTTGGGAACTCTTACCTCCCCGCTGAGTACATAGCACTGACCAGGCACTGCCAGTAAGAATGATGATTGGCGCCAATTTTGGAACGTCCTTGACACTGCGCATGCGCAGTGGGGGCAAAGTATGGAGGTCCTTTAGGACATGATTTCTTTTGGTTTTAGATGCAAATTTTGGGGATTGGGGGGCAAAATTTGTGGGTGGCCCTAGATTTTTAAGAGTTAGCACCAGCTAAGTCTGGGTCATTGGTAAGTATAAAAAATATATAAATTACTATAAATTTTTTAACTTTTCTAGCCTTTTATCTAATAAATTAGCTGAGAGGAATGAGCATATACAGCTTCCTTTAAAAACTACCCTGATCCCAAAATAAAACTAAAATCTGCATCAGCACACAATATTTTGGGAAAAAATCTGTCTCATTTAACCATACTGCAAGCAAAACAGTGTCCCAACCCCCACAAAACAATATGAATGCCAATTTGGTTTAAAAAATTAGGGATGCAGCTATATATTTCACCAATATAAATGGACTCTGCCATTTTATCCTAACAACTGATGTCAAATTTTCTTCTGCCTACTGATGTGGTAAAATATAGCCTTGAATAGGACCCTCCAGGTATGGCCCTTTTCATCAAAATCTATGATATAATTCATAAATTAATTGATATTGACCCAAAACAAACCTACTATGATGTTAAATTTCCCATTTGTAATAGCTTTTAAATCACATTCTGGCTTATGACGATATTTCACGCTGTGTTTGATGAATAGGGTGCAATTTTTGTAAAGGAAAATCCTCAGGTTTCTCAGTTAAGGCACACAGAGTCATTGGTATGGCATTGACAAAACATAAAACAGTGCTTTTTTCCAAAAGAATGACTGCTACTGTTAAAATGCCTAAAACCATCAAATTTGATTCTATAGTGTTATGCTTGTGCTGCAAGTTCCCATAAGTGAACTTTCATAACTTTTGTTGTAATCCCCAGACACCCATTCTGACAAAAAGAGTGAAATGTAGAAAATGTTTTTCCAAAGAGGATGAATCAGACATTTGCTTCAAGAATATAGTGGTCTTTGATGTTTAATATATTTGTGTGTGTGTGTGGGGGAGGGGGGGGGGGATGGGGGAAGATATTCATCTGCCAATTATTGAAAATGTAGATCCAGGCAAATGAAAAGCAAAGAAACACCTTGTCTGATGAAGAGACAGACACACAGATAGGCTTGTAGTCACACATTTACGAAGTCTACATGAGAGTACTGAATGACATACAATGGAAAATATAGTGGAAGAGCCAGGACAAGGTTGTCAAATAGAAAAATAACTCAGTGGACCATGAGTGCTGCAGTATCAAAGTAAATCATCAGAAACTGAAAGTGTATGATATTAACTTCAGCCTCTAAAACATGCTGTACAGTCTTTCCCTATGTTTATCATCAGCAGAAGGGTTAAATATGTGTGGGACGGGGACTTGGTTCAAAGAAAGAGCAATATTTAATAGGTGTCACTGTAAATTTGCTGTATCATGGGAACCATGACAGCACTAGTACTAGACTTCTATATTGGTAACTATGCACAAATGCCATTCATTAACATTTGTCATTTTATTATGTTATTTTCTTTCACTGTAGCCCCCTCCCCTTCCCAAATTTGTGTTAAAAATACTCTTTCAATGAAGGAATTGCTTTCCAACATTTTAAAGAGCGTAATATAGAAGACAAAAACTTCCGAATACCAGTGAATAGAAGTGCAGTATAGGTTTTCTGGTCATCTTTGAATGGTGATTTGGAAGGGGGTTAGAAGACTGGAATCCTCCCTGTCCCTAGTACTATGAGGGGAACCATGGTTTAAATAAATATGGTAATAGGGTAAGATAGGCTGTTAGTTAGCAGCTGCCAGAGGTTATACATGTAGTGTGCTCCTGGGGAATACACTTGCTCAAGATGTGAATTTGCTTGCATTAACAGCCTCAGTTTTGCCAATGTATAGCCTTTATTGCTGACTGTGACAAAAGTGTATTCAAAACAATAAAACAGTTTGGTTAGGTGTATGGTCCCCAAATAAACATTTAAATGTGAAAATAATCCCTCAAAATAATAACTGAATCTGGTTTGGAAGCCAAAAAACATATTTCCAAAAGGTATCATGGAACTAAATATTTTCCCATAGGCGACCTTTAGAACGTTTTGGCCAAAACAAATATCGCATCACTTGAATTTGGCATTCAAATATCTTTCTCAAGTACAGCTCTTCAGACAACTTTTTCTGACCTGAGAACAAGGGGGTCATGTAACAAATAAGAGAGAAGTACCTGTCACATGCACATATTTTTCAGGGAATTCCCTACAAAACACACAAAAAGTAAATTGTATTTTTTAGGTTCAAAAGTCATCAAATCACCCTCTTTTTATCAGGAATATTCAACAATAATGCAAGATGTCAATAGAATGTTTCAAATGTTTATTGAAACAATATATTTTCCCAAGTCTGTTTATTTTTAGAGATTGTATCATGTGCAACATTTCAAGGCAGGAAACTCTAATTCAAATATTTAGTTCCCTGATACCTGTAAGATTCAGCAACCTGATGACATAGAAAAAATTGCCTTTCCATGAATGAGGGTTGTCTTATGGTGAAATCCTGAATTTTGTTTTTAGCTCAACTTGACAAAGTCAAGCTGAGCTATTGCCATCACTTCTCGTCCGTCGGCGTACGTACGTACGTACGTACGTACGTACGTACGTACGTTAGTACGTTAGTACGTACGTCCACAATTTCCTTTGGCACACCTCACAGGTCGCATTTATGATCAGATTACTTTGAAACTTCTTATGCTTGTTTGGGGTGACCTCTAGATGGGAGCTATCGATTTTCTTCAATTTCCGTCAAAAAATGTTGCCGCGGCCAACGTTCTGAGAACTTAGTTTAGTCAAACCACAATATTTCCCTTTGGCACACCCTACAGGGCACATTTATGATTTGATTGCTTTGAAACCTGATACGCTTATTTAGGGTGACCTCTAGATGGGAGCTATCGATTTTCTTCAATTTCCGGCAAAAAATGTTGCCCCGGCCAACGTTCGTAGAACTTAGTTTAGTCAGACCTCAATATTACCCTTTGGCACACCCTACAGGGTACATTTACGATCAGATTGCTTTGAAACCTGGTATGCTTGTTTGGGGAGATCTCTAGATGGGAGCTATCGATTTTCTTCAATTTCTGTCAAAAAATGTTGCCGCGGCCAACGTTCTTAGAACTTAGTTTAGTCAGAAGACTCAATATTTCCCTTTGGCACACCCTACAGGGTACATTTATGATCGGATTGCTTTGAAACCTGGCATGCTTGTTTGGGGTGACCTCTAGATGGGAGCTATCGATTTTCTTCAATTTCTGTCAAAAAATGTTGCCGCGGCCAATGTTCTTAGAACTTAGTTTAGTCAAACCACAATATTTCCCTTTGGCACACCCTACAGGGCACATTTATGATTTGATTGCTTTGAAACCTGGTATGCTTATTTAGGGTGACCTCTAGATGGGAGCTATCGATTTTCTTCAATTTCCGGCCAAAAATGTTGCCGCGGCCAACGTTCTTAGAACTTGGTTTAGTCAGAAGACTCGATATTTCCCTTTGGCACACCCTACAGGGCACATTTATGATCAGATTGCTTTGAAACCTTTCATGCTTGTTTGGGGTGACCTCTAGATGGGAGCTATCGATTTTCGTCAATTTCCATCAAAAAATGTTGCTGCAGCCAACATTCTTAGAACTTAGTTTAGTCAGACCACAATATTTCCCTTTGGCTCACCCTACAGGGCTCATTTATGATTAGATTGCTTTGAAATCTGGTATGCTTATTTACGGTGACCTCTAGATGGGAGCTGTCGATTTTCTTCCATTTCCGTCAAAAAATGTTGCCACGGCCAACGTTCTTAGATTTTAGTCTAGTCAGACCACAATATTTCCCTTTTGTACACCCTACAGGGCACATTTATGATCGGATTGCTTTGAAACCTGGCATGCTTGTTTGGGGAGGCCTCTAGATGGGAGCTATCGATTTTCTTCAGTTTCTGTCCAAAAATGTTGCCACTGGCAAAAAAACTGACATTGGTCCCAATGATCTTCAATTTTGCCATTTCATTTATAACTTACCAAGTTCAAGTTTGTCAAGTTGAGCTACAGTGTCATTGACACTTTCATTTTAAGGTTAATGAAACTTTAAACATTATTGATTTCCCCTGAGATTCTAGTTTGTTGAGGGTGGCATGCTTGACAGACTATAAGGGCCATATATGGCTAAGAAGGTGTACATCAAACTATATAGGGATTTCAGCTATTTTAGATCCTGTGATCTGGCCACTCTAGTTTGAATATTTACTTTTGGGTCATGTTTTTTCAAAAACTCAACCTATAGATTGATGAAGTTGGTGTACGGACGGCGTCATCTTTCTCATTAGTGTGATAACTTCAACAAATAGCAATGGATTTGGTCGATATTTGGTATGTGGGACTTTCTTAACAATGTCTTGAACAAGTTTGAAAATCGATGCAGTTTGGCCATACTGAGTGGAATTTTGGCCCTTAATTAGTTGATTTTTCCTTGTTTTCTGTTCATTGGTGTGAAGACTTTAACAAATATTAATGGATTTGGTGAATATTTGGGATGTGAGACTTTCTTAGCAATGTCTTACTTGGGTTCGAAAACCAGTGCAGTTTGACCATACTGAGCAGAGTTATGAACCTTGTTTTCAGTTCATTACCACAATAACTTGAACAAATATCAATGGACTTGGTGAATATTTTGTGTGTGAGACTTTCTAAAGAATGCCTTGAATAAGCTCAAAAACTAGCATGGTTCAGCCATACTGGGCAGAGTTATAGCCCTTAATTAGTTAATTTTTGCCTGTTTTCAGCTCCTTAGTGCGATAACTTGAACAAATATCAGTGGATTTGATTTTCTTATGATGACAAGTCTTACAGATGTGAAAAAGCTCAACCCACATATCAGAGCTGTGTAATCCTTGTTTTGTGCATTATTTTTCACACCATAGGTGAACCGTATGGATGGATTTTTATTTTTTTCAGAAAAAATTCCAATGTGTTAGCCAAACTAACCAAAATAGCACAGAACTCTGTAAAAAAGAATGGAATGTATCTTCATATTATGAATGGTGGAAAGAAACAGATTTGGACTGATGAGTAGTGAGTTTTTTAGTACAGATATTAACTGGTTAATTTATGTGGCAGGCTTTTACAAATTAAAAAATTGCACACCCCAACAGAATATTACCTTATTTTTTCAGGTATCGTATTTTTGAGGTAACTTTGTCTCAGATTTTTAAGCAAAAGAATGGAAAAATAAGACTTTTATTTACTTTTATTTACATTGGCATGGCAGGGGTTCGAACCCACGCTGAGAGAGTTTCCTTCGGCACCAACTGGCTAGCAAAACTATACTGAACCATACACACCTCTCGGCCCCGACAGACCCTGGGGTCTGTCGGTGGCCGAGTGGTGTATGTGGTTCAGTATAGTTTCACTAGACAGTTGGTGCCAAAGGAAACTCTCTTGGCATGGGTTCGAACCCCCACCATGCCAATGTAAACAAAACCAGCATCCTTTCTTAATTCTATGGCATCCGGGAAATTTGAAAAAGACAAATGTCGCTGATTTCTTCTGAGGTGCAGTTCATAGAATTAAGTACTTAGATGCAACTATCTGATGAATAAGACTTTTATGTTTACCTTTTTTAACTGGTTGAATGGGATGATGGTGACGCAGTGGTTACGGTATTGGACTTCAAACCGAAAGGTCCACCAGGGGTAACTGCATTGTATCCTTGGACAAGGCACTTAATCCCGATTGGCCATGTGGGGGCATGGTGGCACTGGGTACTAAAGCATTCTGCTTGTCGATGGTGCACTTGTCTTAACCCTTAAGGGCCTGGACAGGTGTCCTGAACTCCCACCAGCCCACCGCCTCTATAGGTCCAGTGGCTTAATAGTGATTTCTAGTAAAATCTTCGCTGCAGTAACAGGCAGTCAAGACTTGATTAGAAATCACTGCCTACCTAATTTGTGTTTTGTCAACAGGACCTACTCATGATGGCATGTTAAGTGCACCTGTTCTGAGGCTGTAAAAGTTAGAAATAGGCCTTTAAGGGTTAAACTAATCCTAACCATACTTTTGCAGAGTTAGTATGTTGGGTAGGTTGGGTAGGTTGGGTAGTCTGACAGTTACATACCACTGCTCAGTGGCTCTCTCCAGGTACTCTGTCTTCCTGCACTAAAGTTTCCGAAACAAGGTGACCCTGGCTGTGTTGCTTATCAGTAAGGACATTTTTTTTATGTCTCCTGACTGAAAGTCAGTTGAGCTATAGTGATCTCTCACTGTCCGTCGTCTGCCGTATGTGAACATGGTGTTTGCACCTGCCCCTCCTCAGGCCTTTATATTACCCCAAATTCAAGCTAGTAAGGGGTGTCCCCAAATTAGGAGATGGCTACCGACATCCTGTTGTAACATTCTAAAATGAAGATATTTGTTAAGAAATACATTTGTGCCATGCAAAATAGGTCTTAGAAAGCCCTGTATTATATTCTGTTTGTATGTAAATTGACTGATCATGTAGTTTCTCATATTTTGGGGACATTTTTGACTTGAATCCGGTGTCCCCAAATGAGACCAATCTAAAGCCCTGCCCTCCTAAACTGCTCAACCAATTTTAGTAAAATTTGAGGTGATTGCTTGTTCTGAAATCGCATTTTGTTTTTTATCAAATCAACTTGCCCAGCCACATAGGCAGGAGGTGGGGGAAAATTCTCCAAAATTTAAAAAAATCTTCTCATGAACCAGTGGGTACAGTATATATTGATATTTGGTATGTAGTTTCCTTTTGAGGTGTATAATCAAATTTGTTCCAACAAAGTTCGTGGAACAATATTTATTTGCCTTTATAATGGGAGGGCAAGATTTTCTATTTTCTGAACCAATGGTCTGATTTGAACCAAATTTGGTATGTGGTATTATTGGGTCATAAGTACTTGACTCGTGCAAAAAATTTTTTCCTGTGTCCCCGTAGGAACCCGAGGAGCTAAAAAATGAAATATTTTCAAATGCTCCTATGTCCCAAACTGCACAGAACAGAAAATTCTTATTTAGTATGAATCATCCTTAGGACTAGTAGAATTGAATGGTAAAAAAAAAATTGCCATCAGTTGTATCAGGGTGTTCAGAACTGGGGCATCGAAAAAATGCGGAGTCAGCATATTTGCAAATATTTTTAAAAAAATTTTCTCAGAACCACTGATCAGAATCTTGATATTTGGTATATAGCATCCATACAAGTTTTTAGCTCACCGAAGGGAGCTAAACTTATTACTTGCCGTCCGTCGTCTGTCGTCGTCTGTCCGGCGTCGTGAACATTTTTCAAGTGACTTCTCCTCTGAAACCGCTAGGTTGATGTGCTTGAAACTTGGTATGGATGTTCATTACCATATGTCAATTCACGTTTGTTCAAATGAAATGGACATGCCCACTTGGGGCTCCATAACTCTGATAGCACCATATGAATTATAGAAAAATTATTAAAAAATCTTCTTCTCCAGAACCAGTGGGCAGAATCTTTTGATACTTGGTATGAGTCTGATTCAAGTTTGTTCAAATCGGCCCCCTGGATTCATATTTGGGCTCACTATGGAAGCCCAAATTCGAACTTAGTGCATTTCATGCAAATTTCTTAAAAAAATCTTCTCCAGATCCAGCAAGCAGAATCTTTTGATATTTGGTATGCAACATTGTGGGGTGGATCTGATTCAGGTTTGTTCAAATCAGCCCCCTGGATTGACATTTGGGCTCAGTATAGAAGCCCGAATTTGAACTTAGTGCATTTCAGGCAAATTTCTTAAAAAATCTTCTTCATCAGATCCAGCAGGCAGAATCTTTTGATATTTGGTATGCAACATTGTGGAGTGGATCTGATTCAAGTTTGTTCAAATCGGCCCCCTGGATTCATATTTGGGCTCAGTATAGAAGCCCGAATTCGAACTTAGTGCATTTCAGGCAAATTTCTTTAAAAATCTTCTTCTCAAGATCCAGCAGGCAGAATCTTTTGATATTTGGTGTGCAACATTGTGCGGTGAATCTGATTCAAGTTTGTTCAAATCGGCCCCCTGGATTCATATTTTTGCTCACTATAAAAGCTTGAATTCGAACTTAGTGCATTTCAGGCAAATTTTTAAAAGAATCTTCTTCTCCAGATCCAGCAGGCAGAATCTTTTGATATTTGGTATGTAACATTGTGGAGTGGATCTGATTCAAGTTTGTTTAAATCGGACCCCTGGGTTCATATTTGGGCTCAGTGTAGGAGCCCAATTTGAACTTAGTGCATTTCAGGCAAATTTCTTTAAAAATCTTCTTCTCAAGATCCAGCAGGCAGAATCTTTTGATATTGGGTATGCAGCATGCTTAGGGGGTGAGATTCAAGTTTGTTCAAGCCAAGTCCCTGGGTTCATATTTGGGCTCACTGTGGTAGCCCAAATTATAACTTAGTTCAAAATGATGAATTTTCTTTAAAAATCTTCTTCTTCAGATCCAGTAGGTATATTTGGTATGCAACATTGTGGGGTGGATCTGATTCAAGTTTGTTCAAATCGACCCCTGGGTTCAGATTTGGGCTCAGTATAGGAGCCCAATTTGAACTTAGTGCATTTCAGGCAAATTTCTTTAAAAATCTTCAACTCCAGATCCAGCAGGCAGAATCTTTTGATATTGGGTATGCAGCATCCTTAGGGGGGGTGAGATTCAAGTTTGTTCAAGCCATGTCGCTAGGTTCATATTTGGACTCACTGTGGGAGCTTGAATTGTAACTTAGGTCGAAGTGAGGAATTTTCTTAAAAAATCTTCTTCTTCAGATCCAGCAGTCGGAATGTTTTGATATGTGGTGTGTAGCATCCTTAGGGGGGTGAGATTCAAGTTTGTTAAAGCAAAGTCCCTGGGTCCATATTTGGGCTCCCTGTGGAAGCCCAAATTATAACTTAGTCAATATGAGGAATTTTTCTTTAAAAATCTTCTTCTTCAGATTCAGCAGTCGGAATGTTTTGATATTTGGCATGCAGCATCCTTAGGGGGTGAGATTCAAGTTTGTTCAAGCCAAGTCCCGGGGTTCATATTTGGGCTCACTGTGGGAGCCCGAATTACAACTTAGTTCAAAATGAGGAATTTTCTTTAAAAATCTTCTTCTTCAGATCCAGCAGATAAATGCTTTTGATATTTCGTATGCAACATCCTTAAGGGGGTAAGATTCAAGTTTGTTCAAGCTATGGCCCTAGTTCCATAAAATTTGTCTCTCATGACTTCATTCCTTTGTAGTGTTGATGAACCATGTCTAACTGAATGTGACCCCCAAATACTTCTTTGAACCACTTTGGCCGGTGAGCGATTAAGGCTCCTTGGGGCCTCTTGTTTAAAATGAAGCCCCTTGGTTCACACATTTGGGCTCCATACAGGAGTCCAAATTTTCAACTTTGGGCAATATGGGGAATAATCTTTAAAAATCTTCTTCTTCAGAACCACCAGTCAGAATCTTTTAATGTTTGGTATACATAATTGTTATGAGGGTCAGATTCAAGATGGTTCAAATCAAATCCCCCTGGTTAATATTCGGAATTCCTATGGAAGCCCTAATTTTAACTTAGTGCAATATGAGGGCAAGCCAGAAAATAAGCAGACTGTCATCTGCAAAATGAGGTCCCCAGAGGGTGAATTTATTGATGCTACCCTGTACAGCAGGGTAGCATCACTAAATATACCCTCTGTGAATCTCAATCTGAATCAGGGTCTCAAAACTAAACAGAAAGAGGTACCTAGAGGATAAATTGGCCCACTGTATGGGATAGCATCATCAAATTCACCCTCCCTCTGGGGACCTCATTCTGCAAATGTCAGGGGGTGTCGGAATCAAATTTGTTCAAATCAAGTCCTTAGCTTCATATTTGGGCTCTCTGTGGTCTCTCTAAAGTTTAACTTAGAAGTTTAACTTAGTGCATTATAAAGAATATTCTTTAAAAGTCTCCTTAATCAGATCCACCAGTGAAAATGTTTTGATATTTGGTATGCAACATATTTGGGGGTGGGTGGCAGATTCAAGTTTGTTCAAATTGGGGGCCGGAATTAATATTTTGGCTTTATTTTGGAGCCCAAAGTTTAACTTTGTGCAATATATGGCAATTTCTTTAAAAATCTTCTTCTTCAGATCCACCAATCAGAATCCTTGTCTATTTGGAATATAACATCTTTAGAGAGGTCAGATTCAGGTTTGTTCAAATTGAGTCCCTGTGTTAATATTTGTGCTTCCTGCGGGAGCCCAAATTTTAACTTAGTGCAATGTCAGGGAATTTCTTTAAAACTCTTCTTTTCCAGAACAATCGATTAGAATCTTTTGACATTTGGTATACAACATCTCTAGGGGTGGGGGTGTGAGTGTGGGTCAAGTGAGGACCCCAGGCCCCATGGAGTCTCGTGTTTTATATAAACTTGTTTAAAATAATTATTTATTAACAATATCTTGCTAAATTAAGGCTCCCTTTGCTTGTAGCATAGTATCATTAAAAATACTTTTCTTACAAATTACCTTTGAAAAATTAAATTTTTATTCCAAAATTTATTTTTTAATATACTTACCAAAGTAATACAAATTGCCTAATATTCCTCTTTACTATCAGATGAAAAAGAGTGCAAAATTTAGAATTCCCCTTAGGAGACTATAAAAATGACAAAAGACAAAAAAGAAAACAGAACCAGTTTTGCCAGGTGCTGATTTGTGTAGGTACACAAAACCTGGTGAACTGTATCCTATTTGACCTTTCACCCATTGTCCAGTTCCCACCAGAATAGCGCAAGAATATCAATTTCCGATTTTGAATTAAATACAATATACATGAAAACATTTTGTGGGGAGGCAAGCAATTATTATAGTAGTTATATTGCTGGGAGGGCAATAATTTTGTATTACTTTGGTAAGTATATTAAAAAATAAATTTTGGTATAAAAATTTAATTTTTTCTCAACTTTCCAATGTAATACAAAGTGCTGACTGAACAATAGGTATGGAGGGAGTATAATGTATATTGAGTTATAATAATAGTATATAATAAGGCCATAAAAGCATACTAAGCAAACATGAAGCCTCTATGACCAAAATAAAGAATTCAGCATGTCCTGGGGAAAGAGTTGACTGTAAGGAGATGATGAAAAACAATATAATCAATCAAGCTATAACTCAAAATAAGTTCAATATGAGGTATACACATAAATACTAATAGATACACATAAATATATACATAAACATATATACAGATATATATAAATACATGCGTTATACATGCTCTAAATATAAGGCATTATTCCCACAGAAATAAATAAATACATGCATTTATGCCCTAAATACAAGGCATTACTCCCAAGCAATTTAGTATGGAGGGCTTCAATATAACTGATAATACAACCAGATAAAGAATGGAAAACAGGCTGGGAAGTAACCCCCACCCCCACCCACCCCTACCCCCTCCCCCCTCCCCCCCTCCCCCACCTCCACCCCCTCCCCCACCCACCCACCTCCACCCACAAGCTAAACTGTTTAGAACTATCCTAGAAATGCCAAGGCATTCAAAATGCAAACATTCGACTCCTTACTGTGAATATGAAATAATAAAATCGAATTTAGAAACATAAGTTCCGAAACAATACCTATGAGGAAAACTAGCCAAAAAAAAAACTCATCTGTGTTAGAGTTTCCTCAAGTAAATAAATGCCAAAAAACATCCATCCCCTGATATTGGTTGCCATATTGTGGTTTAAAGATACTATCAACAGCCAGGGACACACCATGTCAGGCATTAATACAGATGGAGGAAGCCGGAAAACATGGAGAGAACCACCAAGCCAAGAGAAGCAACTGTCAGGCTATTAATAATGGAAGCCAAAACTATATACAGACTAGGATAGCAAAAGATAATAAATAACTCAAGACAAAATGACAAGCAGACTGTAGCTAAAAGAGATCTGAGTTAAGAACTACGTGTGCTGCCACCATGATGCCCTGAATAGTACATTTCCATGAGGAAGCCAGGGCTCGAACTTCATGAGGTGAGAATCTGAGAGATCCCATCAGCTGAAAATACTGATCATAAAAAGGGGATATATACACTCTGAATGAAAAGGTTGAAAGAAAGAAGTTTACAAGCTTTTCTGAATAGCACTAGATTATTGCCCTGATATATACAACTGAGCGAAAGACAGCTCTGTAGTACGACTGACCAGAGAAAAGCAAACAAGAAATAACGAAAGTCATATAAGCATGCAAGGGAATAAATGCAGAAATGACATAAGAAATAAATGATTAAGCATTTCCCAAGAACATATATACCGAATACAATATACGATCAGAAGGATGCTAAAAGTCTAATAACAATAAAAACAGGATAAACAAGATAGTGCTGACACAAACAAAACACTGTGAATAAATTAGCCTATAAATATTAAATGTTCATTCCATAGTGAAAGAGAAAGAACAATTAAAATAAATGGCATATAATCTACTGCTTATACAAGATGAAAGGGATTTCAAATCAAAAACAGTAAAAATGATAGAAATCCTGTCCAACAAGTGAGCTTTCAATAGGAAATTCTCGTTAAAGGAGAATGACTGCGTAGAATTCCTAAACCTGGCAGAAGGATAATGCGCATGATAAAAGGTACCAAAATTCATACATGACATGTGCACCCCCACCTCCTCCTATCTGACGTTAAAAATAACAACAGTAGAATGGAAGATAGAAAAATAAATAAAACAGTCTAAAAAGCATCTGAATAACTGTTTATAGAATCTAATAAATCAGAGGGCTGAAAAAGGGGGGAGGGAGATAAACCTTACTTTAGTATCTCGAAAAAACTGTCATGCACAAATAATAGGACACACACTCCCAAGGAGGAGACAATACGAGCGAAAAAACCTAGAAGAATGACAGTCTCAAATAATGATGAAAACACGACGAAATTAAGAGAATCATTACATAAACAAGGTAAGTGCAATAATAAATGCATAGTTTCCTGAAAAGAGCCAGTACAGCTTAAAAGGAAGTGAAAATAAATCCAAACACAATAAGCACCGAACTGGCATAGAAAAATATAGCTCAATTAATCTTCAAATTTGGGTCAGAAAATGGAGAATAAAAACTAAGTAAGGACCGTACAGATCAACAGAAAACATAAATAAAAATTCTGTGGTAGTTCAAAGGTCTGTTCGGTGACCACAGATAGTGAACACACAAGGAACAGTGATCCGAATAAGATTGCATGTGAGATCTGGCCATTCTAGATAAATGAAAAATAGACAATGCTGAACAAAAAGATGACTCCCAAGATCAGTATAGACCTTTAACCCTTTACCTAACATGAAAAGCAGACAACACTTGCAAACAAAATTCTTGAATAATTAATTTTTTGTCTCAAAAACATAGGTTATGACCCCTCTTTGGAACAAGCTGATTGAGCTCATTCCAAAGAGGGGGGGGGGGGGGCATAACCTATGTTTTTGAGACAAAAAATGAAAAAAATATTAAATGAAAATTAATTGGTGATTTTTGTGAACAGCACTGGCCAGTTTTGGTTGTTACGTTGGGTAAAAGGGTTAAACCATCGAGGATGAAAACGAGTACCTCTAGATCTGGTAGAGGGATGAGAAAAAGTGAGTAAAACTATTTCTCCTACTAGAAAAGACACTGTTATCAGCAGAAAACAGGCATATCAAAACTGATAAACAAGAAAAAAACAAAACTTCTTTTTGAACAGAGTAGAAGGAGTCAAAAGAAGGATAACGTAACTGAATACGTAGCCCCTCTGGAAGGGATGCGATTGACAGAAAAATGAGAACTAAATAACAAAATGAACAATGTCTCTAGATAAACCCAAAAGTGCAACACAGAGGGAAGAAGAAACACTGATGGATATACAGATAAACAAAACAAAGATGCAGAGTCTACATAATAATGAACATAATAGTCACTAACAACCTCAGTCGTGACATAAAAGAAGACCTCGCAAAAGGAGTGGCAGCCACAAAAGAATAAGACTGAGCATCATGACTACTTAAGAGGTCAGATCTATGTAATGCTTCAAACTGTTCTCAATGAAAGATCAAGGAATCAGCAAGCGAAGAGAACGATAAAACAAAGTGTCAATAGAGAGAAGAAGGGCTAAAAACAGCAAATTCCGTCACTAGAGACCGGAAAAGAACTAAATGAAGACCTTACAATAGGAGTGACAGCCACAAAAGAATAAGACTGAGCCTCATGACTACTTAAGAGGTCAGATCTATATAATGCTTCAAACTCTTCTCAATGAGAGATCAAGGAATCAGCAAGCAAAGAGAATGATAAAACAAAGTGTCAATAGACAGAAGAAGGGCTAAAAACAGCCAATTCCGTCACTAGAGACCGGAAAAGAACGGAATGAAGAGGCTGAGCCTAAATTGAGGTCGAAAGGCATTGCAATGAACTGATATGCAATGCCCCGGAATGAGAATCTGAGAAACCTGCGAGACTGAGGATGTATTAGAACTTGAAAATATGCATCCTTGAGGACTATGCTCACTGTGAAATAATCTATGTGAATGGAGCTCCGAACTGATCTGAATGTTTCCATACTGAATTTGGAGCCTAGATAAATGGATTCAGATAACTCAGGTGTACAACCGGGTTTAGTTTGCCGTTCTTAGTGGGAAAAAGAAACTGACAGCTGTAAAACCCTGGATAATCAGTATTGAGAACAAACACGATCGCTTCCTTCTGCCAGAGCGTTTGAATCTCAGTGTCAAAAAGATGAGCTCTGTGAAGAACTGAAGGAACAGTGGACGGAAACAGATTGCATGGGGGAGGGGGTCTTTCTATAAAGGAGATTCTAAGACCATATCGAACAAGCTGAAGAATCCAAGGATCCACCGAAATCATGGACCACTGAGGAAGAAAATGTGCAATCCGTCCCCCCAGTGGAAGCTATTTGAGGCGAAGAACATCACTTTCTGGAGGCTGTAGGCCTATTGGAGGAGAAATGACCTCCACCTCTTCTACCTCTGCCTCTTCATCTACCAGAACAAGTAGAAGAATGAGAAGAAGTGGGTTGACAATGAGCTAAATATCGAGATGAGGACTGACGAAGCCCAAAACCTTGACCCCTTCTGGAAGAGCCACGATTGTCAGCTGCAAGCTGATGTGAATGCAATTGTTGCTGAGCAAGCTAACAAAGTCCTTCTTGAACCATTGATATAGAGCCATCAAAAAGAAGACGATTGGAAATTGGAGCTGAGCGTAATTGATTATGCTGAACCTCTGAGAGGGATGAAATAGACTGGAGCATAGCATCCCTCCTTAAGAGCTCCAAATTAGCAACATTGACCTAATATGCATTAATAGCATTCAATACACTATGAGAGAGCAACCTGAATGTAGCTGCAGTGTCGTCCATCTGCTCATCTGCAGAAACTCGGACAGCTAGTGCCGCAACAAAACGGTCAGCTTATGATAACATATGAATAATTTCTCTTGATAAGCCCAACAGTGAATCACAGACCTGGGACGAGACACTGATGGACTTAGGCATGGTAAGCTTAAGAGAAGCATAGTCGTCATCCGGCACCAAATGAGAATCTGAGATAAAATTGCCAGAACTATGATATTACTTGAATCTCTTGGTAGGAAGAGAAGCGTCAAGCCTTGAGAAAAAAAGCAGATTTTGATGCCTTTGCAGGTAACAGGGAATCAATAAATGCAAAGTGTCCTCAACCAAAGGTCACTGAATAGGCCTCAACAGAGTAGAAGGATGAGAAACAGAAGAGGCCGACTGTCTTTCAACTCTAGACATTCTACAAATCGAAGGAGGTTCTTCTTTGGGAATAACCTCTGGAACTTGTTGAAAAACAAATTCCAATGATACTGCTAAATCTGAAGAAAGTAAATAAGCAGAATCCTCAGTGAAATCATCACCATCTTCACCCTCATCTTCACTGGTGACATAATCATTGTCCAGATCGGAATAAGGAGCAGCCACAATGGGAGTATCGGAACATGCTACGTAACTCTGTTTAGGTGCCTAATCTACAGATTGCTCATTCAGTCTCTTAAAGGAGATAAGAGATTCAGCAAAAGAATAGAATGTGTGAGCAATTTGTTTATAGACGTCAGAAGGGCTCAAATCTTCAACAGCAGACCTAAATGAGACCGAATGCTGACTAGAAGCTGGCAAATCTCTACTAATGGGAACAGAACTAGATAATTGCTGATAAGATTGCCCTTGAAAATCAGAAGCGTGACCACATTGACATGACGGATTAAAAACTAAAGATTGAGACGCTTTGTCAGTTCTGTCATAGTGACCAGTAAATGGAGCAGATTGAGAAGCAGACGCTTGAACAGAATTATCGAACGAACAAGACCTGATATTGAGAATGTATAAATAGGTCTGATGCCGATCAACCACATTTTCTGTGGTATTAGTGCGATGGTAAGACTCAGGGTATTGAGAGGGAGCCACCTGGCTACAAGTCTGTACCTGCTGTAAGCTATTGGTGTCGATACATGATGAGAGGGAGTGATTATTAGTATCAACACCGCTTACATATGACAGGTTCATGAAAACTTCTAACCCTGACCTACCTGTGAAGCTTTCACCCAAATAAAGAACCTCAGAGTGTGAGCCTGAAAGAGGTTGCACTCTTACCATAAGGAATGCTCACACTACCCGTTAGGACTCATTTGTGTAGCTGGGAACTGACAAAAAGTCAGACCCAACTGGATTGTTATTCTTTGATAACAATTGAGCCCTATTGAAGGAGGGCCCTAACACTAGAACCCCACACAACCGGAGACTCCGACACCAGAACAGCACCTGAAATAGAAGTGTTAATATCAACCATATAATCAACAACAGGTGGGAGGGAGGGGGGAGATGCAATTGAAAGTGAAGAAGACTTGGCATCTTTCCTGGCTTTGGATTTCAATATAGATTTTAACATCGGTCCACATTAAGGAGACTAGTCCCCATATACCACACAATTGTCCTCCGGAGAACATCCGTTACATGAAATACATTCAGTATGGTCATCGTCAACATGTTTTTTGCATTGACAGACGGTACAAAAAGATGATCGCCACATTTTGGAGGTAAGAACTTGAAAAATACAAAAAATAAGGTTAACAAATTGTAATTAATATTAGGAGTAACCTTATAAGAAAATATCAGATTTAAGCTGGGAAAATCGACTTATCACAAACAGACCAAGAAAAATACAAACAGGAACATGGACTGTTAGCTGAAAGAAAAAAAAACAACTCAAAAATGTGAAAAAAGGTTGGAGTAATCTACAGGTAAGTAACCTAATACATCATATAAATAATATAATTAATATAATTAATTGAATCTCAGTCAAGAAAAAATCAACTCATGACCCCCCCCCCGGCCTCCGATTCTGATTCTGCATGTGACCTGGATTTGTTTAGCACAGTCAGCAGTTCATATTTATGAAACAATTTCATTGTAACTTGGAAGGATAACTCGGTGTGATGTCTAGATGAGACGGTCATATTTTGGTCATGATCGGTCAGCCGTTACCGTCTCCTGGTCACGTGACCTAGAAGATTCCTTTAGCACTGCTTACAGGTTGTTTTGATGAAGGGATTTATTTCATTGTAACTTGGTAGGATAACTTTGTTTGATATGTAGATGACACTCTCCTATTTTGATAATGGTGAGTCAAGTGTGACCACCAAACCGTCACGTGACCTAGATTCCTTTAGCAAAGTTTACCAGTTATATTTATAAAGGGATTTCATTGTAACTTGGTAGGATGGCTTGCTTTGGAATGATTTTACTGTAACTTGGTAACTTTAGTTGACATACGTTAGCTGTTAGGACCACATCAACCCAGGTCTTAATTCTTTAGTACAGTCTACACCTCAAATTATTCTTATTAAAAACATAGCATACAGTGAACAGAAATTAATATATTCACAATTATCATAATTCTTGTCTTATTTCATAATCCTTTCCTAAACATTGAACATTATCCTTTTCATCAAACACTGCACACAGTCAAGCTAAGCTACAGTGTCATTCACACTTTCATTTGCCGTTTGCCACCAAAACGCAGCTTATAACCAGGGGTTAGCCGAGTGGACGACTAGGGCGAAGAAGTCACCTTATCATTCCTAAAGTTGCCTTGGCTTACATTAGGGGCAAAATTCAAGTCGCCCTCCAAAAATTCCTTGAGAGACATGGCAGCTTTGTGCATTTCTTATGTTTTATTTCCAAATAGAAATGGCTTTTTGAAAATAGTATGTCAATTCTGATTCACCAGGCTTTGATCATAAATCACAAATATTAGGATGGATGAGAATGGCAGGTCTCCATAGCACCAATTGCACATATCAATGTAGGATGGTCTTCAGAAACTGCCATTTTTCTGTACAGTCTATTTGATAAATTACCCAGTGCAGGAGGGAAGGGAGTCAACTGAAATACTTTGTCATTTACCTCAGAAATAAATTAACTCAAATTGTTAATAACGTTTAATTAATGGAGGATACTGAAAACTTTTTAAACTATGCTTTTCAATTTAATCACGACATTCAGAAACCATGGTAGACCCAGATTCTTATATGAATTTGAAATTTATTTTGAATACTTTAAATATTAAAAAATAAACCATCTGTGATGAAGAACACCTTCACAACATGTGCTGATAAATTTCACCTCCACTACTCTTAGGCAAATTTAAAATCAACTTGAGTGCTTTTGAAGACTAAATGCACAGCTTTGTTTTTAGTGGACTGGTTGAGTGCTGGAAGCCACTATCATCGCTCCATTGAAAAGTGCTAGAAGCCACTTTAGTGGCTCAACACTCTATACATTAGCTTCATGTTTGCTCAGCAGTAGAATACTTTTTTAATATAAAGTTGTTTGGCTGCAATTTATTGGAGAGTGCCTATTGGCACACTCCAATAAACTGTAACAAAACAATAATTTATGAACAAAATTTTGCTAAACTCCGGCCACTATTGCTGGTGGTGTGGTATCTGTGAAAAAAATATCCAGGTTTCAAATCACATTTGAAAAATAATTAGCACTCAACCAGTTAATAAAACTTACTTCTTAGTTGTCAGTTTATATTCACCAATTCCACCTTTCCATAATATATGTCCGGTTGAACACAATATGAATAAATGAGGACTCCCCCTCTTTCTCTACCAGTGATGACAATAGTTACCATGCTTTGAATTACACATGGTCTTAAATAAGTAATGTGAAGGGTTGAGAACTTGAAAATTTGAAAGGTACTGTCTGGAGGCAGCAGATTTCAAATTTTAGATTGCTCAGGTGACAGTCAATCGACTAATCTACTTCATAGTGCCATTAAATGTAATGACAAACATTTTTATTTTTTTTCTCAATTTGAGCTCTCCTTCCTAGCCCCTGACTTCTCCCTAAAATCTGTGGAGGGAGAGGTTACTTCTCCCTAAAATCAGCTGTCAGGCTGACCCCTGCTTATAACCCCTCATTGGATTGAGCTTTTTTAGGTGCAAAATACACATCTACTTGTCTTCTAAGTAAGTTGTGTAGAAGGGTTAAACTTGGTGTATTATACACTCCAAATTAAATGTTGCTTTTTTGGGAATATTGTGGGATGTGACATGTTAACTCTTCAACCCATTTGCCCTGTATGGTATCATTTTATGCACTACTTCCTACAGGGAAATGGATTGCTCATTATATTTGCAGGGAGGTTAAATTATTTCTGCAACCTCTTCCCAGTTGGCAATCTTTTAGAAGCCAGATAATTTTTTCTTTATGCAAAGGTTTATGCCTTTAATTCTTCAAACAGTTTAGTGGAATGTCACTGTTTCTTATTTGGGACAATGTCTACTATCTACTGAACATTTCTACAGTGATTTTCATTAATATCGGCATGATTTTAACCCCATTTAAACATGTTTTCAGACTTACTTTCTTTGTATTTGAAATTAGACTCTGCCACATACGTTCTTACTCTAATTCTTGCATGGTCAATACAACTTAATGATTCCATTCACATCAATGATTTCTTTTATCGGTTTTAGAAAATATTTAACGCTTTTTTGCCAATCAATTTTACTTAGTATTCCCAGCTTAAAGTATCGGATTAAAGTTCTGCTTTTCAAGGTACTACCTTTCATTCTCCAAACACTCTGTTGCAACGTCATTTCTTTTTTTCATTTCAGGTAAGGTCTACTGAAGCACTTTTTTTTCTTTCGTCAAAATGCTTTTTATGTGTACCCATACTATGTATGGTAACATAATGCCGGCATCCGGGGTGACCATCCGTTGTTCGTCCATCTGTCCGTCTGGCGTCCGTATCCATTTCTTTGTCATTCGATAACTTGAAAAATATTACTTGGATTGTCAAGTTACTTTATATTTGTGTTCAGGTTACTGATGTGCCAAGCTGTATAGTTTTTGATGTAAATCGGATAATTTGATCCTGAGATATTAACCCTTTATCCTTCAAATTGAAAATTCCTCCAATCCCTTTCACATTCGATAACTTGAAAAATATTACTTGGATTGTCAAGTTACTTTATATTTGTGTTCAGGTTACTGATGTGCCGAGCTGTATAGTTTTTGGTGTAAATCTGTTATTTTGATCCTGAGATAGTAACCCTTTATCCTTCAAATTGAAAATTCCTCCAATCCCTTTTGCATTCGATAACTTGAAAAATATTGCTTGGATTGTCAAGTTACTTTGTAATTTTGTTCAGGTTACTGATGTGCTGAGCTGTATAGTTTTTGGTGTAAATCTGATAATTTGATCCGGAGATATTAACCCCCTTTATCCTTCAAATTCAAAATTCCTCCTTTGGCATGAGATAACTCAAAAAATATCAATCCGATTGTCATATTACTTTATATATTTATCCAGGTTACTGATGTGCTGTGCTGTATAGTTTTTAGCTCAACTTTGCCGAAGTCAAATTTGAGCTATTGTCATGGCCCGTCGTCCGTCGTCCGTCTGTCCGTCCGTCCGTCCGTCCGTCCGTCCGTCCGTCCGTCTGTCTGTCCGTCTGGCCGTCTGTCCGTCTGTCCGTCTGTCCGTACGTCAACAATTGGCTATGGCTCGGGCTAGAGGTCGTATTTATGAACCGATCTTTACGAAACTTCTTGTGTACCTTTGTTATGACCCTGGGACGGGAACGAGTGTTTTTAGGTGTGGTCCGAAATTCAAGATGGCTGCCAGTGGCCATTTTGTACCGATGATGCAAAAATCAGTTTTTTGTACAGAACTTCTGTATGAAAGTTCTGATTTGAATAAAGTTTTGTATAAATGTTTAGTACCATGGGATACATCACATATAATACAGGTTTTTTTCTCGTGCGTAAATTTTGCAAATTAGACTGACTTTGATTTATTTAGTGTTACTTTCAGAGCAGTAAGTGCCAAGCTGCTATGGCTCGGGCTAGAGGCCGTATTTATGAACCGATCTTTACGAAACTTCTTGGGTGCCTTTGTTATGACCGTGGGACGAGAACGAGTGTTTTTGGGTGCGGTCCGAAATTCAAGATGGCTGCCAGCCGCCATTTTGTACCGACGATGCAGAAATCTGTTTTTTGTACAGAACTTCCATATGAAAGCTCTGATTTGAATAATTTTTTGTATGAATGTTTAGTACCATGGGATACATCACATATAATACGGGTTTTTTTCTCGTACGTAAATTGTGCAAATTAGACTAATTTTGATGTTTTTTTTTGGTTACTTTCAGCACTGTAAGTGCAAATGCCAATACGGCTCGGGCTAGAGGCCGTATTTATGAACCGATCTTTACGAAACTTCTTGGGTACCTTTGGTATCACCGTGGGACGAGAACGAGTGTTTTGGGGTCCGGTCCGAAATTCAAGATGGCCGATGGCAGCCATTTTGTACAAAATTAGGTGCAATCAGATTTTTGCACAGAACTTCCATATGAAAGCCCTGATTTGAATAATTTTTTTGTGTGAATGTTTAGTACCATGGGATGCATCACATATAATACGGGTTTTTTTCTCGTGCAGAAATTATGCAAATTAGATGAACTTTGATTTTTTCAGTGCGACTTACACACAGTAAGTACACATGTCAATACGGCTCAGACTAGAGTCTGTATTTATGAACTGATCTTCACGAAATGTCTTGGGTACCTTTGTTATCACCTTGGGATGAGAACGAGTGTTTCTGGGTGCGGTCTAAAATTCAAGATGGCTGCCAGTGGCCATTTTGTACCGAAATTAGGTCTAATCAGTTTTTTGTACACATCTTCTATACAGCTCAGACTAGAGGCCATATTTATGAACCAATCTTTACGAAACTTCTTGGGTACCTTTGTTATCACCATGGGATGAGAGCGAGTGTTTTTGGGTGTGGTCCGAAATTCAAGATGGCCACCAGCAGCCATTTTGTACCAAAATTAGTGCAATCAGTCTTTTGTATAGAACTTCTGTATGAAAGTTCTGATTTGAATAAATTTTTGTATGAATGTTTAGTAACATGGAATACATCACATATTGTAAGGGTTTTTTTTTCGTGCAGAAATTATGCAAATTAGTTGAACTTTGATTTATTCAGTGCTACTTACACAATGTAAGCACACATGTCAATACGGCTCAGGGTAGAGGCTGTATTTATGAACCGATCTTCACAAAACTTCTTGGGTACCTTTGTTATCTCCTTGGGATGAGAATGAGTGTTTCTGGGTACGGTCCAAAATTCAAGATGGCTGCCAGTGGCCATTTTGTACCGAAATTAGGTCCAATCAATTTTTTGTCACAAGTTCTATACAGCTCATATTTATGAACTGATCTTCACAAAACTTCTTGAGTACTTTTGTTATCACCTTGGGATGAGAACGAGTGTTTCTGGGTGCGGTCTAAAATTCAAGATGGCTGCCAGTGGCCATTTTGTACCGAAATTAGGTCTAATCAGTTTTTTGTACACATCTTCTATACAGCTCAGACTAGAGGCCATATTTATGAACCAATCTTTACGAAACTTCTTGGGTACCTTTGTTATCACCGTGGGATGAGAGCGAGTGTTTTTGGGTGTGGTCCGAAATTCAAGATGGCCACCAGCAGCCATTTTGTACCAAAATTAGTGCAATCAGTCTTTTGTATAGAACTTCTGTATGAAAGTTCTGATTTGAATAAATTTTTGTATGAATGTTTAGTAACATGGAATACATCACATATTGTAAGGGTTTTTTTTTGCAGAAATTATGCAAATTAGATGAACTTTGATTTATTCAGTGCTACTTACACAATGTAAGCACACATGTCAATACGGCTCAGGGTAGAGGCTGTATTTATGAACCGATCTTCACAAAACTTCTTGGGTACCTTTGTTATCTCCTTGGGATGAGAATGAGTGTTTCTGGGTACGGTCCAAAATTCAAGATGGCTGCCAGTGGCCATTTTGTACCGAAATTAGGTCCAATCAATTTTTTGTCACAAGTTCTATACAGCTCGTATTTATGAACTGATCTTCACAAAACTTCTTGAGTACTTTTGTTTTCACCTTGGGACAGGAACGAGTGTGTTTTGGGGTGCCTTTGTTATCACTGTGCTATGAGAACAAATATTTTGGGGTTCAGTCAGACCCACTCTGGGACTCAAAGATTTTTTCTAGTTCAGCATCTGACTGTCACCCACCTTTACAATACTTTACCTATACATTTGTTACAGGCAACGGTCAGTATTTATGTACAGACCGTTACAATACTTTATATGTACCTTTGCTATCAGGTCATTACCTAGATGTTTGTCATTGCTGTGTCACATACTATACATGTGCATGTCTTTGTCTTGACAAGTTGAGCTACAGTGTCATTGACACTTTCATTTATGTAAATCTGATAATTTGATCCGTAGATATTAACCCTTTTCCATCAAATTAGACACTCCTCCAATCCATTTCTATATGTACCCATACCTTGTATGGTGTACATTATGTCAGCATCCGTGGTGGCCCTCCATCATACAGCTTTCTACTAATTGCGCGTATGGGTACACATCTGACGATTTCATCGGCCTATTTTTTACAGTTTTGGTTAAAGTTTGTGGTTAAAAACCCAGACAAATCCCCCCCTCCCCCCCCAATTAGGCATTTTTTTTCCTCCAATATGCATTTTGAACTATTTACAGTCACTACATGTGGAACCTTTTTTTAAACTCACCTAATACCCTCCGCCACCCCCATCCCCTCACCCAGGGGGTAGGGGTGGGGTGGGGGTGGGGGCAATTAGGCACTTTTTTTTTTTTTCGTCAAAAATGCTTTTTTACAGTTTTGGTTGAAGTTTGTAGTTAAAAACCAAGACAAACACCACACCCCACCCCACCCACCCCCAGGGTGCCAGTTAGGCAATTTTTTTTCTCATTCCTCAAAATGCATTCTGAAGGATTTAGACTGACCACATGTGGAAAAAAATGGACTCCCCTAACACACCCCCATTCCCCCTCCACTCAGACCCCCATCCCCCCCCCCAACCCCCACCCCCGCTTCCTCCTCACCCAGGGCCATTCATGCAATATTTTTTCTTTGGTACAAAATGCATTTTTAGCCCGACTGTTTATAGTCAGGGCTAACATCATGACTTTCATCCTCCCATCTGTCATGCCATCCATCTGTCTGTAAACAATTGGTTTCCGGCTGATAACTCCAGTTTGAATTATTTGATTTCAACCAAAGTTGATATGTGTATTTTCCAGCTAGTAATACAGGCCAGGTTTGAATATAGGTCCCACAACTCCCTGCAAAAAAGAAAATTGACTCCTATAGCCCAACATTGCTTTATGTACTGCATCTTGAATCCTTTACCTAACACAAGTTGAAGCCAACAGTACAAATTATTTTTCTGAAACATCAGATTTTTTCATTTTTTATTTACTTCTAACCATGGCTTATTAGTCCTTATTGGAACAAGCTCATCAAGTTTGTTCCATTAATAGGTCATGAGGTATGTTTTGAAGTAGAGAAATGAAAAAATAAACTTTGAATAGCAAGTTTTGTATATCACGAGTGCAGATATGGCAGTTTCGTTAGGTAAACGGTTAACAAACAATGGCTCTTGTGTCTAAGCATTGCCATTGCTGGGACAGTCGGGCTGCATGGGTGACATCACTCTAGTTAGCAATAGAAATGATTTATCTCTCATTCTTTTCTACTTTGTCAGCACCACCATCAGAGTTGGCGCAGTAAGCGCATACCCTCAGCAGTGCTCCACATTTTTTACAATTCATAGTTTCTAACTCTGCATATGTGGATCATCGGAAATTGCATGAATTGAATTGGCTCGTTCTGATGGCTTCCAGTTTGAGATGAATAATACCAAGGTGTGGTATCTGTGAATGCACACCAATACACAATGCAGTCTAGCCTATTCAACTGGATATTACTTATTTGAATAACTTTGTTAATTGATTATAATTTACAAACACAAAAACATTTACTGTACCTTCAGTTTAAATTTTACCTGTTATTTGCATTTGGGTTATAGAGTAAACTCTTTTTAATTGAATAAAAAGTATCTTGAACTCTCATGGTATTACATGGCTACCCAGTGAATACCCCTGGTTGTAGTCCTGTTTGGCTTCAGTGCATCCAATATATGCATTTAGTCTATTAGATCTTGTTTGACAGAGCTCTATGGGCTCTGTCAATAAGATGTAACAGAATAAAATGCATAGTTTATCATTAGAAGACATGAATATGATTAAATTTCTGTTAATTTAATAATCTGGAAAATTGCACTTGAATAATTTTATCTTTATATTTTTAGCTTTAGAGATATGCAGGGATTTAGAACTGCCACAGAGATCAGACAGACTGGTGTTGTCAGGACAAACTGTGTAGACTGTCTGGATAGAACCAACACTGCACAGTTTGCTGTTGGAAAATGTGCTTTGGGATATCAAGTAAGAAAATAACTGACCCATTAAAATTTTGAAATTCTGTCACTGTTGTTCAAGTATCTTTTAGTAGGAAAGTTTTTTGACCTGTAATCTTTCAAGGCCTAATTCCAACTCTGGACAAGTTTTCTACTCCAGAACAGCTGGTCCAAACCACAGCCTTTTTGTCGATTTGCCAGTTAAATTAATAGTTTACTGGCAGTGGTATGTGGTCAAGTCTGTAAGGGCAGACAAGAGTTGTCTAGAAAACACTACAAAATGACAGGGCAGAATTGTCATATATGGCAGAAATTATGGAAAATTATCCAGAACTTTAATCCTTTGAACCCTGATGGTGTCTTCCAAGTGAGGCCAATGACAGCAACTGGAAAAGTCCAGATTCGTTACCTAGGGGTAGACCATTCACTATTTTCAACATGCAACCTTTGGGCTGCACATTGAAAATATTGATTTGTTATCCCTCACATTCACTGAGCAGTCGTCATCCCACTTGGTAAAATTATGACGTATCATGTTCCTGGACCAGAAAAGTGGTCTCTAGTTTTCACAGGGTTAATTTGAGGGTTCACCTAACATTCCTGTCAAATCTTATTGGACAAATTATATAATAAATATTCTGCAGTATTTAAGTCTTTTCTTTCAAATGTTCCATCCAAAATGTTGATTACAACATTTTGAAATAAAACTACAATAAACTTGGGGAGATAATTGCAGTGAGTTCTGTGTTTTGCAAGATACAAACTGTAAATTTCAAGTGAACTGTTTCTGCATGATCAATTATTCTAAGGTGGTCATGAAAAAGTGATTTAACTCTGTGTTTCCAGATGAAATGCTTTTATATGAAACTCAATTGGAATTGGCTCTCCAATCCTTTTCCAACATTGTGACAAGCACCAGCATGTTGTCAGCTTTACTTGCAAAATCATAAGCCCTACCTTGCCAAAATTTCTGTTTTCAAAAAATGTATTCTATTGTGCAGTTATGAGAAATTTTTGCCAAGCTCTATGACAATGAGTTCAACCACAGTCATCTAAGAGTTAATTCTGAAGCAGGGATATAAGCAAGTAGACTTCCTTGTCCTAGGATAGTCAACGTTCTAGAGAACTGTACTTGTATTAACAGAAAATAGAAGATGCCACAGCACCAGAAAAATCAATTTTGAATATATAACTGTATTGTTGTTTGCAAAATATTTTATATATAAGGTTAAATTACACTTTTTACGTCTCTAATTAACCCTTTACTGAATGCAAACAATATTATTTTTTTTCAAATTTGTCAAGACATTTCAACAAAACCATATCAATGAGCTCATTCCAATGAGGAGTCACATGATATGGTTTTGTTGAATTTTTTTGAAAAATATTTTTTTTTATCTCCTAAATTTGCATATTACATGTGCAGATGCAGATGATACACAAGGTAAAGAGTTAATCAGAATCATTTGGGGTATTGAAGAATTCAGTCATTCTTCATTGTCAACCACATTGTGTAGTTTCTACGTGTTCTCTAAAATTGCCTTGAAGGTTTACATCCACATTTTACAGGTTTTTGAGTTTATGGCAACATGTTTCATCCATTTTGAATGGGGAGAGGGGGTGGGTGGGATTTCTTATTGAGAGGTATATAAGTGTTGCTAGACAGAATTATCATGTGATATTATTGAACAACTTGGAGAAATTTTGAGAATTTATAGAGAGAATTTAGAGGGTATTTAGGGAAAGCCTTTTCACTAATTCCTCTTACAAAGTTCAACAAAAAACCTTGGCCTTCATTCGCAACAGTATTTTGTTTTAATCATTATTAATAGTTTGATAAATAATTAGAGGTTAATAACTGAAGTTGGACTATTACTGACCATATTTCATATGCATTAGCACCAATGTTTAATTCTCATGAGACCAAATTGGTTGGCCAGAATTTTTCTCAAAGCCAAAGAATTGGTTAGCCATCAGAGAATGATGTAACTGGTCAGTCAGTTAGTGTGATTCTTTAAATTTTTCATGCCCTGGAAGAGGTTTTGAAAATTCAAGATAATGTTAGAATTCTGTCTTAAAAATTCATATTCGTGTTAGAATTCTGTCTCAAATCATGACACTCCAGCCACTGACATGTCCAGCTGTGCACTCCGAGAGTGCATTTAGCAACGTATGATTACAGTAGCTTGCATTTCTGAAAAAAGCAGTCTTTTTCCAGTCAAATTGCAATTTTGATCATGACACACTTGCACCGGTGGATTGAGAATTGCTAAATAAAATCCTGCAGAACAAAGACTGCATAAAGAAAAACAAATGAAAAGAGTATCTCAGATTTCATGCTCTCACAAAAAGCGGACAGAGAATTTTGACTGGATCATGACCCAGTTGCAATCCAGCCCAAATTCTCTTACCACTTTTGTGATTACCATATTGTAGTGCAGTTCAAGTATAGACCTATGGAAAATGTGCATTGAAGCCTGGAGAAAAATTATTGAAATATTTTGAAAAACTGGTCTGGAAATCTTGTATGGACCCGGACTTTAGTCAGGGAATGATTTTTGGTGACTTATTCCACTTAGGCCTAAAAAAGTTAAAAATCTGTGTCTCAGGCCCTCCCATATGGTCACTTCAGCTGCGGCATCTCTCTTTTTATAATCAATGCAAACTTAAAAAACTAAATATTAAATGGTTTATGTCAAATATTTTACCTAAGTTAATAAAATTGATAAATTTGTTCCTTGCGTGCAACAAGGCTTTGCAATGCGTTAGCATTGCAAAGCCTTCTTTCAGTCAAGGGATGAAACACACCACCACCCATGCTATTCTGTAGATTATGAGGCCCAAAACATAAAACAAACCAAGAATATGGAGTTTTGATGGCAAAGAAATAATTACAAAAATAAAATAAAAAACTGCCCGCCCACATGCAATTTAAAAAAAAAATGGCCTGAAAAACAGAAGATATAGTTTGTAGGGAATTACTGAATTTTTTCCTTTTTTCAGTTATATGCCATGGGAGTTGTTGAGAAACCATCACTGGAGTTTGAAACAGATGCTGTGAGGTAAATATATCAAGAGGATAGCTAATGTTTCTGAATAGATACCAGATTTATCTCATGAGTAACTTCAAGAGAATTTATGTATTATGCATAACAACACTCTCAACAGCCAGGGTCACCTTGTGTCAAACAGTTTTATGGGTGGAGAAAGCCCAGAGTACATGGAAAGAACCACTGAGCAGTGTGGTGAGCAACTACCACACACCCCAGTATTGGTAGAAGGCAAGTGCACCATTGAAGTGCAGCATGCCATAGTAAGAACTCCCCCATATTCCCATGTGGTCGATAGGGATTTAAGTACATTGTCCATGCACATAATGCAGTTACTGCTGGTTAGGATCGAACCGTGGACATTTCGGTCCAATTATTTAACCACTGCACCATCACTCTCCCCTGCATGGGAATATAAGTCTCCATGAGCCACTGAAAATTTAGATTTCCTTGCAGTAATGAATGAGATAATTCTGGTACTTACTCAGGTTTTCTTTTTGCTATATGCAGTGCAAAGTTTTAGTTGTAATTAAAGCATGCTTTAAGTCCTGATATGCTGAAGGCAGATATTCCTGCCCAGCACAGGGTTTCTCTTCTCACTGAAATTAGTATAATTTGGGCACATTTCATCAAATTTTTCCCCTGTAAATTGAATAGATTTTTTCAACAAGGATTTCTTGAAGTAAATTTAGATTAATTTTTCATCAGATCTAGTCATTGCTGCTACACAGCCGCCATGACTAGATTTGAAGAAAAATATCTTGAAAATACTCAGCAGGTTAAGAGTTAATGGCAATCAAAACACCCAAATGACCAAAACATGCAGTGATATTGATCTAAATGTGTATCACTTCCAGAGAGATATTCTCTTATATCTAACGTGATAGTAGACATAAAAAAATATTTGCTAGACATTCCCTGCTGCTTTATTGTGTAGCATATGATAAATATTATAGTACCCATTTCAAATGAGTTATGGGTGGGTTAATTTTGTTGTTGTTGTTTTTCCCTATGGTGGTTCATTTTGTTTATGATTCCCTCAAAACATCCTTTCTTTCAGTCAACCCCTTTCTTTGTTTTACTGCCATGATGGGTGATTACATAAGTTCACCATTGCTCTAACAGATAAATGGCTGTAATGCAGCTCATATGTAACCCTTAAGCCTTTACCCAACGTAATGACCAAAACCAGCCAGCGTGATTCTAAAAAATCACCAATTAATTTTCATTATTTTTTGTCTCAAAAACATAGGTTATGACCTCTCATTGGAACGAGCTCGTTCCTATGAGGGGTCATAACCTATGTTTTTCAGACAAAAGATGAAAAAAATTTGTTATTCAAGAATTTTTTTTGCAATTGTCGTCTGCTTTTCGTGTTAGGTAAAGGGTTAAGGACTCAGATTAATTTTATGTTAATAACTACCATGTATACATTTACATAGCTGTTAATGATTAAAAAGTGTTTCTACATTATTGCTGCCTGCCTGCACAGGCAGCCAACAGTGATGTAAAAACACTGTCAAGATAAATCCATCCATCTGGTGAAGTTCTCAAGGAAGAATATACTTATTCAGAGCCATATAAAAGTGGCAGTTTGTGGCTGTATGGGTCTTAAGGGTTAACTGCCTGCACACTGATGTCAAAATATCAAAACTTCAAGCAATGATCTCAGTGAGGTCTGTCAAACAAGGTTGAATTGGTTAAATTCCTAGTTTCATTATGGGAAAAATTTGCAGGGTAAAATTTTTACATTTTGATCTTATTGTGCAGCAGGTTAAATTAACACTTTACCCAACATATGTGCCGCATATACCCATGTAATTTACAGATTGAGTAATTGAAAAAATATTTAAAAAATTTTTTTTCAAGAAAACTACGTGTGAACCCTCATTTGAACGAGCTCAATAAGGTGTCACATGATATGTTTTTGTTGAAATTATTTGAAAAAATAATATTTAACATGATAAATTTTTGATATCCTATGCATTAAAGGTTAAGCTTTATGAGCCCTATTCACTTGTGCATTACAGAACTGCTGATACATAGATGCTACTTTTCAGGCTGATGCATGACTAGCATGGACATCGGTAATCGTATATTCATACTGATAAACAGAAAATGTGTACTTAAGGAGGGTAGTACCCAGTCATTTTTAGCTTAACTTGACAAAGTCAAGATAAGCTATTACCATCACGTGTGCGGAAGTCTGTTAGGCTGTGAGTCTGTGAATCTGTGAGACTGTTCACATTTTCCCTTAGCACAGGCTACACCCCGTAGTTCTTGTCTGATCATCACAAAATTTCATATGCAGGTTTGGGGTCATATCTTGATGAGAATGTCCCCTTTTGGTCGTTATCAGTCAACCACTATGGGTGCCTGAGCCCAAAACCCAAAAACCATTAGCAGTTGTTATTTGGTAGGATGCCTCTATAATGCCTAGATGAGAATGTCCCCTTTTGGTCATGATCTGTCAACCGTGATGACTGCTCAAGCCCGAAACCCAAAAACTTTTAGCACAGTCTGCAGGTCATATTTAATATGGAGGGATTTCATTGTAACTTGTTAGGATGACTCCATATGATGTCTAGATGAGAACTTCCCCATTTGGTCACGATCTGTCATCCATGACGACTGCCGAGCCCAAAACCCAAAAACCTTTAGCACAGTCTACAGGTCATACAGGTCATATTTATGGAGGGATTTCATTGTAACTTGGTAGGATCAGTCCAGATTATGCCCAGATGACAATGCCCCCTTTTGGTCGTGATCATTCAACCATGATGGCTTCCTGAGCCCAAAACCTGAAAAACTTTAGTACAGACTACAGGTCGTATTTGTGAAAGGATTTCATTGTAACTTCCTATAATGTTTAGATGAGAACGTCCCTTTTTGGACGCAATTGGGCAGCTGTAACGGCTACAGGGGCTCAAAGCCCAAAAACATTTAGCACGGTCTACAGGTCATATTTATGTAGGAATTTCATTGTAACTTGGTAGGATGACTCCAAATAATGTCTAGATGAGAACATCCCCTTTTGGTCGCGATCATTCAGCCTTGATGGCTGCCCAAGCCCAAAACCCCAAAACCTTTAGCATAGTCTGTAGGTCGTATTTATGGAAGGATTTCATTGTAACTTGTTAGGTTGACTCCATATAATGCCTAGATGATGACATCCCCTTTTGGTCGTGATTGGTCAACTGTGACGGCTTCAGGGGTCCGAAGGCCGAAAACCTTGAGCACAGTCTACAGGTTATATATATGAAAGGATTTCATTGTAACTTTGTAGGATCACTCCAGATTATGCCCAGATGACAATGCCCCCTTTTGGTCGCGATCATTCAACCATGATGGCTTCCTGAGCCCAAAACCTGAAAAACTTTAGTACAGACTACAGGTCGTATTTGTGAAGGGATTTTATTGTAACTAAGTAGAATAACTCGGTGTAATGTCTAGATGAGGACGTCCCCTTTTAGTTGCAATCAGTCCACCGTCATGGCTACACAGGCCTGAAGCCCGAAAACCTTTAGCACAGTCTACAGGCCATATTTATGAAGGTATTTCAATGTAACTTGATAGGATGACTCGTTTTGGAATAATTTCACTGTAACTTGGTAACTTTCATTGACATACGTTAACTGTGAGGGCCACATACATTAACTGTGAGGTCATATTAACCCACCCCTCAGCTCTTTAGTACAGTGTACACCACATATTATTTTTATTAAAAACATAGCATACAGGGAACAGAAATTAATAACATATTCCCAATTATCACAATTCTTGTCTTATTTCATAATCCTTTCATAAACATTGAACATTATCCTTTTCATCAAACACAACACACAGACAAGTTAAGCTACAGTGTCAATGACACTTTCATTCTTGACATTTTTATGTGTACCCATACTATGTATGGTACACATAATGCCGGCATCCGGGGTGACCATCCGTCGTTCGTCCATCCTTTGTCCGTCTGTCTGTCCGTCCGTCTGTCCATCCGGCATCCATATCCATTTCTTTGTCATTCAATAACTTGAAAAATATTGCTTGGATTGTCAAGTTACTTTATATTTGTGTTCAGGTTACTGATGTGCCGAACTGTATAGTTTTTGGTGTAAGTTGGATAATTTGATCCTGAGATATTAACCCTTTATCCTTCAAATTGAAAATTCCTCCAATCCCTTTGGCATTCGATAACTTGAAAAATATTGCTTGGATTGTCTAGTTACTTTATATTTGTGTTCAGGTTACTGATTTGCCGAGCTGTATAGTTTTTGGTGTAAATCTGATGATTTGATCCCAAGATATTAACCCTTTATCCTTCAAATTGAAAATTCCTCCAATCTCTGTGGCATTCGATAACTTGAAAAATATTGCTTGGATTGTCAAGTTACTTTATATTAGTGTTCAGGTTACTGATGTGCCGAGCTGTATAGTTTTTGGTGTAAATCTGTTATTTTGATCCTGAGATATTAACCCTTTATCCTTCAAATTGAAAATTTCTCCAATCCCTTTGGCATTCGGTAACTTGAAAAATATTGCTTGGATTGTCAAGTTACTTTATATTTGTGTTCAGGTTACTGATGTGCCGAGCTGTATAGTTTTTGGTGTAAATCTGATAATTTAATCCTGAGATATTAACCCCTTATCCTTCAAATTGAAAATTCCTCCAATCCCTTTGGCATTCGATATTTTGAAAAATATTGCTTGGATTGTCAAGTTACTTTATATTTGTGTTCAGGTTACTGATGTGCCGAGCTGTATAGTTTTTGGTGTAAATCTGATAATTTGATCCTGAGATATTAACCCTTTATCCTTCAAATTGAAAATTCCTCCAATCCCTTTGGCATTCGATAACTTGAAAAATATTGCCTGGATTGTCAAGTTACTTTATAATTGGGTTCAGGTTACTGATATGCTGAGCTGTATAGTTTTTGGTGTAAATCTGATAATTTGATCCGGAGATATTAACCTCCTTTATCCTTCAAATTGAAAATTCCTCCAATCCCTTTCGCATTTGATAACTTGAAAAATATTGCTTGGATTGTCAAGTTACTTTATAATTGTGTTCAGGTTACTGATATGCTGAGCTGTATAGTTTTTGGTGTAAATCTGATAATTTGATCCGGAGATATTAACCCCCTTTATTCTTCAAATTGAAAATTCCTCCAATCCCTTTGGCATGAGATAACTCAAAAAATATCAATCCGATTGTCATGTTGCTTTATATATTTATTCAGGTTACTGATGTGCTGTGCTGTATAGTTTTTGTATGTAAATATGATAATTTGATCCAGAGATATTAACCCTTTATCCATCAAATTAGATACTCCTCCAATCCATTTCTATATGTACCCATACCTTGTATGGTGTACATTATGTCAACATCCGTGGTGGCCCTCCGTCATGCAGCTTTCTACTAATTGCGCGTATGGGTACACATCTGACGATTTCATCGGCCTATTTTTAGTTACGTTTAGTTTTCTGTTTAGCTCAGAATTTCATGTTTAACTAAGTGTTTAGGTCAGCTGCTGTGCTCCTTCTCTTCCCATGGCACTTATATTCATCATACATGTTCCTCAGTATCATTGTTCCATGATTAACCCCTCATACACTGCATTTTAATCACTTTTCTTGACATTTTTAGTTGCATTTAGTTTTCTGTTTAGCTCCGAATTTCATGTTTAATTTAGTGTTTAGCTCACCTGCTGTGTTCTTTCTCTTCCCATGGTGCTTATATTCATCATACATCTTCTTCATTATCATTCTACCATGGTTTAACCCTTGTCCAGTGAATTTCTTAGAATTTTTCTTCCAATTTTGAACGTTTAGTTTTCTGTTTAGCTCACACTTCGACATTTTCAGTGGGTTAAATTTTTTGTTTAATCGACTGCTGATACCCTTTTCATCCCATGACCTTTATAATGCTTCCATATGGTTCTTATTATCATTGTACCTCTATTTAACCCTCATCCAGTGTGTTTTAAACCTTTTTCTTACCATTTTTAGTTACGTTTATTTTTCTGTTTACCTCAGAATTTCATGTTTAAGTTTATGTTTAGCTCAGCTGCTGTTTTCCTTCTCTTCCCATGGCACTTATATTCATCATACATGTTCCTCAGTATCATTGTTCCATAATTAATCCCTCATACTCTACATTTTAAAAATTTTTCTTGACATTTTTAGTTGCGTTTAGTTTTCTGTTTAGCTCAGAATTTCATGTTTCACTTAGTGTTTAGGTCAGCTGTTGTGCTCCTTCTCTTCCCATGGTTCTTATATTCCTCATAGATGTTCTTCATTATCATTGTACCATGGTGTCATCCTTACCACTGAATTTCAATTCAAATTTCTCTTCAACTTTTGAACATTGAGTTTTCTGTTTAGCTCACACTTAGACATTTTCAGTGTGTTAACGTTTCTATTCAGGGCAGCTGCTGACACCCTTTTCATCCCATGGCCTTTATATTGCTTCTATATGGTGCTTATTATCATTCTACCACTATTTAACCCTCACCCAGTGTGTTTTAAACCTTTTTCTTACCATTTTTAGTTATGTTTACTTTTCTGTTTACCTCAGCATTTCATGTTTAAGTTTGTGTTTAGCTCAGCTGCTGTTTTCCTTTTCTTCCCATGGCACTTATATTCATCATACTTGTTCCTCAGTATCATTGTTCCATGATTAACCCCTCATACCTTACATTTTAGACATTTTTCTTGACATTTTTAGTTGCATTTTGTTTTCTGTTTAGCTCAGAATTTCATGTTTAACTAAGTGTTTAGATCAGCTGCTGTTCTCCTTCTCTTCCCATGGCACTTATATTCATCATACATGTTCCTTAGTATCATTGTTCCATGATTAACCCCTCATACCCTGCATTTTAAACATTTTTCTTGACATTTTTAGTTGCATTTAGTTTTCTGTTTAGCTCGGAATTTCATGTTTAACTTAGTGTTTAGGTCAGCTGCTGTGCTCCTTCTCTTTCCATGGCACTTATATTCATCAGTCATGTTCCTCAGTATCATTGTTCCATGATTAACCCCTCATACCCTGCATTTTAAACATTTTTCTTCACATTTTTAGTTGCGTTTAGTTTTCTGTTTAGCTCAGAATTTCATGTTTAACTAAGTGTTTAGGTCACCTGCTGTGCTCCTTCTCTTCCCATGGCACTTATATTCATCATACATGTTCCTCAGTATCATTGTTTCATGATTAACCCCTCATGCCCTGCATTTTAAACATTTTTCTTGACATTTTTAGTTGCGTTTAGTTTTCTGTTTAGATCAGAATTTCATGTTTAACTAAGTATTTAGGTCAGCTGCTGTGCTCCTTCTCTTCCCATGGCACTTATATTCATCATACATGTTCCTCAGTATCATTGTTCCATGATTAACCCCTCATACCCTGCATTTTAAACATTTTTCTTGACATTTTTATTTGCGTTTAGTTTTCTGTTTAGCTTGGAATTTCATGTTTAACTTAGTGTTTAGGTCAGCTGCTGTGCTCCTTCTCTTCCCATGGCACTTATATTCATCATACATGTTCCTCAGTATCATTGTTTCATGATTAACCCCACATACCCTGCATTTTAAACATTTTTCTTCACATTTTTAGTTGTGTTTAGTTTTCTGTTTAGCTCAGAATTTCATGTTTAACTTTGTGTTTAGGAGAGCTGCTGTGCTCCTTCTCTTCCCATGACACTTATATTCATTATACCTGTTCCTCAGTATCATTGTTCCATGGTTAACCCCTCATACCCTGCATTTTAAACAATTTCCTTGACATTTTTAGTTGCGTTTAGTTTTCTGTTTAGCTCGTAATTTCATGTTTAACTTAGTGTTTAGGTCAGCTGCTGTGCTCCTTCTCTTCCCATGGCACTTATATTCATCATACATGTTCCTCAGTATCATTGTTCCATGATTAACCCCCACATACCCTGCACTTTAAACATTTTTCTTAACATTTTTATTTGCGTTTAGTTTTCTGTTTAGCTCAGAATTTCATGTTTAACTTAGTGTTTATGTCAGTTTCTGTTTTTTACTTTTAAGAGGTTGTGTTTAGGTTAGCTTTGTCGCATGTTATGAGCCTGTTTGATACAGTTCTTGTGTTAGCCAAAGTTACTATCAAAGAGGAATGTTGGTGAGCTATGGGGCGTTGGCGTCCTTCTTGTTGAATTCCTGACTGCCCTTTAGAATTCATTATATTGTATGTTTATACCATTTTTCTTTTGTTAAAGCACATAGCTTGTATTATATCATAGGAATAGGTTGTGCAATATCATTGAAATTGGCTCAACTGAGCCAATTCCAATGATATTACACAACCTATGTGTTTTTTCAAATTCCAGGTGAACATGTTTTATCCCACACTAAAGTATCAAACAAAAACTACATGTAAAAGACAAAAAAGTCACACAACAATGATGCCTTCCTTAAACTCTGTATTTGTTTTTTATTGATTTGTCCCGAGGATCTCTGATATTATCACATTAACTCTCTGATCTTTTACCTTACACGAATGACAGATAAAATTTGCAAAAAAATAGTGAACAATTAAAAATTGTCATTTTTTACTGCAAAAACATACCTTTTGACCCCTCATTGGTGCAAATGGAATCACCATGTTTTGGTGGGTGATGGTGGTGATAAGCTGTGTTTTTGAGGCAAAAATTGGAATATAATAAAATTTAAATAGCAATTTTGTGAATAAAGCTGTCGATTATGGCAGTTACATTAGGGAAGGGGTTGAACAAGTTGTAGATGGCAATACCAATATTCTTCCAAACGAACTAAACAGTTTAATTTTTTGCTCAACTTTGAGGTTATGTCATGGTCCATCTGTCCGTCTGTCTGTCAACAATTCAATACGGCTCAGGCTAGAGGCCGTATTTATGAACCGATCTTTACAAAACATCTTGGGTACCTTTGTTATCACTGTGGGACGAGAACGAGTGTTTTGGGGTGTGGTCCAAAATTCAAGATGGCCACCAGCACCCATTTTGTACCGAAATTAGTGCAATCAGTTTTTTGTACAGAACTTCTGTATGAAAGTTCTGATTTGAATAAATTTTTGTATCAATGTTTAGTAACATGGAATACATCACATATAATACAGGTTTTTTTCTCGTGCAGAAATTATGCAAATTAGATGAACTTTGATTTATTCAGTGCTACTTATACACAGTAAGTGCACATGTCAATACAGCTCAGGCTAGAGGCTGTATTTATGATCCAATCTTCACAAAACTTCTTGGGTACCTTTGTTATCACCTTTGGACGAGAACGAGTGTTTTTGGGTGTGGTCCGAAATTCAAGATGGCTGCCTGCGGCCATTTTATACCGAAATTAGGTGCAATCAGTTTTTTGTACAGAACTTCTATATGAAGGTTCTGATTTCAATAAATGTTTGTATGAATGTTTAGTAACATGGAATACATCACATATAATACATGTTTTTTTCTCATGCATAAATTTTGCAAATTAGATGAACTTTGATTTATTCAGTGCTACTTATTCACAGTTAGTACACATGTCAATACGACTTGGGCTAGAGGCTGTATTTATGAACTGATCTTCACAAAACTTCTTGGGTACCTTTGTTATCACCTTGGGACGAGAACGAGTGTTTTTGGGTGCGGATCGAAATTTCAGATGGCCACTGGTGGCCAATTAGACCAACTTTGATTTATTCAATGCTACTTATACACTGTAAGTGCACATTTCAATACGGCTCTGGCTACAGGCATTTAACTGTCACCCACCTTTACAATACTTTACCTGTACATTTGTTACAGGCTATGATCAGTATTTATATACAGACCTTTACAATACTTTACATGTACCTTTGTTATCACGTCAATACCTAGATGTGTGTCATTGCTGTGTCACATACCATACATGTACATGTCTTACACAAGTTGAGCTACAGTGTCATTGATACTTTCATTTTCTTCCAGTTTGTAGCTTATGACCCATTATTGAATCTGGTTAAAAATCCTTGATATTGAGCATAAGGAACCACACATATGCTTGAATGCTGTCAAAAAAGTAGTAGCAGAAAATGTATTGAAAAATTTTTCTTAGATTATGATTCAAATTATTTTAGAATTTGTAGGTGGCAACTTTTTATGTGTACCCATACTATGTATGGTACACATAATGCCATCATCCGGGGTGGCCATCCGTCATTCGTTCATCCTTTGTCCATCCGTCTATCCGTCCAGCGTCCGTATCCATTTCTTTGTCATTCGATAACTTGAAAAATATTGCTTGGATTGTCAAGTTACTTTATATTTGTGTTCAGGTTACTGATGTGCCGAGCTGAATAGTTTTTGGTGTAAATCTGATAATTTGATCCTGAGATATTAACCCTTTATCCTTCAAATTGAAAATTCCTCCAATTCCTTTGGCATTCGATAACTTGAAAAATATTGCTTGGATTGTCAAGTTACTTTATATTTGTTCAGGTTACTGATGTGCCGAGCTGTATAGTTTTTGGTGTAAATCTGATAATTTGATCCTGAGATATTAACCTTTTATCCTTCAAATTGAAAATTCCTCCAATCCCTTTGGCATTTGATAACTTGAAAAATATTTATGTGTACCTATACTATGTATGGTACACATAATGCCATTATCCGGGGTGGCCATCCGTCGTTCGTCCATCCTTTATCCGTCCATCTGCCCATCTGTCCATCTGTCCATCCATCTGTCCATCTGGCATCTGTATCCATTTCTTTGTCATTCGATAACTTGAAAAATATTGCTTGGATTGTCAAGTTACTTTATATTTGTGTTCAGGTTACTGATGTGCCGAGCTGTATAGTTTTTGGTGTAAATCTGATAATTTGATCCTGAGATATTAACCCTTTATCCTTCAAATTGAAAATTCCTCCAATCCCTTTGGCATTTGATAACTTGAAAAATATTGCTTGGATTGTCTAGTTACTTTATATTTGTGTTCAGGTTACTGATTTGCCAAGCTGTATAGTTCTTGGTGTAAATCTGATGATTTGATCCCGAGATATTACCCCTTTATCCTTCAAATTGAAAATTCCTCCAATCCCTTTGGCATTCGATAACTTGAAAAATATTGCTTGGATTGTCAAGTTACTTTATATTTGTGTTCAGGTTACTGATGTGCCGAGCTGTATAGTTTTTTTTTGTTTGTCCGTCTGTCCGTCTGTCCATCTGGCGTCCGTATCCATTTCTTTGTCATTCGATAACTTGAAAAATATTGCTTGGCTTGTCAAGTTACTTTATATTTGTGTTCAGGTTACTGATGTGCCAAGCTGTATAGTTTTGGGTGTAAATCTGATAATTTGATCCTGAGATATTAACCCTTTATCCTTCAAATTGAAAATTCCAACAATCTCTTTGGCATTCGATAACTTGAAAAATGTTGCTTGGATTGTCAAGTTACTTTATATTTGTGTTCAGGTTTCTGATTTGCCGAGCTGTATAGTTTTTGATGTAAATCTGATAATTTGATTCTGAGATATGAACCCTTTATCCTTCAAATTGAAAATTCCTCCAATCCCTTTGGCATTCGATAACTTGAAAAATATTGCTTGGATTGTCTAGTTACTTTATATTTGTGTTCAGGTTACTGATTTGCTGAGCTGTATAGTTTTTGGTGTAAATCTGATGATTTGATCCCGAGATATTAACCCTTTATCCTTCAAATTGAAAATTCCTCCAATCCCTTTGGCATTCGATAACTTGAAAAATATTGCTTGGATTGTCAAGTTACTTTATAATTGTGTTCAGGTTACTGATGTGTTGAGCTGTATAGCTTTTTTTGTTTGTCCATCTGTCTGTCTGTCCGTCTGTCGGTCTGTCCATCCAGCGTCCGTATCCATTTCTTTGTCATTCGATAACTTGAAAAATATTGCTTGGCTTGTCGAGTTACTTTATATTTGTGTTCAGGTTACTGATGTGCCGAGCTGTATAGGTTTTGGTGTACATCTGATAATTTGATCCTGAGATATTAACCCTTTATCCTTCAAATTGAAAATTCCTCCAATCCCTTTGGCATTCGATAACTTGAAAAATATTGCTTGGATTGTCAAGTTACTTTATATTTGTGTTCAGGTTACTGATGTGCCAAGCTGTATAGTTTTTTTTGTCCGTCCGTCTGTCCGTCCATCTGTCGGTCTGTCCGTCCGGCGTCCGTATCCATTTCTTTGTCATTCGATAACTTGAAAAATATTCCTTGGATTGTCAAGTTACTTTATATTTGTGTTCAGGTTACTGATGTGCCAAGCTGTATAGTTTTTTTTTGTTTGTCTGTCTGTCCGTCCGTCGGTCTGTCCATCCGGCATCTGTCTCCATTTCTTTGTCATTCGATAACTTGAAAAATATTGCTTGGATTGTCAAGTTACTTTATATTTGTGTTCAGGTTACTGATGTGCCGAGCTGTATAGTTTTTGGTGTAAATCTGATAATTTGATCCTGAGATATTAACCTGTTATCCTTCAAGTTGAAAATTCCTCGAGTCCCTTTGGCATTCGATAACTTGAAAAATATTGCTTGGATTGTCAAGTTACTTTATATTAGTGTTCAGGTTACTGATGTGCCAAGCTGTATAGTTTTTGGTGTAAATCTGTAATTTTGATCCGGAGATATTAACCCTTTATCCATCAAATTGGAAATTCCTCCAATCCGTTTGGCATTCGATAACTTGAAAAATATTGCTTGGATTGTCAAGTTACTTTATATTTGTGTTCAGGTTACTGATGTGCGAATCTGTATAGTTTTTGGTGTAAATCTGATAATTTGATCCTGAGATATTAACCCTTTATCCTTCAAATTGAAAATTCCTCCAATCCCTTTGGCATGAGATAACTTAAAAAATATCAATCCGATTGTCATGTTACTTTATATATATGTTCAGGTTACTGATGTGCTGTGCTCTGTAGTTTTTTATGTAAATCTGATAAGTTGATCCGGAGATATTAACCCTTTATCCATCAAATTAGACACTCCTCCAATCCATTTCTATATGTACCCATACCATGTATGGTGTACATAATGTCGGCATCCGTGGTGGCCCTCCATCATACAGCTTTCTACTAGTTGCGCATATGGGCACACATCTGATGATTTCATCGGCCTATTTTTTTGCTTTTGTGTACATACTTCATCAAGCTTGATGCAGTAAAGACATTCATAAGCTATGATTTGTGAGGAGGATTAGAAAGATACCAGGTAAAAAAAATTTTTTTTTTTTTTTCTTTTCTTTGTGAACCATGTTGGTGGATTTGGCAAAATATTAGGTGAAGGATCCATCAAAGTAACTTTACTAATGGGCTGCAATGTGCCACTGCATAGTGTTTGATAGATATTAAAAGAAAATACAATGAGGGTGGTATTTAGGGGACAGGAATCAACGACCTGAATTTGAGTTGTTCCTGTGTTTCACATGCACCAAACGTGTGAGTGAAATACAAGAGGAACTTCAACAAGGCTAATTGATTCTTGTCTCCCAAACTCTCCTAGAGTTGTGTTCTGCATTTATATCACAATTAAACTCAAATTAAGTCGATGAGGCTGATATTTAAAAAAAAAAAATAGCAACTTTCGATGGTATGTTTAATTTCTTGCTCAACACTGTTTTGTGTCAGAGTATTTCATTTATGTCATATCATCACTCAGATGCATAACATCCAATCAGATGTGTTCTCACATGATGTTCTTTCATGTAATCTGGATTCCACACATGATGTACCTAGCACATTTCCCAATGTCGGTATTGTATTGTGTAACATTGAATGCACACAGTAATTATTATGTTATAAAGATCTATTCTCTGTTTCACCATCATTGTTTATCTTTAAATTTATTTAAACTTTAAGAATGTTGGAAGTGTTGTATGAAGATCATGGTGATACCCTTGCTTTACAGTATGGTGGGTCAAATCTCGTACACAGAATCAGAGATTATAGAAAACTAGCACCATGGACTTCACATTCCAGGGATATCATGCAGACGCTTTCCAGATACTACAGTAATGCATTCTCAGGTTGTGTATTGGAAATTTTCATTATCTGATGTTTTTATATTGTCTAGAATAAACAGAGATTATCAATACAATGAAGTTTTTTGGTGTGCTGTATCACATGAAGTTAAGGACTTTCAACCAAGCAAGTATTGCATGAGTCAGCTATGTAGTCAGGTCTTGGCTGCTTGGTAAAGGTCCTCAACGAGATGCAATTCAGCAAACCGGAAATAGTATACAGCACACCAGAAAGCTTCTCTGTACTGATGATGTTTTTTTGATTACTTTCCAAAGAGTGATTTACTGGGATTTCCGGGATTGATTATAAAAGATAACTTCTCAAGTGAATTATGCAATTAACAATTATGTCATGTATCCGTACGCGCAAACGAAGACGCTTTGCTGTGGATGTAATGGCGACTTCATTGTTTTTTTTTAACCCTTTACCTAATATGAAAAGCAGACGACACTTGCAAAAAAAATTCTTGAATAGCTATTATTTTCATTTTTTGTCTCAAAAACATAGGTTATGACCCCTCACTCCAATGAGAGATCATAACCTATGTTTTAGAGACAAAAAATGAAAAAATAATGAAAATTAATTGGCGATTTTTGAGAATAGCGCTTGCCGTTATGTTAGGTAAAGGGTTAAACAATATAATTATCGTTAATAATGAAAAGTAATAAACAGAGTGATCGCTTGACTGGACTGATTACATGAAATAATTCATTCGAGGCGAGGGACTATATTGTAAAACACTCTTGCGCGTTCGTGCACTCATGTTTGTACAACGTCCCTCTCATGAATTATTTCATGTAACCAGTCCAGTCAAGCGATTACTCTCTATATTATATACTAGAGATGGGCAGTATTGAAATTTTGAGTTCTGTATTGGATTTGGTATTTTTAGTAGGGTATACCTCAGTATCAGTTAGGTATTAGGGATCTGTTTATTTATTTATTGGTGTTTTAACCCTTTACCTAACATGAAAAGCAGATGACAATTGCAAAAAAATTTTTGAATAACTAATTTTTTTTATCTCCAAAACATAGGTTATGACCCCTCGTTGGAAGGAGCTCAACCTATATTTTTGAGACAAAAAAATGAAAAAATAATGAAAATTAATTGTCGATTTTTTAGAATAGCACTGGCCGGTTTTGGCCATTACTTTGGGTAAAGGGTTATGGTCACATACTTAAGCACAATGGCTAATCGTGACCATGACAGTTTTACAGGTGGAGGAAGCCGGAGTACCCGAAGAGAACCACGAGCATCGATGAGCAACTGTCAGCTCAAGCAGGGTTACAGCGGTTGAAGATGTGTGCTCCATCGATGTGCAGTACACCTTAGTACACGGCGTCATCATGCCCCCATGTAGGCAACTGGGATAAAGTGCCTTGCCCCAGGACACAACGCAGGTCGTCCTGGATGGGGATTGAACTCGGGACCTCTAGCATAGAAGTTCAATAGTCTACAACTGAGCTACCATGCTCCCCATTAGGTATCTGACTTGACAGAGATTTACTGGTAGTACCTAGGAGGAATTCACATCAGGAAAAACAGAAAAAGTTGCAATATCATTCTACCACAGTGCTATAAATGGCACGTCAATGAGCTCAACTTCTTTTATGACCACAAATCATATCTTACAGTAATTTTGTGACTTGTTCTAAATGCACCTTAATGTTTAAAAACCTATTTGAGGATTTTGTGACCCCAAAGTATGTGCCCTGACCGTGCCATTTTTAAGAGGTCCTGCTGACAATAGATAAAACACCTGGGTAGTGATTTCTAGTCAGGTCTTGGCTAGAAATCACTGCTAAGCAATTGGATATGTAGATGTTGTGGTCAAGTGGGAATTCAGGACAGTTGCCCAGTCCATTGAGGGTTAACAAAACTGAATAGAAAATCGGTCACTTCTTTCACAAAAATGAACCTTTGAACTGTTATGAAGCTGCAACATGGACTTATAAATAGCAATGCAGGAAATTTGAAAATTCAGATGGTTTTGATATTCAACGATTGGTTCAGTCCAGTTTTCTGATGCATGTATCCCCCAGTATATTGGTATCAATTCAGTTTTTCGGTATATTGCCCATCTCTATTATATACCTGCCCTTAGGTGGTAATTAAACAGTATGCCCACAGGGTGAAGTGAAAAAGATGAAATCCATTTTGGATGAAAGCAATCGACAAAATTTTATTGTAGTTGTTGCAACAGTATGATGTCCCTTTTCTCCATCCCTGATTGAATGGGCTCAATCACCTCATCTTGTCTGTGCTTCTGGCACAAATCTAATGTAGGTTTGACAACATTTGTCAAAAGATGAATTGATGGATTATTAGAAAAAGGAAGATATAAAAAAAATATTAATTAGTTGGTGATTTGCGGATTTAGAGCACATTTTATAATGCAAGATGAAAGAAGAGGGCACTTACTTCACCAGAGTAATGAAAAACATCCTGATCCATTTTTGCCAATGTTGTAATTAATAAAAACTATATATCATTCCATGATTGCAACGAAGCACCATCTGCAATGCTAAAGCATTACAGATGGTGCCTTGTTGCACTCAATGGATGAATTACTTAGTCATTATTGTTTTATGTATTGCAGAATGATTAAAACAAATAAAATACTACAAAAAACAAACAGTCAAGAAACCAGTATTTTTATACTGTACCAATGACCCAGACATAGCTGGTGCTAACTCTTAAAATATAGGGCCAAACACAAATTTTGCCCCCCAATCCCCAAAATTTGCATCTAAAACTAAAGAAAACATGTCCTGAAAGGCCCTCCACACTTCGCCCCTACTGCGCATGCGCAGTGTCAAGGACGTTCCGAAATTGGCGCCATTAATCATTCTAAGTTTGGCCCTTCATCAGTTAACATCTGACTGATCTTTGTGCTTATAAATCTCAGTTTAAATGATGCCAGACACATAAATATTAGTGAAATGGTGATTCTAAGGAGGATAGAGAAGGAGGAGAGGAAAAGAATGTGTGACAGAATATTATCAGGGCTGTAACTTAAAATTTTTTAATGAAATTATGTTAAGTTACCTATTTTCAAGGCAGCAGCCATTTTGTTGTCATTCTGATTATTTAGTTACACTGTTTTTTTTTTAAGTGTTTTCCTCTCTCCCTGTCTTTTAAGTTCCCCCTTGCTATTCTCCCATGCTTTTGGCATAGTTTTTGTAATTATTATTACTAAATTTTCTTGGGAGTTTTAGCTGAATAACAGAATGAATTCTGTTCTTTCCCCATGTTTACGTCTTCACCTAGGGGTGGTTAGGCGTTGTGTTCTGCATCTACCATCTGATGTTCTGCAGTTTCTTCCTTGGAAGTCTCTGTTTTGCATCAGATAGTGTATTTTTGGTAACTGATTTCGGGCCTGGGTGCCTGGAGTCTTATTTTAGTGTTTTTACACTCATTGTTTACATTTTCAACAGCCCTCTGTGTGAGGGGGGGATTTCTAAAAAATAATATCTTGATGTTATTTTAATCATAACTAGATACATTATTATTGTTCGTAAGTGTTGAATAAATTGTTTAAAATATTTTTAAAATTTTTGTCCACACTTAGGCTTGGGATCCATTGGGGCTCAACGTTACTTTTCAGAAACTTGGGCTGTTCTGAAAAAATATTTTTTCAAAATATTTTGATCTCAATTATTTTTTCTATATCAATGGATCATATTATTATTATGTATTTTGATTGCCAGGGGTTAGTGCGAGTACCAGGACTTGTTTTCTTTTCACATTGAAAGGATATTGATCAATTGTTTTAAGAGGAAGTCTTCCTCTGACTTTATTATCATTCTATATGTGGTCAGTGTACTCGCATTAACTCCTGTTCTGTATCGTATGATTTCGATGACAATATGGGAAGCGTATGTCACGGTATGTTGTTGGGGATTTGGACACTCCGGTCCTTTCCCCTCAGGGTCACTCTACTTTATCAATTTCTATTTCAGACGATCAAGATTAGGGTGATGTATCTGTGATGTCTTCCAACAGTGTGCCTCCGTCGTCACAATTAATGAAGGGCTAGCGGAAAAGTGCTCATGTAAATACGCCAATTGCCTAAGAGGACCCTAGTAGGTTCGACGGCCTTTGACGTCCGCTAGCTCGCCCGGTGTAGCGTCCATTCACCGAATGGTTCGGCAGCCGGGTTCGTCCGTTGCGGTCTAGAAGGAATTTTGGGGTGATGCGAGCACTATAAACTAACCTAATGCACACCCAGTGACGGCGGATCGGAGGGAGAACGCAGGAAGCCTTTTAGTCCGGTTCATAGTTCGTTCCGGTCCATCCGGACGGCAAGCGAGAGAGGCCCCTCTCTCGTTCAACAACATCTGGCCCCAGATGTTGTGGTACAAAATGTGTCGTAAGCGGAGCATACGTCCGTCGCTCGGGACGCTCCGTTGTATAGGCAGTCCGCTGAGACTGCTAAGGCTTCCTCTTCTCGTCAGCGCACACGACCGCACCTTGGCTGCGTGACCGCCGATATATTACCAGCTTCGCCGATCAAGGATTCTTCGGCGACCAGGTCACACCATCCGGTAGCCAGGGACACGAGGCCTGCAGACTCCGGACGTTCGCATAGGAAGTGTGCGGGAGTCAACGTACACGGAGCTTCCGGCGGCAATGCATCGTAAGACCGCTACTGCACAGGCCTCGGGAACGGACGTGCTTTCCTTAATAGCACAGTTTATCGCAGCATCCCAGCATCAACTGAATCTGTCGCATATATTTTATCCGACGATGCTGGGTCGGGACGCTCCGCGGAAGCGGGTACGGACGTCCGAAAGTTTCATCCGGTCCGACGGGATACCGAAAGGGATTCGGAGGATTTCGAGCTTTCCCTTTCGGAACAACATATGCTGTTGTGTATGTCATCTGACTTGGTCTTCTCCAGCTTCTTTTGTCGGACCAGAATGCTGCGATACCGGATAAGAAACTGATAGCGTCGGTGGACTTAGAAATTTTTGGTTCGGTTCAGGGACATCGTCCCTCAGTTCCGACATAGTCCAATAATGTCACACAAACTTTTGAATTATTGAACGACGCTATATATATTATTATTTTATGCTTGCTAACCAAGCATTTCTGGTTTCTTGTTCGAAGAGTTATGGAGATGTCTTTCAAAAGTGTGCCTCTGTCGTCATAGTTAATGAAGAGTTAGCGGCAATAAGTGCTCATGGAATATGTCTATCGCCTACGGAGTGACATTCGCTAGCTCACCCGGTGTAGCGTACATTCATCGAATGGTTCGGCTGCCGGGTTCGTCCGTTGCGGTCTAGGAAGGAGATTTGGGTGATGCGAGCACTTTAATTACTTTAGTACTCACCCAGTGACGGCAGATTGAGGACAGATCGGAGGAAGCCTGTTAGTCCGGTTCCTGGCTGGTCCAGGTCCGTCCGGGCTGTGAGCGAGAGAGGTCCCTCTCTCGCCCAACAACATAGGGGACCGCATGTTGTGGTTCAGATTTTTTACATTCGGAGCATATGTCCGTTGGTCGGGACGCTCCGTTATATTGACAGTCCGAGAGACTGTCTTTAATGCTTCCTCATCCTCACACCAGGGCACACGACCGCGCATTGGCTACGTGACCTCGAGTATCCGATCAGTTTCGGCATTCAGTGATTCCACGGCGAATAGGTCGCGCCATCCGCTAGCCAAGGGACACGAGGCCTATACACTCCATTCGCTCGCATATTGGTAGTATGCACGGGGTAGCGATCACGGAGCTTCCAGCAGCAATGCATCGTAAGACCGCTTCTCCTCAGGCCTCAGTGACGGACGTGCTATCCGAGTTAGCACAGTTGTTTCGCAGCATCCCAGCAATTGACAGTTTCTCGGTCGAATCAGGAATTATCCGACGGCGCTGGGTCGGTGCGGTCCGCGGTTGCATCAGGTACGGACGACCGAACGCTTTATAGGGTCCGACAGGATGGCGAAAGGGATTCGAAAGATTTCAAGTTTTTCCCTTTAGTAGTATCGGAAGATGCCTTTCATATCTTTTGGCATTATCTTCCAGTGATTATTATTTCGGACTTCATTGCTGCGATCTTGGATAAGAGACTTATAGCGTCATTGGACTCGGATTTTTCGATCGGTTCGGGGACATTGTCCCTGACTTACCGACGTAGTCCAATATTGTCATTACAACATGTGTTTTATTTTTCGACGCTATATATATATATACAAGCCTGCTACTAAGCATGATAGTTTAGTTTCTTGTCCGCGTTGCTCATTTCTGCCATTTTATCATTTATACAAATAGTTTATTTTGGCAGAGCAGGGCATACCGAGAGTTCATATGCGTCTAGACGGTGTGATTAAAAACTGCATATATTCTTTTTCGCCGTTTATGTCTTTTCCAATTTCAATGTTGGGAACGACATTATGTATAGTAGACTTAACTTAGACGCTTTATTATACGTAATCCGCCTTACTGAGGCGTTATCATTACGTCTTCAAGAAAAGATTTACGGGATATTATTCTCAATGTAATTTCTTTTGAGGGCAGTAGTTTGTTCACGTATAACTCCGCCCTTCAGTGGCTGATTGGAGTTAGTTAGACGTGACGCAGCCCTAGCTACATCCACTCGCGTGGATAGTAAGGTTAAGAACTCTCTCAGAGTCGCTTCGTTCTCGGAGGAGCTTCTCTTCGACGGCAACTTTTCGGCAATCCATGAATTGCTCGATTTACACGTTCTCTTGTCTATCTAGTGTTACAAGAGATTCAGACTGGGGCAAACATTCGGTGGTTGACTCAGAGAGTGCCGCCGCAGTTGCCGGACCCGAGTGTGGCTGTTATGACGGTTGCCAGTCATACAGATTGGGATATAATACTGATCCCTACGGATTCGAAGTGCCAGGGTCTTTGAGTTCCGCAGTCTTTTAGCAATCAGTTTTCTTCCGCGGAATAATGTTTTTTAGGCTTGCTTTATGTCATTGCATGAACATTATTCAGAAACGCATGCCCAAATTCCTGTCCTTAATTCGACAGTAGTGGCATATCTCCGGAACCAGGGAGGCACTCTTTCGTTTCCGTTATTCAATTTAATGGAAAGAATCCGTCTGTTGGTTATAGTACACCAAGTTCAGTTTTGGTCCGTCATATTCCGGGTCGTCTGATTGTTTTATCGGACTCCCGTTCTCTTACGGGTCGCTTGTTGCTGTCAGAATGGACTCTCAACAAACAAGTATTCAATCAGATTTGCTATCTATGGGAGCGCCCAATGATGATTTATTTATGACACAGCTTGCTAATCAATTGCAGACGTATGTGTTGGCTTGTCCAAATCTCTGAGCTAATATTCTTAACGCTCTATTGATCTATAGGACGGAATGATAGGATACGCGTATCCTCCGGCGCTGTTGTTTTAGCAGGTATTGCTAAGATAAACAACCACAATACATTTCTGTTGATAGCATCTCTATCTTCACAGAGATCATGAGTAATTTTCTCTCTTGTCTACTGTGGGTTTTAACGTGAAATCTTCCTCTATGTGAGGATCTTTTTCACTGGGTAAATCGTGTCATCTTTATCACAACCTGCAAGGTCGCAACCTTCATGTATTCCGTTGTGTGGTCCGTATTGCATTGTAAGCACTGTACTGGACGAGCTTTGGACGCGATTTCTTACTATAGGAGATCCTCTTCTTCGCTATTCTATGCGGCTAAAGTGGAGGCTCTTCCGTCGTGGTGTAGGGATCATTATGTTCATATTGTTGATCCCTCCATACTACTCATTGCTATTTTTTAGTATACTTGTTTCACAAGATCTACTGCAGCCTGTTATTATTTAGGTTATAGGTTTATGTTACCTCATACCTATGCACTCTACGATAGTTTACAATTGAGTCTTTTGTCTCTTTATCTAAGTCAGTTAGTAACTTTTTGATAAATAGACTTAGAATCTTTAGATTAAATTCCTATTCGGATTTTAACTTCGGTTCTTATTTAGCTAAGTAATCATTTGAGCCTCTGGAAACAGTAGTTTTCAAATTCTGACCTTTTAGACAGTAATTCTGTTGGTTTCTCTTTTACTGTAGAGTCAGTGAGTTTCATGCACTATCGATGGATGATTTTCACTTTCATAGTTTCGGAATCAATACTTCCGTTACTATTTAGGTTGGATTGTTGCATAAGAGTTAGGCTCCTATTATCCGGAACCTATTATTTTAAGGTCCTTCCGTCTTCGTATGGGCATAGGCCTTTACTCTTTCCGGGTACAGTTTATGTATTTATAAACAGATTTCTGTTTATTACTATGGGCGTAAGCTTCTTCTGTCTTTGATGTCTAGTAGAAGGACGTTACGCTCCATTTTATTGTTAATGGATTCTATTAACTATCGGTACTGCTTATAGTATATCATTGACTTAGCAGTTGTGCTTAAGATTTCGGCTCATGAAGTAAGAGTTCTTCTACTTCTTGGGCTTACATTAATAGTGTCGCTATTATAGATTTTTGAAGGCCGCTCATTGCGCTCAGCCATCCACATTCATGAATTTTATCTCAGAAATATCGAGTCCATTTCTGGAGGCCTCTATTGTTAGGTCTATTATCTACTGCTCAGAATGTCATTCACTTAACAGTTGCTACTATAGCTAGGTAGGCTGTCTGTTTCGGCAGTGTCTCCGTTCGGCTGCCCTCTTCGCTCTGGGCTATTTGACCCAGGGCAAGAAAAAGGGGGGGGGGGGGGGGGGAGGGTGTTCCCTTGGGTCACCTGTTTTACTATGAAAACAAGGGGATACCTCCTCCGGAGTTAGTAATTCTGAGCTGTTATTGGGATGGTTGTTTAGTGAGAAGTTTAGGTTTTTAAAATTCATTCAAGTCTTAGTTTTTAAAGTATAGCTTTTGAATATTGCATATGTCAACGGACATGATTATGCAATCCTCAGACACTTTTAGGAGTATAAGAGTCTCTATTCTCTAGACTTACTTTATTTATTGGCTTACTTTAAAAATTATTAGTATAAGGATTATATTGGGTATTAATAGAGTACATGGATGTATGAAGCTCAATTTTGGAAGGTGTTGTATCTTTCTAATTTATCATAAATAAGAAAGATACATGTAAGGCCTATTACTTCTTTTCCCTACAGGGGATGACTCTATTTTATTTTATTGAGCGTATTCCATTTTGCTCTATGTCCTTGGCCCTCCAGCCTTTTTACTATTCAGCTATGTCTGGGTCATTGGTACAGTATAAAAATGTTAAAAAATTTATAGTAATTTATATATTTTTTATACTTACCAATGACCCAGACGGGGATGGCCCTCCCAGGAGTTGGGAACTCTTGCCTCCCCGCTGAGTACATAGCGCTTACCAGGCACTGGTTATTAGAATGATTAATGGCGCCAATTTCGGAACGTCCTTGACACTGCGCATGCGCAGTAGGGGCGAAGTGTGGAGGGCCTTTCAGGACATGTTTTCTTTAGTTTTAGATGCAAATTTTGGGGATTGGGGGGCAAAATTTGTGTTTGGCCCTATATTTTAAGAGTTAGCACCAGCTATGTCTGGGTCATTGGTAAGTATAAAAAATATATAAATTACTATAAATTTTTTAACTTTCATATACATGTTTTCTTTTAAAGATTTAATCATAAAATTCAGTTGGATTTAGTTAACTAAACAGTGGACCTCAATTTTAAACATATGGCCCTAAAAAAGGCCCTAAAAATCAAAATGATAAATCTGTTTAAAACCTGTAGGGGTATATTTTGTTAACAAGAACCAGGGTTACTAGGTAATGGGGTATTGTTCTTCTAACAGGAAAATCTGCATGTGGCAGGTAAGAAGTTATTTATTTATTTATTGGTGTTTAAGGTTACACAGGGTAAGAAGTTAACACTCACAATTAATTGAACACATTTATTATATGCCTATTATTTTTCCTTCAGTTCCATATTAACAAACCTGAATAGAATGCATATTCCATACTGATTTCTGATGACTGGCTATTTCAACACTTGATGTCATGGATCCATCAAAAGAGCTAAACTCCACCCATTTTCATAATCGGCCAATTGAAACATTTCATTCTGAACCACATCGATTCGGAAGCTGTAGTGACAGGTGATAAATCAAATGTCAAGTGGAAAATGCATGTTTCTGTTCAAACCCATGAGATTAACGAAAAAAAAAAAATTTGGAGTGATTTTATAGCACTCAAGTTTTGACATTGAAGTGAATATCTCTCAATAACAGGAGCTATTTTCATAAAAATATGAATAAGTAATCGATTTGAACACAATTTTCATTTGCATTTTTCTGTTTATCAATCTGTCACACATGTTTGCCAATCACACATGAGCTTTGCTTTTGTTTGTATTTCAAGCAGACATCAGAACTGTCAAATTGTACAAATAAAAACGAATCTTTCACGATGAATTTAGAAAATAATAATTATCACTGAGGCGTATAAAGAACACAGAATGCCATGATGTCTGAATGCATTCCTCAATATGGCACTCATGCCATTGCAAGAGAGAACTCAAGGCTGCACCTCTTGTTCTATCCTTCTCTGCTGGCTCGCATGCCATGTTGATGAACGTGTTCTCACTTGGTGACCTTTTGTGTTTTATTTGATGACTTACTGTGTAAGATTTTTACCCTCTTAATAACTTATGTGGACATAAGTTATATGTTAGGCCATATAAAAAAAATACTTCGTTTCTCAGGGATCACTGCATCTGAAAAAAACGTGCACCTCAAACATATTTATTGCTTCCCATAAGTAAAAAAATATATAAAATCCGCCGTGCACAATCTTGGGTCAATGCCTTCATATGTAATGAAAAATACAATGGAGAAAAACTGTATTTACTCGTTGTTTTGCGACAGCTAAAAATAATTAATTTTCCGAGTGTCCCAAAATTCTTCAATTGTCTCAATTGTGACAGTTTAGTTTTGATTTGGGTGGTGTTGTGTGTCATTGGGGTAATTCGAATTTGCTACATGTTGGTGAATAAATAAGAAATAAAGAAGTTGTAATTCTTATTTGTTTGTTTTCCTGTCTTCCTCCCCACGAATTCAGAGTCAATCAAAAAGTTCATAAAGTCGGAACTGCAGTATGGTTGTCGTTGTTGTCAAAAATCATAACTGCCAGACTCGAGTAACAGAACCACATCACTGATATTCCAGGTACCCATCCAAACTAGCCCATGGTAAGAAGAGACATGAACAATGTATGCACAGGTTCCCTTGCAGTTTTGTTCTTCTCATATTGTGCACCCAATAAAAAAAAGACTGAAAACTGGAGCTTATATAGCCATAGATGCTAATAGTGACCTTAAATACAAATCTTGTTCTGGCCAATCCGGGGGACGTTTTCAAGCATGAACCCAAAATACGCTGTACTAAACTTTGGGACAGAGCATATGACCTGTTGATTGTTTGTATGGAAATATATTAGGGGGATATTTGAGGTGTCCACAAATGTTGTGTTCAGTAATAGATATCTAATAATAATAAAAATAATGATGACTGTGGGGTATTCAATACGTGTTGCACTCTATCATCAGTATTGTGATATTCTAACATGCTTTTTGTGTATCACCTTCAAGCTCATGCACATTTGGAATTTACTTTCTTTGAAAAATTGAATGTTTGTAAGATTTTATAATTCAAGGGAGACTACTCTATTTCATCAATAAATACGAGAAGTTGATAGAAATGTTGTAACTTTGTTACTGTAACACATAAATTGTTGGAATGTTATTGGGTTGTTTCCGTGATATTGATATTGTTTATTTTATCTGGAGTGCGAGTATACAGAGTGATAAATAGAGTTCAAGTCAAAATGAGGTGAATAATGAGATGTTAGACTTTGTCAATATTTCCTGCATTACATTACTAACTTTGCTATTTATTCACAGAAGCCTTGAGAAAGTTTTTTACAGGGGGCTTTCCATCAGTAAATAGGAGAAGTGGTTACTATAGGCAGAATGAACATCATAGCTATAGTGCTAGTATACAGCACGACTCATACAACACCAGTCACAAAATGAAGCGTTGGACTGTCAGTCAAAATATCTTGTGGTGGGGGAGGGGGGGGGGAGGGGCTTGTTCGTTATTATAGGCAGAATCGACATTATAGCTGTAGTGCTAGTGTACAGAATGACTCATACAGTGCTAGTCAGAATGAGATGATGAATGAAATGTTAAATTTATCTTGTGATTGGCTGGGGTGGTGGGGTGGGGGGGGGGGGGGGCTGGTGGTGGTATGGTTTGTTATTCTGGTAGTTCCTGCTTATTCAAGTTGTTATTTTTGTATTTTCTTTTTTTATGAACTTCATTGTGATGTGCAATAAATAAAATAGCAGAACTGAAATCTTGTTCCTCGGAACTGTGCATATCAAACTGTAAGAATTCTGTTCTGTGTTTTACTTAGAAACGTTGGGGTAATATATGTGATCTCTACAGTATATAGCATATTTTATTTTCTTTGCTGAAAATGAAAAATATTTTATATATAAATATCTGCCTCCCCTCCCCAAAAACTTGCCATAAATAATAAATATAAATCTATGCCTCCCTCATCACTTAAAAAAAAAATCCCTGAGAAACAAAATTCTTTTTTTTATATTGCCTTATAGTTATAAGTTACAAAATATAAGGGTTGGAGTGGGAATGATTACATCCTCCCCCAACATAAATGTGGAGGTGATATCCCTTCCAAAACTCCACGTAATGGTCTTTCATTAGTAAAACAATCTCCACGTTTTCACATACAAATTTGTTCATGAGTACAATAGATTCTATGTTTTTATTCTTTTTGCAGTGAAACTCAATACATATAAGCAAAACCAAGGGGAAGATGTGCAACTATTTTAATAGAATAGTGTCCCTTTAAAAGTAAATTATCTTTAAATGTGGGCTTGTGCTAGTTGATAAGTTGTGTCATTTGCAGTACCTCTGTTCACAAAATGATAATTTCACAATGGACCTGACCAATATTTGTAAAACCACCAAGAATTTTGCAGAACTCTAACTTCGATATTAAAATGCTTATGACATGAGGCCTAAAAAGTGAACTATCTGTTTCTCAGACCCTTTTGCATGTTCCTTTTGGCTGCCGCATTCTCTCTTTTTATAATCAATGAAAACTTTAACCCTTTACCCAACGTAACGGCCAAAACTGGCCAGTGCTATTCACAAAATTTGCCAATTAATTTTCATTATTTTTTTCATTTTTTGTCTCAGAAACATTGGTTATGACTTCTCTTTGGAATGAGCTCATCGATGAGGGTCATAATCTATGTTTTAATGAAAAAAATTAGTCATTCAAGAATTTTGTTTGCAATTGTCATCTGCTTTTCATGTTAGGTAACAGGTTAAAAAAAAAAAATTAAATGGTTTTATGTCTCATATTTTACCCAAGTTAATAAAATTGATGAATTTGTCCCTTGAGTGCAACAAGGCTTTACAATGCTTTAGCATTGCAAAGCCTTCTTGCACTCAAGGGACGAAATACACCACACCCATGCTATTCTGTAGATTATGAGGACTAAAACATAAAACAAATAAAGAACATGAACTTTTGATGGCAAAGAAATAGAAATAATTACAAAAATAAAATTAAAAAATGCCTGCTCACATGCAGTTTTACAAAAATTGTCCCGAGAAACAGAAGATCTACTTTGTGGGGTCTAAGTAATAAGTGTTTGAATTTGCTACTTTTATCCTCCTAACTCTTTTTTATTGTTTTATAGAAAGGAACCTAATTTTTATTTATAGATTTGGAGAAACAGCAGGCCATAAATCTCTTTCTAGGTATTTACGAACCATGTGAAGGACAATTGAATATATGGGAAATGCCAACAGACTACTATCTCCACAACAGAGATGCTTTGAAATATGAGGATTTCTGCAATAAAAGGTGAACAAATAAAATAAATCAATTATAAAATGAAATACCCTTACCAATGGAATCATCAATGAAACAGTAATGTTTCTGAGAACATCCCAAGTGGCTGATTGTAAATACGTATCACCTAATTCTATTTACCCATTAATTCTTTACTCAATATGAATAGCACAATGAAAAAAAATTTCCTGGATAACTAAAAATGAACTTGTTCCATTGAGGTTTTTTAGCAATGTTTTTGAGGCAAAAAATAATAAAATATGAGGCAAAAATTAAATTTCACTGGCAATTTTGAGGGGCCATAAGCTATGTTTTTGAAGCAAGAAATGGAAAATAATTAAATTTGAATGGCAATTTTTAGGAGGTAATAAGCCATGATTTTGAAACAAGCAATTAAAATATAATGAAATTTGAGGCAAACAGCAAATAAATAATAAAATTTTCAATGGCGTTTTTTGTGAATAATACTGGTCGATTTTGCGTTGTGATGAGTGCAGGGTTAAAGGCCTAATATTGACTTTGATCACCTTTTACTGCAACAAAACAGATGCTTCAACATGCAGTCCCAGGGTAAACATGCAAGTTACATTCTAAGTACTTTGGCAGTTATTTCTAGGCAAGTCTTGCTGTCTAGATAGGCATCCATGACTTGCCTAGAAACAACTGCCAAGTTGTGGAATGTAGACTGTCAAAAGGGTAGCAAAAATGTACAAAAACTCCATCTTTTTAAGGATTAAGGCCGTGGATGATTTTCTTGAGATCATAATATGCTAGATCCTGTGCTTCAAGTGCCTTAGCTGTGATTACTAGTCAAGTCTTGGCTGCCTGTTAAGGTAGTCAAGACTTTACTACAAACCTCTGCAGGGCAGTTTCATGATTGCCCATAGTACTACCTCATGATAGCATGGTAGATTATGTTCTGATACTGCAAAGTTTGTTAATGTCAGAACTTGGCCATTGTTTATTTGTTTAATGTAACTTTCAACAGGCAGAGTCATGCACTGGAAATCAGGCCACGTAGGGTTAGTAATATCGGAAATCTTGGACCACATTTTCAGCTCAACTTTGACGCAGTCAAATTTGAGGTTATGCCATGGCCTGATGTCCGTCTATCCATCAACAATTCAATACTGCTCCAGCTAGAGGTTGTATTTATGAACCGATCTTTACGAAACTTACTGGGTACCTTTGTTATCACTGTGGGTCAAGAACAAGTGTTTTTGGGTGCGGTCCGAAATTCAAGATGGCCACGGCAGCCATTTTGTACCAAAATTAGTGCAATCATTTTTTTGTACAACTTCTGTATGAAAGTTCTGATTTGAATAAATTTTTGTATGAATGTTTAGTAATATGGAATACATCTCATATAATACAGGGTTTTTTCTCGTGCAGAAATTATGCAAATTAGATGAACTTTGATTTATTCAGTGCTACTTATACATAGTAAGTGCACATGTCAATGCAACTCATGCTAGGGTGCTGTATTTATGAACCAATCTTCACGAAACTTCTTGGGTACCTTTGTTATCACCTTGGAACGAGAACGAGTGTTTTTGGGTGCGGTCCAAAATTCAAGCTGGCTGCCAGTGCCCATTTTGTAATAAATATAATAATTTTAAAGCCTAGAATCCACACACTGTGCTCAATGGCTCTACAATAACTGCATACATACATACACACACATACACATACATTTTCTCACAGATACATTGATACAGGGATAACTATTATCATTTATTGGTGCCCAATGCCACATCGGCTACCAAGGCTGTATCATGGCAATAAGCGACAGAACCTAAAAGAAAAAGGGTATTGAATTAAAACAAAATAAAAAAAACCCAAAACAAACTACAACTTTACCAAAACAAGTATGTGAGTGTGACTTCACGAGTAACGAGGCAATCCTCACTGATTCAGTCACACCCACGCACCTGGTAATGTCAGTTTATGACCAAAATTAAAAGACCACTGAAGGAAATGCCTTTCGAAAAAGGTAGGTTTTAGTACCAGACTTGAATGATTCAAGTGATTTACTATTTTTTATGTCGATTGGAAGAGAATTCCAAAGCCTCGGGCCAGCAACCGCAAAGGCCCTATCACCAGCACTAGTAAATTTAGATACATGCTGAACCAGATTGAGTTGACCTGATGACCTAAGAGACCTCAGTGTTTCTGGATGGTAATCAGATTGGACAGGTATGATGGTGCAGATCCCGAGATACACTTAAACACCAAAAGGACAATTTTAAATTGAATTCTTTGCTTAACGGGTAGCCAGTGTAACTCAGAGAGTACTGGTGTTATATGGCAGTACTTTTGAGTTCAGGTTATGACTCGTGCAGCACAATTTTGGATGTGTTGTTGCTTTTCATGAATAGATGTTTTAGAGCCAAACAGAAGAGAGTTGCAGTAGTCGAGGCAACTTGTAACAAAGGAGGTGACAAGCTGTTGTGACGTCTGTGTATCAATGAAGGGTCGAATTTTTCTAATATTTCTAAGATGAAAAAATGCAATGCAAGAGACATGTTTGATATGTTCATCAGCAGCCAAATTTTCATCCATGAAATAACCTAAGTTTCGAACACAGCTACTGGGTTTTATCGCAGAACCTCCAATATTGAGGGACAGTTTGGACATTTTTGAAAGTTGATAAGGTAGACCTATATGTAATACTTCTGTCTTGTCATCATTCAATTTAAGGAAGTTTTTAGTCATCCATGCCTTGATGTCTGAAATACAAAGCTGTACCGAAATTAGGTACAATCAGTTTTTTGTACAGAACTTCTGTATGAAGGTTCTGATTTGAATAAATTTTGGAATGAACGTTTAGTAACATGGAATACATTACACATAATATGGGTTTTTTTCTCGTTCAGAAATTATGCAAATTAGATGCACTTTGATTTATTCAGTGCTACTAAAACACAGTAAGTGCACATGTCAATATGGCTCGGGCTAGAGGCTCTTTTTATGAACCGATCTAAATGCCGGTCTGCAGTCATATTTACGGGAATTGTGTGGATTACAATTTTTATGCAGAGCCTGTAAAGAAGATTTTTTATGTCTGTAATGTTGCTATAAATTTACTGGGTGCCTTTGTTATCACTGTGGTATGAGAACAAATATTTTTGGGTTCAGTCAGACCCACTCTGGGACTCAAAAAGGGAGATAATTAAAAATCTTTTCCAAAAATAATGTTTCTTGAATTCAGCATCCCTAGGATGTGTATATTCAAATGTGTTGAAGGCAAGTTCCTGTGTTAATATTTGGGGAGGGTAAACATTATTAGCACAACCCAATTTTCTATTTCCAATGAGAAAAATAAAACCTCCTCACTCGTGGGAACCCTATGAGCTAAAGATAAAGAATTCAAATACCTGTATTTTAAGAAGGACTGGACAAATATTTATTAATTAGTATGAATCAACTTTAGAAGGGTTTGAATCAAACAGGCCAAAACAGTTGCTAACATTTGGCTTATGGGGCACCATTCAAGGATCCCCATTGTAACATTAACCCCATGGAGATTTCTTTTCTAGTTTAGCATCTAACTGTCACCCACCTTTACAATACTTTACCTGTACATTTGTTACAGGCTACGGTCAGTATTTATGTGGAGGAAGCCTGAGTACCCAGAGAAAATCACCGAGCATTGACGAGCAACTGTCAGCTCTTCAACATTCTAACCCTGTTCAAGCTCCGCTCAAGCATGGTTGCAGTGGTTGAATATGTGCACATCAATGTGCAGTACGCCTTAGTACACAGCGTTATCGTGCCCCCATGTAGGCAACTGGGATAAAGTGCCTTGCCCAAGGACACAATGCAGGTCGTCCCAGAATATACCTGTTAATGCAAATATTATTCTAACACCAAACTATTTACCAGAATTTGAATTGTTAAATTCTTTAATTGATCATGAAAAGAATGCTGGGCTTCCACTATTATGGAAAAAAGAAGTGGAAAAAAAGGATATTCACGAAAAAGTTGAATTGTTCTAAAAAGTTGGGGAATTCTGTCCATAACTACCACAGTTGTAAACTTAATTTAGCTCCTTGCATACTGCTGGCGGATATTTTTATACTGTATACCAATGGCCCAGACTTAGCTGGTGCTAACTCAAAAATATTTAGGGCCAAACACAAATTTTGTCCCCCAATCCCCAAAATTTGCATTCTAAACCAAAAATTAGAAGTCCTATCTGGCCCTCCATACATTTACCCTCCTCGCATGCGCAGATGCCAGGAAGTCACCGAAACTGGCGCCAACATCATTCTTTGTTTGGCCCTTCTGTCACATAACAACAAACTGACATCTGTGCTTTTTAAATCTCAGTTTTAATGATGCCAGACACAAATCAATGGTTATTTTGGTGGATCCAAGGTCACAACTGGATAAAGGAAGGAAGAAACGGTGGTTTGAAACATTCAGGGCTGTAATTTTATAATATTTATAAAAATTAGTTCATGTTCCCCAATTTCGAGACATGGGCCTGACGTCATCATTGATTGATAATGATCTGCCCACTGTTTGTTTAGTATTCCTTCCCTACCTTCCCTTGATCCCCCCCAGTTAAGCACCCAAGCTTTTTGGCTTGTTTTATTGAAATTTTTATTATAAAATTTCTTGGGAGTTTAACGTATTATACAGAAGATTATTCTGTACATCCCCATGGTTATGTCTTCACCCTTGGGGTGTTTAGGCATTTTGGTAATGCATCATATATCCGATGTATCATTTTTTCTTCTGATGAAGATCTTGCTTTACATCGGATAGTCTTGTTGCTGTTACTGACTTCGGGCCGTGTTGCCTGGGGTCTTGTTTTCGTTTTTTTGGTTTTGAAGTTGTTTACATTGACAATGTTCTAGGTAGTTTCCTTTTTAAGGAATGACAGTTGTAAGCTACATTAAATATTCTGATAGTGTGGTAGTTAATTTTATGGCATATTATTATAATTTTGTCCACACTTAGGCATTTTTGGGCTCATCGTTCCCTTTGGGAACTTGGGCTCTTATACAAGAAAAAACATTTCAAAATTTTTTTTTTATTTTTTTTAATTTTGAAGGAATTTTTCTTTGGGATGTATTTATTTCATCGATCGTATTTTAATGTTATCTTATATTTTGGTAGATTTGGTGGTAGTACAATTGACCTATGTTAGATTTTAGATAATAATATTTATCTAATAGTAAGACAAATAAGAGGAAGCCTTTCCTCTATTTACCTGGTCGTTGTCTTGCTTATAGTCAATGTACTACCACTAATTCTTGCTCCATGTGTCAGATTTTGACAATATTGATGACGGTTGTCATGGTTTGTGTTAGGCGAGTGGACACTATCAGTCCTCTCGCGGCGAGGAGACACTGCTGGTCCTCTCGCCAAAATGTCACAATAGTTTTTTAGTTTCTGTTTACAGAGGAACAAGAACATGGTGTGGTTTCGTGACGCCGTCAGAGAGTGTGCTTCCGTCATCGCATTATACTATTAGAGCCAGCGGAAAAGTGCTCAGTGATATAAGACAAGGACCTAGGCCTTAGAATATAGGGTTTACGTCCCTTGTCTCCAGGTAGCTCAACCAGCAGCTATCACACAGAATATGGGTGGTGTGATGCTGGGTATGTCCGCAGCAGTCGAGAAGAGGAATAAGGGTGTAGCGAGCACTATAAAAATTTGAACGTGCTCACCCTGCGACGACGGAAAGGAGAAAGCAGATAAGTTCTGAGGTATGCTCGTTCAGATCTACCATGATTGCGAGCAAGAGAGAGGCCCCTCTCTCTTATAACAACATCTGGGGTCAGAGGTTGTTGGTAGGAACTTGTGTCAGTTGGAGCTTACGTCCATGCCTTCCTGTCCGAGACGCTCCTTCTAATAGGCTGCCGGGGTCGGCTAGTCTTATAGCTTCCTCTACGTTCGAAAAGCACACACGACCGCACAAAGTCCGTTGTCGCCAGCTAGCTCGACCGGTGAAGTGGTTACTCAGGCCTGTGAGAACTGTGATGCCGGGTGTGTCTGCTCCGGGCGAGTAGTTGATATAGGGTGGAGCGAGCACTATAATATACTACCATGCTCACCCAGCGACGACGGAAGGAGGAAGCTGGCAAGTTCTGAGGTATGCTTATCCAGGTCAGCCAGGACCGCGAGCAAGAGAGAGGTCTCTCTCTCTCTTACAGCATCATCTGAGGACAGTTGTTATTGGTAGGAACTTGCATCAGTCGGAGTTAACGTCCATGCCTCCTGTCCCGGACATCCTCTCTAATAGGCAGCCAGGGTCGGCTAGTCTTACGGCTTCGTCTACATAATGGATAAAGTGCTCTTTATATTGCACAGGGCTATAAACTGCGATGAATGGTTTCAGTTCCATGTCGCCGGTGAAGCGGTTAAGATTGAATATGAGGACCGTGACACCGGATGTGTCGCATGTGCATTGTATTCAGAGCTAGCGGCATAAGTGCTATAAGACAAGTTCCTAGACCTTAGAATATAGGGTTTATGACCTTGTCTCCAGCCAGCTGAACCGGTGGATCGTTACTCAGAATATGGGTAGTGTGTCGCCGATTATGTCTGTAGCGGTCAAGAGAGAACAGGGGTGTAGCGAGCACTATAAAATACAACCATGCTCACCCTGCGTCGATGGAAGGAAGAAGCCGGCAAGTTCTGAAGTACGCTCGGCTAGGTCTCCCAGGACTGCGAGCAAGAGGGAGATCCCTCTCTATCTTTTAACAACATCTGGGGCCGGGTATTGTTGGTAGGAACTTGCATCAGTCAGAGCTTAACGTACATACTGATTGTCTGGTACGCTCAGTTCAATTCTTAGCTGGGGACGGCTACAGTTTGTCTTCTTCAGCATCTACCGTGATTTTAACTGATTTAGACGAATGATGAAAGGGATACGGAGGAGGATATATCCTTCCCTTTTGGAACAACTCATGGATGCTATGTATATTATCCATTATTGTTTCCTTGAACTTGTTCCAGTGAATCACAATGCTGCGAGTAATTGTGAGAAACCGCTAGCGTTGTTAGATGCTGATTTCATCCGGACAAAGAGCAGGATAATAAGATCTATTTTCCGGTTAAGTCTACACAGGTGTCACTGGTCTTTGATTATGTAAACGGCACCTTATTTAACTTCCTGTGGGAAGAAGTATTACGGTTTCTTATCATCTTGTGTATTTTAACCGTTTTTTGATCATATACATTTAAAAAACGATCTGGGAAGATGTGTTGAGAGTTTCTCTGCATTGTATGAGCAGGCTAAGATCTTATTTGTAGCCTTAACTTCATCATTTCGCTGTTCGCTCGGATTCAGTTGGGAAGATAATTTCTTATTCAGAGTGAATTTAGACTCACGGTCTTATGTACTTCAATTTTAAGTACTGTAACGCAATGTCTACATGGGAAGGAATTTTGTGGTCATTTGTACCGTTAAAAGATTCTTTCCAGGCCTATTTATCATATATATATCTCTGTCTTAATTGATGTTAAGTGGGAGTTATTCTGATGTGACGAAGCCTTGCGTCATCATCTTTAACATTTGACTAGGTGGAAAACTTGCTTCAGGGCACTTTAGTTTTCCGGACACTAAGTCTTTGATGGTAAGCTTTCATTAATGTAGGATTAAGCTACAAGAAAGCATCAATACTCGGCTCTTTAAGTTGGGGTCTAATCGGCCATCACCAGCAGAAAGAGTAAGAGATGTTGTCCTAGACTCAGTTCGTCTATAAGGACTCATAGCGAAGGTATAGGTATTCCTCCTATATATTACTTTAGGAATTGACTATACAGCCACTTGGATAGGGGGTTTAGGTCTGTTTGAGTTGACTGATCAGAAATCCCTGAGTCGGTGGCTCGAGGCTCTTATAGAGCTCAGTCTAACCGGTTTCAACTGATCTGGATAATTAGGTTATTTATGATAATCTTTCAGTCGAAAAGCGAGCATTCGTATGATCGGTGTGTGGCGAGTATTGTTCTTTAGATCACTGGAATAATGAACTAGATAATGTCTCATGGGATGAACGATAGGATACACGTATCCTACAATTTATTTTCCACAAGCTGGTTCGTCTGTTGTTTCACAGAGCGAATTAGTCAGTTGGTTGGCTCACTTTTATCTTTTATCAGACACATTAACAGCGGAAGATTTTATGCGTCGGATGGGGTTGTGCGGAGTGGCTATGAATGTTATTTCGATGGGTCGCTTATGCACACGTCCCCTCCAGTTTTTTCTTAACTGGAGTGGTAGACGTTTTTCGCTCTAGACCTGTTTTGTTTTAGCCAATCTTTTAACATAAGGTCAAGTTTGGGCATATATTTAACAGTTTTCTCAATTATGATGGACGTGAGTTCATATATTGGATTACATCCTGAGTCTGATGGTCTCTCTATGCAGGGTTCTTGGGACCCTCGGTTCTTTGAGACCACATATTCAGAAATGATGTCTTATTGTTTACGCTACATCATTGAATTCATATTATAGCAATCATGTATTTATAGACACAGATCAGAGTTTATCAGAAGAGAAGAAATGCTTCTTTTGTCATTAATTTCCAATAGAAGGGACATTTCGGTTCATTCTATTGCTAGATGGATTCAATTAGCTATTCGTACTGCTTAGGAAAATTTATCTTCCAATCAGCAGTCAGTGCTTAAGATTTCAGCACATGAAGTAAAAGCGCTGACAGCATCTTGGGATTATTCTAACTGTATAGCTATTATATGATCTTATGTAGGGTCACTTCAGGATAGTTAAGTTTGCGGCGCACAGAAATAATAGTTTCCATCATTTGTATCGCCAGTTTTAGGCATTTGAGCACATACTATTGACGCTCAGCCATATTCATGGGAATGAATGTTAGGATATGTGTATCCTTCAATTCATTTGTTTCTATTGATTACATTGAGGTTTATGTGTCTGTTATTGAACATTCGCCAGAAGCTTCCCCCATGAGAGGGTCTTCTTCTACAGGGGAAGTTTTGTTCTTCATGTCATTTCTCTGCTCTCAGTGGCATAACGGAGCATGTCAGACGTGAGGGAGCTTTACGGTTACTATATTTTTGCTGTCTGGACCAGCAATGATTAAGTAATGCGGGTGAGGAGGTTTCGACATGTATTCGAATTCCCCCCCTCCCACACTCACACACTGATGCGTATATATATCTTAACACATACATACTTTGCGTTTGGGTCATGTTGGAGGGTGCCCTCATAGGCATATACGCAGTTTTGTTGCATTAGTTTCCGGTGTTTATTTTCTGATTTCTTATATACAAGAGCTTATTAAATCATCATAATTGCTTCTATTTTAGTTCATAGGTGACTGCATAACCAGTTAGTGGTTTTTTAGATGATTACAGGCTGGATTTTAATGCACTCGCACAATATTTTATTACGCTATCGCTTTGGTGGACCTTGAAATTATTATATATTTTGGGGGCGGTCTGTGTTGGAGCCGGTTAATCATATCTACCTCCATTTCTAGATCCTGGTCTCGATTTTGTCGGTTCTCAAATCGCATATTCTCACATGTTTATAGTTGTAGATACCAAATTGTACACATTGGAGAGTTTCCTTACCAGATTTAATTGTACAGAGGGCGCCTGTGAATGATCTTTGAAGCGTGTTTTCTCTGCAGAGATTGTTCATCGTATCTCGCTTAATATGTGTATGTTATATCATTATTTCACTGATTTGGTCGTATCTGTATACGCTGTCTGCAGTGCATATTTTGTAGCGGATTATGTTATTTACCAAAATCGTTGCTATAGCCTTGCCTTGTGAAGTGGCATTAAGCACCATTTATTATTCATGAATTAATTCCTGAGTTCCTGATCGATATTTATTTATATTGTTTCCTGGTACCGCTTATTGATTACAGAGCTCTCCCCTCTTTCTTTTGAAGATATGTTCAATAAAGAGGGGTGGGGGGGGGGGGGGTCATTTTCTCCACTTCTCTGGCTTATTGGGTATGTAACTATGAAGGAAGCTGTTTTGTCCGTACTATATTCGGCATTCAGCTGTAGTATTATTGTATGGCATAGGTTTATGGGCAATTTTCTCTCATTCTCAGATATGCCATTCTAATTTTTAGGGTTTAGTCTAGACTAGCCTTAAAAATTTGTGTACCCACTACATCCTAATTAGCATGATTTCATGCTCAGATTTAGGATTTACATAGTTGGGATCCATATTAGGTTATGTCTCCTCTATTATGGTATAAGAGACATACATGTAAATTCTAATTATTCTAATTTTCTCCATCATGGATTGAAGGATTTGATCTATGTTGATCTACTATTTTGGAAGTTCCAGGCATTCACCTTTTTACGATTCAGCTAAGTCTGGGCCATTGGTATACAGTATAAAAATATGAAAAAATTTAAAGTAATTTATATATTTTTTATACTTACCAATGGCCCAGACGGGAATGGCCCTCCCATGAGTGCGCAGTACTGGGAACTCATACCACCCCGCTGAATTATTATATTATAATCTTTTTACAAAGAATGATGTTGGTGCCAGTTTTGGTGACTTCCTGGCGTCTGCGCATGTGCGGAGGGTAAATGTATGGAGGGCCAGATAGGACTTCTAATTTTTGGTTTTGCATGCAAATTTTGGGGATTGAGGGGCAAAATTTGTGTTTGTCCCTAAATATTTTTGAGTTAGCACCAGCTAAGTCTGGGCCATTGGTAAGTATAAAAAATATATAAATTACTTTAAATTTGTTCATTTTCCTTCCCAGGATAGAAAATCTATTACCACAAAATAAAGTATAAATTCATCATTTTTAACTCCCATTATCCCTTTAAATTGAATCAACATTTTGTGCTGTGATTACTTGAGTAAACGTTTCATGAATTTTCCATCAAACCTAACAGCAGCCATGACTAGATTTGATGAAAAATGTTTTTAAAATACTCGAGGTGTTAAGTGTCAATGTATTAGGTCGCCGCAGTGTGTCAGTTTCTAACAAGTTTGTAAAATGCTCATAATGTGAATAGGAGAAAGAATTTGAAAATAAACACGTAACTGTGTCCTCACACTCAATGGTCATAGTTTATAAGATGCTATTCTCTCTCCACAAAATGGTAATGAGTTGTTATGGAAACATGTATATTTGTGTCAATGAGAAGTCAGGGAAAGTTCTTCCAGAGACTTAGAGAATCCCTCAAACTTCAGTCGTAAAATTTCAATTAGTGAATATTTGTGGAATCCTCATCAACATTTTGATGTGTGAGCATTACTATATTGCATCAAGATTTATAAAACAATATTCTTCACTTGGGACAATATTAATTAGTGATGAACCGATAATTGGAATTGGCAGTCAGAACCGGCCGGTTATGGGGCATAGGTCGATTATGACATCCGTCAGTTAAAAACTGGCAGTTCCAGGTTATTCTATATTTAACACTGACTATTAAAAATCTCTTTTTTATCTGGCCATTTCAATAAAGTTTCCCCATTAAAAACATGTATAGTGCATAGCAGAATATTTAGGGATTTGCAGAGCCGAGATATTACGGAATTTACCATCTGCAATTAGTACGAGATCACCACCATTTCACTGCTGATGGAAGTCACTGGCCTTCAGTCATGGTGCTGTACAATGTGTTGCATTGGGTACATGTGTAAATAAAATGTGTGTAGCCGGTAGCCTGTAGTACTTCATGATGCAAGCATCACAATACAATAAGAAATTAAAATTTGAGAAAAAAACAAAAAAACACTCTTTATTCAATGATTGATGATTGTTAAGCAACATGAAAGTCGCATGAATGTCACAAACACGTTTTCAGTTTGTCAAGTTTATTTTGTAATTCAGTTACCGCCCTTGATGTTTCTCTACAAAGTTGATTGCAGAGTACACGTAAACACTGGAGAAACACATCAAGGGAGATAAATTGAAAAATGAACATTAAATAATAAATGTTGCTTGTGTATCTGTAGTAAATCAGGCGTCATACAACTTCTCAACACACATTAACATCAAAGTTATTATTCAATTAAGACACAAAGTATGTGTACTCAGTATATTCCTGGTTAATACAGCCCAGTGTATTGTATTCTTACACAAAACTGTATTAACACTATTTACTGAAATAAACCACAATCTCCACAAGAGAACAATACTGTGTGATTGTATCGTTAATAACGATCTTCTCCCCCCCACCCAACCTCCAAAAATGCAAATATTATTTTGGCTAATATTGCTCAGCACTAAACATGCATACTCTGAGAACTTATGTGGTATTAAGCATTTGTAATTGGTGATTTATCAATGAAATTCTGTAGTAAAACAGGCGCCAACAGATTTTCTTCTGTGTCCTATTCAACCATCGTAATCAGCATCGGAATTGGCATAATCAGCAGAGAAATAATCAGTAATCAATTCATAGCAAGTTTTGATTATCGTTTCATCACTAATATTAATGTCTTTCTTTGTTTTGCTGATGGAATAATGCTATGTGACTTCCTGTTGGTAAAGTCTCTAAGCACTTTCCATCAGTGTTCCAAATGATAACATGTCCATAGCTTAGTTTAAAAAATCCAGCAATATTTACAGTCGAGCCCACTTAACTGGATATCTCTCATTTGAATAACCCTGTTAATTAAACATAACTTCCAACACAAAACCACTTACCATACCTTAACCCTTAAGGGCCTAGAGATTTTTACATATTTTTGCCTCATTTTGACCGTCTTCATCCTGTGTCTTTGCTGCTGTTTTTTGGCAAGTCTTGGCTGCATATATAGGCAGCCAAGGCTCGCCTAAAAACAACTATCAAGGTACTTAGAATATAACTTGTGAGGTGAGATAACCCAAAGAATGCATATTGGGGCACCTGTTCTGTTTCTAAAAATGTGATCAAAGTGGGAATTAGGATCACAAGGTTTAAGTACAAATTTGACCTGTTATTTGCATATTTGTTATATATAGCATCAGTACATCCAGTGCAGGCATTTAATTAATTATATCTTGTTTGACTGAGCTCCATGGACTCTGTCAAACAAGATAAAATAGAATGAAAGCTCAATTTATCTCTAGAATACAGGAAAGTGACAAAAATCTTTTAATTTTATAATCTAACTGAATAATAATCATGGGCAAAGTGATTATTAAATCAGTAGGGTTACACTGTGCTGGGATGTGGACTTTATTGTGCATCTTTGCTCTTAGTGATAAAATTCTCTTTCGTCAGCCAAAAATTCATAGAAATTAATAGAGGTATTCTGGTCTGATGACATCAACCTTGGATTTTACCCGTTATCCATCATGAATAGCAGATCACACAAAGAAAGTCCAAAAATAACTAAACATTTTCATTCTTTTCTATAGAAGCATAGTTCAGTCAGTTTGCTTCATTGAGAGGTCAGGAGCTATGAGACAAAAAATGAAAGAATAAAATTTAAATTGCATTTTTTGTGAATAGTACTCACTGGTTTTACCCAGTACATAAGGCTACGATTAAAAACAGGAACTGAGTAAATCATTGTTCAACAAAGCTACCATAGCTCTGTCTAACATCGTTTAATGAATAAATTGCTATCAGAATACATGTAATTATTATACACCCACTTTTTAAAAAAAAACTGGGGTATACTGGATTGCATCTGTCTGTCTATACATAGGTACGAGTCCATCCCAAGCATAACTCATCTGATAGTAGTTAGATCTTGATATCTTGCGTGGAAATTCAGCATGCCATGCTCTTTCTGACACTAATCAGGTTATGCTGATTGCACACTCCACTTGTGATTTATGCCCATTTTTCCATTGAGAAATATTGTACATCTGGTCATAGCCCCATCCCTCAACTTGGTAATGGACGAGCACCACTGGTGCAAACTCTTGTTTCCACAATTCTTAATTTACATATGACTTGTCTCTTGAAATTTTTGGATGAGATTTGATTGCCAGACCACACTTGCTACATTTGGATGTCTTGTTTGTCCTGATGAGTCTGCCTTGTCAGCTCAACTTAACCCTTTACCCAATGCATATGGTTTCAAAATTTATTATTTTAATTATTGTTGTTTGTAAATTTCCAAAAGATTTCAACAAAAACATATCATGTGACCCCTGCAATGAGGGGTTGCATGATGTGGTTTTGTTGAAATTGTTTGAAAAATGTATTTTTTTGAACTGCTTAATTTCTAAATTATACTTGCAGGTTCATATGACAGACCGGATCAAATTACTGTTAGAATAATCTATATGTTTCTTTCTATATTTATCTTTCAGCTATTCACAGTGGTGGGAAGCTCCAGTTTATGCAAGTCTACCCCTACCATATGATGAAGGTAAGTGAGTTGTGTTAGCTTGAATGCACTTACACATAATTGTTTGTTTGAGTTCAGCACCAAGAGCCTTGCAGAATTGTACTAAACCAGGATCTGTAGGTGGTGTAGTGATGTGCTTGATTCATTATAGTAGAACCCTGCTAATTTCAAATTCTGGTTCAAATCGATTCAGACAGAGGATTTTTAATCAAACTGAACCTCACTGTTGTTCAAACAAATTATTGCAAATCTCCACTCAGGTATCGTATTCAATGGCATCTCATCTGTTTGGGCATATCAGTAAAAAGGTAGAATATTTTTGAAATGGAATCAAAGCAGTTTCAGAAGTGGTTCCTCCGTGAACTCTTTAGCTCACCTATTTCAAAGAAGTGATGAGCTTATGTGGTGACTCTGGCGGCATTGGCTTCAACCTTGTGTCAGACATACATGTCCAATTTTGTAAGAATTAGTGTTAAGGTCATTTTTTCAAAACCCAGGGGCTCCAGAGCTTTTATATTGTATATGTAGGTTGTAGAGGCCTATCACAACAGTATCCAACCTTAATACTTTTTCGCAATTTCAACTAAAATTTTCAGCCCAAACTCAGTCAATTTCTGGTTGTAAGAATTAGAATTTTGGTCAGCATTTTAGCAGATTGTGGGACCTTAACTTCGTTTTACTGCATATTTTTTATTTTAATAACCTCTTAAGGTATTAACCCAACACAGCTTCTTAACCCTTTGCCCGCCCAACAAATCGACCACATCCGCCCATGTAATATGCAAATTCAGCATCTGAAAAAAATACTATTTCTCAAAAAATTTCAACAAAACTATATCATGTGACCCCGCTTTGGAACGAACTCGTTGAGCTTGTTCCAATGAGAGGTCACATGATATGGTTTTGTTGAAATTTTTTGATAAATTTAAAAAAATGATATTTAAAATAATACATTTTGATATCGTAGGTAAAGGGTTAAGATTTAAAACATTTACTGAATTTCAAATTTTTTTAAAAAATGAACAATATTTACCAATAAATTGAACTGGTTCCAATGACAGCCAAATTTGTACAATTGTCTAGACAGTGTCAGGATATTTCAGGTGGTCCTGTTAGCCTTGTATTGGTGAACTTGCTGCTGGTATGTTAAGTAAAGGGTTCAGTTAGCTCAATTCCTTTCCCGTGAAACCTAGCAGAGGTGCAGCAAAAATCTGGCTTTGTTGCTCGAATCTTTATATGAATCAGTTCTCAGTGTCAGGATATTTCAGGTCCTGTTAGACTTGTATTGGTGAACTTGCTGCTGGTATGTTTGGTAAAGGGTTCAATTACCTCAATTGTTTTCACGTGAAACCTAGCAGAGGTGCAGGAAAAATCTGGCTTTGTTGCTCGAATCTTTCCGTCAATCAGTTCTCAGATTTTCATCGAAATATAAGCCCTGCTATTGCTTTTTCATGTCAAGTAAGGGATTTATCAGCATCTTTCAAGATGAGCAAGAATTTTTAGTACGTAGATTAATTTTTTGTGTGATTCTCAATGGGTGTAGGTGGGGCATGGGGAAATCTCATCTGAGAAGCAGCACATTTAGGTTTGTCAAGTGTCTGTAACAAACATTTTACCCTGCAGTATGCTATATAAGGACTTACATGAATGTAGGTTATTACCACCAAGTGGGTTACCGAGATGGTGTATTGAATTTGAGACCTCATCTCTGGGCATATATAGATGAATCTATTAGGACACGTTGATGTATGACCCAGTTGCGAGGTCGAGACTTCAATACACCATCTCAAAAACCTACTTGGTGGTAATAACCAATTTATCTTACAATATTCCTCACTTTCTTGATTTGTTTGCATATATCGTTCAGTGTCTATGAGTTGATTTTCATACGCCCGTTTTGAAAAAACGGTCGTATTATGGTATACCGCTGTCCGTCTGTCCGTCCGGTCACATGTTGTACGATAACTCAAGAACGCTTTGAGAGATTTTCATGATTTTTGGGTAGGTGGTGTATATCGATGGAGGGAAGCTCCCTTTCGTTTAGCATCGCTGTTTGATTAGTCATTCCAGAGTTATGGGACTTTATTACTTAGAAAATTGTTGATTTTTTACACGTCGTACGATAACTCGAGAATGCTTTGAGAGATTTTCGTGGTTTTGGGGTAGGTGGTGTATATCGATGGAGGGAAGCTCCCTTTCGTTTAGTGTCGCCGTTCGATTAGTCATTCCAGAGTTATGGGACTTTATTACTTAGAAAATTGTTGATTTTCATGATTTTTTGGTAGGTGGTTTATGTTGATGGAAGGAAGCTCCCTTTCGGTTGGTGTCGCCGTTCGATTAGTCATTCCAGAGTTATGGGACTTTATTTTTCACATGTCGAACATTAACTTGAAAATGCTTAGAGCAATTTTCATGATTTTTTGGTTGCAAGTATATGTTGATGGAAGGAATCTCCCTTTCAATTTGTGCCGCTGTCCGATTTGTCATTCCAGAGTTATGGGACTTTATTCATCAAAATATAGGCAATTTTCCACATGTTGGACTCTGAACAATTTTCATGATTTTTTGGTGGCAAGTATATGTACCCTGACAAGTACACATGTATACTCATATTGTGTGGTTCCCTCTGTAATTAATAACGGGCGTATCATGCGCTCATGGCGCAGCTGTTTATTTATGATTGAAAAGCAGGACGTCATGGTATTGCATTCTTGCGCTTTGGATGACATAATCCCCATTCATTATTCTACTTGTATCATAGTTGCTGAAGTTTATGACAGTGTTTGTGTTGTGAGTTTCTTTGTTTTATTATTCAGATTTAATGCATAGTAGGCATATATGAAAATATTGTTACGGGTAGGTGGTCACCCCCAGGGTAATCAATCCTTCCCTTCTTCGCTATCTGACCGCTTGGGCAATAAATGGTGCACAGGGCTATACACTGTATTTCAATATGACTACAAGTAAGGAAAATAAAACTTTGCTTAAAACAGAATTAAATAATTATTTATTATAATGTTTTCTTCTCAATCTCATAAACATATAAATTAATCTTGGTTTTAGACATAGCAAATATAGTAACAATTTATCACAGATTTATCCTTGGATGGACTGTATAATATATAAATTTATTTTCTGCCATGGTTAACTGAGACATTTATTTTGTCCGATAAGCCTTATGGGAATCCCAACTTAATAATTGTCACAATTCACCTAGAAACTGATAAGGGTTAAATTTCTTGCTAGTCGCAGATTATTGTAAATAACAATTATGTGTGAGGAATAAATGATGAAAACACAATTTTGAACTGAACCAGATTGGAACACCCAGTCTGGAGTTTATCAGTTTCATTTCTTGTGAATTTCTCCTATTAATTCTGATTAAATTGATTAATTATTCCTTCTTGCAACATATAATTATTTGCCTTAAACCACACTGGAATCACCAGTCTGGAGTTTACAAGGCATTTAAATCCCGTTGCACTTAATAAAGTTCTTCAACTTATTTAACGATTCGTGCTTTCTTAATGTGAATTAAGATTCTGGTTATTGTTATAAATATTAAGTATAAATAATTCATCATTCAATTTCTAATAATAATTTATCTTTGCCCGACGTGCAGCTAAAATTTAGATCGTGTAATTGGGACAATTCTGTAAACAATACCGCATTGGTTCAGTGATTGACAGTTGAGCTGACCTAATTCTCGCTCTATGAAATAAACACTCCATGGTCGGTTAGTCTATTTCCAAGCCAAGTAAATTCAACGAGAACCCATAACTTAATATGCACCTTAATTGAGATTTGAATGAAGGCTGTGAGTGATTTCAAGAGTTGTTTTCAGTTCGGAGATTTTTGCCGAGAAGAGTTAAACGACGTCTGCGCGTCCTTTTATAGACGGGAAAATCCCACGGCTGTGATTGTTGGAAACCGTGGGATCACGTGATCTATTCTCTTTGTGGGAAAAATACATTTATGCGTTCTAGCATTTACAGATACATTGCGCATTGCATTTATATAGCAAATGCATCTTATATAAACAAACAACATCATCCATCAACAATTCCTCGTTAATTAACCTTAATTAATTTGCAGTTGGCAACTATTTTTGATACGTTATGTTTGGAGAGGTCGGAAAGACGGGACATCGGAAATACTCCAATGCGCAGGACCTTGAACGACTTTTTAAAGCGGAAACGTAAAATTAGGTTGAAATTAAAACCAATTTTGTGTTCATTATTGCCAAATACAGAAGTAAAACATTTAGTTTAGGACTGTTACCTTTCGAAATGGATCAAAGTTAACTCGAGGAAACCGTTGATAGGTGAGTTCATACATGACGTTACGTAAAATGTGTGTTTTACTTGAATGAAGCGTCTGCTAAAATCCTCTCGCTGAAATAGTACTTCGTAAGTTACACTATGGATGGGTTGTCACTGATTTAAGCAGGCAACTAAATTAGTAAATAGCCTCCTATAGCAATGAAACGACTCACATTTTTTTAAGATCGTTTAAATAAATGAATGAAAAGGTCAACAAGAGTTGCAAAAAGTGGCATTCGCCACATTACCCTCTGCCAAATGTGTTCAGTGTCCCACGAACACACCAAAATTGCCAAATTATTATTTTCATAAGTTGGTACTTAACCCAAAATTGACCACTTCAGACTAAATCATGGACTCAAACTTACACCAATTCCATTATATTTTTTTTTACCAATAGGTGTTTTATGATCCCCCATTGTACTTGTAAAGTAGTACCGGTAATATAAAATTACCTTAACATTTATTTATTTATTTATTTTTTTTTTTGAAGAATTCAGCTTCAACCAGATCAAGTACATCATTTCCGCATGCAGGCAACAACATGGCCGACTATAGATCAAAGAACAAAATATCCCCATCTTGAATGATACTTGCACCACATTTCACGGTTCAGTGGGATAAGGAGATATGCCATTCCCTGGCTGGCCATGCAGCCCAATGCTTGAAATTTCACCTGATCTACTGCTTCCACTTACTAGTAGATGACTTGTACTAATCCTAATATTCCTACTTCAATTCTACAAATTAATCCTTTACAAATAACTGAGTGATGTGTGTAAAATTAAGAAGAAAATTAACTTCAAACAGTGGTTGCCAGAATGTGGTTATCACAGTTGGAAGCGAATAATCAACCTAATTTTTGTTAGACATAAAATTAAATGTGTGACTTTAGATGAATAAAAATTAATATCTGGAATAGGGCTTTGTTCTGTATCTCTCAGCATAACCATGGCTGTGTCTCTTTTCTTGTAATCTGTTGGTTGGATGGTTTTCCTTCTGTTTCAATGTTCTTGCTGCTGCTGTCTTCTCTGCTTGCAATTTTTCTAAAGATCTGGTGTTGTTATCAACTTTTTCGGATAGAGTTCCAACTTTCCCTATTAATTGTTGCACACTCTTATTTAATGTGGAAATACTATCAGACAGGTTGCTGTTGGCTGTTGTTCGTTGTGTTGCATGTTGTATGAATGTACCCAACTGGAGACTGTTCATCTTTATCGCTTCAACTACACCTGACAAAGTCTCACACAATTCAGTCATCAGATGTTTATTGTCTGTCATGGTTGGCTGTGGTGTTAGAAGTGGATCACAAGGCTGGTTCATGAAATTAGTAGCAGTGCTTGCTGAAGAGGAAGAAGATGTTGAAGATGAGGTTGCTGAAGATAACGATGAGAATGAATTAACCGAAAAGTTGTCATCATCTTGTACTGGCATTGCAAAAGTTACTACACGGAGGTCCAAAGCTTCAGTCTGTTCTTCTTTATCAACAGTACTATTGTTTGTAGAGATGTCAAGAGGTGTTGTGCTATTTGCTGAAAGCTTATCTGCAGAAACAGTGAACTCTGGTTGTTGGTGATCTCTTTTTACTTCAGGTTTTGCAAAAACTCTTTCATCTGTGGTACCACTGATACTTGGAGAAGCTGAAGAAGTAGCCGTTCTGCCTAACAATTGCGGAAGTATATCTTCTGCCTGCTGGTCCCCTGTGACAACTTGAGAGACTTGTGGCACACCGGCTGTACTACTATTCATTTCTTCTGTAAGATTGCTTGTATTAATGGCCTCCTGTAATATATCATTAAGTGTGTTCTCTGTTTCATTTGCTTTAGTAGTTCTTTTTCGCCACACCTTTTCAGATTGCCCCTTGGAGAGTTGGGTGATGTGCTCTGCTATTCTGATGGGATCTTTTCCTTTTTTTAAGTATGTTGCCTCATGCACCTCTTCTCTGCGTTCTATTAATTCTTGGACCCTCTGCCTATGTGGGAAATAGCCTGTGATGTGCTTATTTAATTCTTTTTCTTTATCTGTCTTGAAAAGGCACAGTGAACAATAATATGGGATTCTATCTAATTTTGTGTGATACTTAAAGTAGTGAGCAGCCACCCGAGCTTTCTCTGCTTCATATGGGCAGGAATTGCACCTATATGCCCTTCCTCTGTGCATAACCAGTGAGTTACCAGTATTGTCACCATTTACTTTATCCATTACTGAAAAAGAAGAATAATCATGTCTTAGTTCAAAGACCTGGTACAGCATGACTTCATTAACCCTTTTTACCTAAGTTTTTCACAAATTAATTATTTAAATTTTTGTTCTTTTTCTTTTTGGAATTTCTTCAACACCTGTCTTCTCCACTTCAGTTCTCTGCAACCTTCATATGGCTTCATCTTGTTGTGATGTACTACCTTTTGCTTACCTTTCACATCAAACTGAATCCTGTAATTTAATTCATTTATTTTCTGTAATATTAAACATGGCCCTATATATGAACTTTGAAGTTTTGGACACACATTCTTTTTCCTTGCATGGCTTAGAAGCCAAACTTTGTCACCAACATTATACTGATATAAAGAGACCTTAACATCATACAAGTCTTTTTGTCTCCCAGCTGTTTTATTTAGATGTTTCCGGGCTATAACATGTGACTTCTGCATTCTTTCTTTTAGAAGGTCAACATATTCCCCATATGTGGTTATCTCTTCATTATTGACTGTTCTACTGCCAAATATAATTTCAGATGGGAGCCTAACTTCTCGACCCAACATGAGTAAGTTAGGGGTTAACCCGGTTGACTCATGTGGTGTTGCCCTATAAGCTGCTGCTAAACATCCGAGTTCCAAGTCCCAATCTGTTTGTTGCCCCCTTAAATATGACTTAATCATTCTAAGTAATGTCCTGTTAAAATGTTCAGCTTGCCCATTACATTGGGGGTTGTATGTTGAAGTTCTGGTTTTTCTTATTTCCAATAAGCAACATAGCTCTTGAAATAATTCGCTTTCATAGTTACGACCCTGGTCAGAATGAAGGGTGAGTGGGCAACCAATTCGACTAATGACTTCATTTAATATTTTTCGTGCACAGGTTTCAGCAGTTTGGTCTGGAATGGGAAAAATTTCGACCCATTTGGTGAAATAATCTGTGACCACCAAAATATACCTATTATTTCTTGGCGTAAGGGGCAAAGGGCCTAAAATATCTGTAGCCAACCTATCTAGAGGGGATCCTACATGCATTTTTCCCAGTGGTGCTTTCGGTAGTTTATTCAGTGGTTTATTTTTCCCACACTCTTCACATTTCGCTATCCATAGCTGTACATCTTCGCGGATTCCGTACCAGTAGAAACGTTGTAAGGTTTTCTCCAAAGTTTTCTTGACACCCAAATGTCCAGATAAAACATTTTGATTCATGTGAGTCAATATTTCTTTTTGTAGAATGTTTGGTGCTATGAGCTGCAGATGTGTCCCACTACTATCTTTGCGATGAAATATTCTACATATCAATTTATCCTTTAAAACTAAGGTGTCCCATAAGTGCCAATAAAATTTTACTGCAGCATCATATTTTACCACTTCACTCCACTTCGGCCTAGCTTGTGCTTCGACCCACTTGTATATTGTTCCTATATAAGGGTCTTCAAGCTGAAACTTTTGCAGAGTTGTTCCTGAGTAGATACTTGTCCACGGTGTGAATCCCATGCCCAGTTTACTTTCTTGGCTAAGAGGTGTGCTCTTATTCGATGAGGAGCGTGTGATGACACCTCGAAGATGTTCTTCATACTTACTGCCCTCTGCCGAGGCACATACTGGTATGTGTTCCTGTGATTGTATTGGCCAATCACTTTTCATATCCAATGCTCGTTTCTTACATTTCTTACATGGACATTCACAGTCTCAAGGATTCTCACATCTTGACATTGAGTCTGCATTCTGGTGCCTATTTCCTGGTCTATGCTGAATTTGAAAGTTGTAATCAGATAAAATTTCAATCCATCTTGCGATTCTACTCTTTGGCTCTTTAAAGCTGAATAGCCACTTAATTGCTTGATGATCTGTCCTGATTAAAAATTGTCTCCCTAGTAAATATTGCCGATAATACTCGATGAAATATCGGACTGCCAGAAGCTCTTTATCTGTAATGCAATAGTTTCTTTCTGCTTTATTTAATGTCCTGCTTCCATAAGCAATAACTTTTTCTTTTCCTTCTTGCATTTGGCTTAGTACTGCTCCTATACTTACATTCGATGCATCTGTATCTTAAGATATACTCGCCCCCGTCGTTGGGATATGCCATGACTCCTGGGGTGCTTAACACTTCTTTAAGTTTTTGAAATGAGTTTTGACAGTCAGTTGTCCAGGCAAATTTTTTATTCTTCTTAGTTAGATCTACTAAGGGTCTTGACAGGGTGGCAAAATCCATAATAAATCTTCTGTAGTATGATGCCATTCCCACAAATTGTCGAATTTCATGTACATTTTTCGGTGCCGTCCATTGCAATATTTTCAAAATATTATCTGGATTGGGTCTTACCCCTTCTTTAGATACAACATGTCCTAAAAAAGTTACTTCTGATTGCAGCAGGTGACATTTTTCTGGTTTCAATTTTAACTTTGCTTTTCTAATTCGATCAAAAATTTCTGTCAATCTTTCCAAGTGTTCATCAAAATTTCTTCCAAAGCATATGATGTCATCTATGTATACTAGCAGGGTTTGCCATTGTAGACCGCTTAAGGCAATTTCCATTAATCGTTGAAATGTTCCACAACTATTTGACATTCCGAATGGCATGGTTTTATATTCGTAAAGACCATATCTGGTTACAAAAGCTGTCTTGCATATATCCTTTTCCCTGATTGGCACTTGATGAAATCCTGCAGTCAAATCTACAGTTGAAAATAATGTTGATCCAGCTACAGCATCTAAACAATCTTGAATTCTTGGTAGGGGAAAAGCATCTTTCACAGTGACTGCATTAAGCTTACGGTAATCGCAACATAGTCGTAGTTTACCATTTTTCTTTTTTACGAGTACAATTGGTGAGGCCCATGGTGAATATGATTTTCTAATTGTGCCTTGTTTCTCTAATTGATTAATGATGTTACACTCTTCGTCTGCATATGCTAATGGAGTACGTCTGGGATGCTGTTTTATAGGTTTAGCATCCCCTGTATCTATAGCATGTTCAATTAGGTGGGTACAGCCAAGATCTGATTCGTCTTTGGAAAATATATCCTCATATTTACTCAGCATTTCAGCTAACTTCTGCTATTCGTCTTCTGATAAATTGTTTTTGGCTTCAAAATACATTTGCTTAAGAGGTTCCTTTATGTTTTCTTCAGTCTGGCTATTTTTAGCTTTTGTTATTATTGTTTTGTTGGCAACTTCTTCTTTTGACTTAGTTAATTTTATCCTTCTTGTGTAGTTACAATTTTCTTTGTCCTCTACACCTTCACTTTCTTCTTCTAGTATTGTTGTCAATTGAGTGAAATGTTCTGCTTTTCCAATTATACTGTCTTATTTGATTGAAACATCTGTGGGAAAAGGATTCTGACTCTGACTTTGACAGTTGTGTTCTCCTTTATGTTAACTATGCTTGGTGCCATCACTAGTGAATTAATTTCAGTAAATGTGGTTGATGGTTCCAGTATAACTTCATCAGGTCCATCCTTATGATCTGGTCTGTCTACAAAAACATCAATTATTGCTTCAGTATTACCCTTTACTATATAATGATCCGTAGCTCGTACTTTGTAATTCTGCTCCAACCCTACTTGCATACAAGGAACAGTATAGTCTTTAAATTTTATAATTCCTTGGCTCAACAATATGTCTGCAGGGCCCTTTTCTCCTTGCAATATGTCAATTCCCAATAGGCCATCATCTTCAATCTCTGCCACTATAATTTCTGCTGTTGTTTCCATTTGTACCAGTTTAACATTAAATTGTCCTTTACCCAGTTCCTTAATTGGTTCACCATTCGCACCTTTCAGGCATGAGCTCCTACATAAGCTGGGTCTTTCTGCCATCGGTATTTTCTCAAAAATCTTTTTAGATATAATAGTTTTTGATGCCCCTGTGTCAGCTGTAAAAATTAATTTAACACCTTGAACTTCACCCTTTATATAAACACCATCGGCTCTGGGAGTTTTTCTTTTCAATATAATGGTTTCATTTTCATTTGTTTTCTCAGAGGAGTCATTTGGATAGAAAGTAGCTTGTTCATAATTGCCATGGTCCTTAAATTTTTTGTTCTGCAAGTTGACCAACTCTCGACCATCAGAGCTGGTCTCATTTAGTTTAAATGGTCTTTGTTCATTCCATCTGTCATGCGGGCTTGATTTTGCTTATCCACAGAATAAAAGGGTTTCCTCTCAGGTTGACAATTAAGTCTGGTTTGTTGAGGTACAAATTGAGTGTTTAATCTAAAGTGGTCTCTCAGATTAAATTCCTGAGGTTTAAATTGATTGTAATTTCTCTTATATGATTGTTCTGCATTCCTTTTGTTTTGATCATTATGGCCGCCATATTGCTTATACATTTGTGTGTTCTGCTCTGTACTATTATATGGGCAATCCCATTTTATATGGCCAGCATTATTACACTGGAAACATATTACTTGTCCCCCTTTATTTCTACTTGTACTATGATCTTTTGCTGCATTTGCTCTCCCGTTTATGACATCAGTAAGTTTTTCCTCTAGCTTCGATACTACTTCCAGTACTTTTTCTAGTCTATTACTTTCTTCTGAACCCAATTTGTCACTTTCTTCATTCTTTGCCTTAGGTAGGTGAGATTTGTTATTATTAGTTGAAGTCTTAGAATTTCTTGCTACTGCCTTTGCAGATTTCAGTTTCCTTCCAACCCGAGCTCTGTCAAAATCACTATCTCCATTACTAGTACTGTCTGCATCTGAGTCAACACTTCTTGCTATTCTCTTATGCTTTTTATTTACACTAAATTTATCTAAAGTATTAGGGTTCTTTGTTTCTGCAAAATTAACAATTTGTACAACAGCATCATCAATAGAGGATGGCTCTTTGAAAAATTCTACCTGAAATCTCACGTCCTGGTCTGTTAGCCCTTCTAAAAATTTTCTAAGTAGGTCCTCATTTCTGGTAGTTACATCTCTTCTAGGGTATGCTCTATCATATAGTTTTTTTAATTCAACTGCATAGTCTTCCACGCGTTCATGTAGTTGCTGATTTCTATTTCTAAATCGAACACCATACATCTTGGTAGTTTCGATAATTCTGTATCTATTTCCAAGCTCATGGACTAATATATTGTAACTGGATCTAACTTCTGGTGTTAACTGTCCAAAAGCAAAGTCTCCTGCCTGTCCTTGTAGTCTAGGTAATAGCTCATCAAGTTTATCATTCTCAGTCCACCCACGTCTATTTGCTATTTCATCAAATCTATTGAATCAGACTGTCCAGTCTTCTTTACCTGAAAATACTGGCAATTTGCAATTACCTCCCTTCCTATACACAGTGCTATTATCATATTGTTGGCTAGAAGATTTTTGACTTTGCAAGTTATAGCCGGCATTACTCGCATCGTTCAAATCTTCATAGTCGCTGGACTCACAACTACTAACTGATCTGTAACGGGAATCTTCTACTCTAGCAGTCTTAATACCAGTTAAATTTGTATTTGTCTCTTTAGCTTGAGTTTTTCCCTGGGAAGTACTTGTGACATCTACTAAATTTCTTACTGCATTCTGAAATTCGTTTGTCATATTATTAATCATTCCACGCATTTCTGAAACTATGCGCTCGTTTTCTTCTTTACAAGTATCTAGAATCAGTTGCTTAATTTCATTATTCATCAGTACCGGTACATCTTTAATTACACGATTCTCCTTTGATACTATACTACAACAGTGATCTTTCATCCCAATAGGCTCTTGTGCAGTTCTTTCATCCATAGGACCTATGATCTCCATGACATTGTTACTTGCTGATCCTGTCTTCATACCCCACATATTAAAATTCATGTGATCGGTTCCTTTCATACATGTCCGCATACCTGACATATAAAAAGTATCGCCCTGCAGGTCATTTCGAGTCGCCTCCCCCCGCACATCAAAATTCATGCATACATTTTCCTGCTCACATGTATCAGTATCTATTCCATTTTTATCACTGTGTTCTTCTCTTACATGTCCTGACAATTTAATTTCACTTGCAGTAGCAATCAAGTTTCTTATTTCACCTTTTTCTGTTTGAGGATTATTAGAAGTTTCTTCATTACATTTGCCAGTACTATTTGCTTCAGAGACTGATATTCTGGTATTTTCAGTAATATCGCTTTGCATTTCTTTTTCATTTTCTGCACTCAAATGCTTTGAATCACCGTCAGCACCACTTTCGATGGGGAAGTTTTCTGCTCTATTTTTCTTACTTTTGCCCATTTTTTTTTTGTTTTTTATAGGTCGGTTCGAATCACTGGATACAATGTGGAAAAGTAAATTATTCGCAATTTTGTATCCTGGTACAGCCTCGCCAATTTATGTTACGGGTAGGTGGTCACCCCCAGGGTAATCAATCCTTCCCTTCTTCGCTATCTGACCGCTTGGGCAATAAATGGTGCACAGGGCTATACACTGTATTTCAATATGACTACAAGTAAGGAAAATAAAACTTTGCTTAAAACAGAATTAAATAATTATTTATTATAATGTTTTCTTCTCAATCTCATAAACATATAAATTAATCTTGGTTTTAGACATAGCAAATATAGTAACAATTTATCACAGATTTATCCTTGGACGGACTGTATAATATATAAATTTATTTTCTGCCATGGTGAACTGAGACATTTATTTTGTCCGATAAGCCTTATGGGAATCCCAACTTAATAATTGTCACAATTCACCTAGAAACTGATAAGGGTTAAATTTCTTGCTAGTCGCAGATTATTGTAAATAACAATTATGTGTGAGGAATAAATGATGAAAACACAATTTTGAACTGAACCAGATTGGAACACCCAGTCTGGAGTTTATCAGTTTCATTTCTTGTGAATTTCTCCTATTAAGTCTGATTAAATTGATTAATTATTCCTTCTTGCAGCATATAATTATTTGCTTAAACCACACTGGAATCACCAGTCTGGAGTTTACAAGGCATTTAAATCCCGTTGCACTTAATAAAGTTCTTCAACTAATTTAACGATTCGTGCTTTCTTAATGTGAATTAAGATTCCGGTTATTGTTATAAATATTAAGTATAAATAATTCATCATTCAATTTCTAATAATAATTTATCTTTGCCCGATGTGCAGCTAAAATTTAGATCGTGTAATTGGGACAATTCTGTAAACAATACCGCATTGGTTCACTGATTGACAGTTGAGCTGACCTAATTCTCGCTCTATGAAATAAACACTCCATGGTCTGTTAGTCTATTTCCAAGCCAAGTAAATTCAACGAGAACCCATAACTTAATATGCACCTTAATTGAGATTTGAATGAAGGCTGTGAGTGATTTCAAGAGTTGTTTTCAGTTTGGAGATTTTTGCCGAGAAGAGTTAAACGACATCTGCGCGTCCTTTTATAGATGGGAAAATCCCACGGCTGTGATTGTTGGAAACCGTGGGATCACGTGATCTATTCTCTTTGTGGGAAAAATACATTTATGCGTTCTAGCATTTACAGATACATTGCGCATTGCATTTATATAGCAAATGCGTCTTATATAAACAAACAACATCATCCATCAACAATTCCTCGTTAATTAACCTTAATTAATTTGCAGTTGGCAACTATTTTCGATACGTTATGTTTGGAGAGGTTGAAAGACGGGACATCGGAAATACTCCAATGCGCAGGACCTTGAACGACTTTTTAAAGCGGAAACGTAAAATTAGGTTGAAATTAAAACCAATTTTGTGTTCATTATTGCCAAATACAGAAGTAAAACATTTAGTTTAGGACTGTTACCTTTCGAAATGGATCAAAGTTAACTCGAGGAAACCGTTGATAGGTGAGTTCATACATGACGTTACGTAAAATGTGAGTTTTACTTGAATGAAGCGTCTGCTAAAATCCTCTCGCTGAAATAGTACTTCGTAAGTTACACTATGGATGGGTTGTCACTGATTTAAGCAGGCAACTAAATTAGTAAATAGCCTCCTATAGCAATGAAACGACTCACATTTTTTTAAGATCGTTTAAATAAATGAATGAAAAGGTCAACAAGAGTTGCAAAAAGTGGCATTCGCCACATTATCATCATGGCACAAATGTAGTCTAATTTATTTCGTTGAGTTGGTTATTTATCATTTAATTACTGTTATCAAAAACAGTGGCCTTGACATGTGTAATCAATTCTCGATGGGTCCAGGAAAAAATAATTCTCTTTCTAAATCGAATGATTGCTCATGCAGTTGCTACCCTCAATGCAGATTTGTATTTTGTTTAGATGTTTTTAAATGTATTGGCAGAAATATGTTCGTGTTGTAAGATAATCATCTTAACATTTACTGTTGAAAAAATCTATGCATCTGACAGTCAACTGGTCGATGTGAAACCACTGTCCAAAGCTGATTTTCATTCATTATGAATGACTCAATGGGTTATTTTCATGGACCCCCTGTGAAATTAGAAAAACAAAATTATAACCCCCCCCCCCCCCCCCCAAAAAAAAAATGCATGCATGCATATAAAGTGGTAACTGACAGGTTTTTGTTGGTTTTGTTGGTGAAGGGTTCAGCATACCATAACAAAATTTTAATAATGTAATTAGCTCAACTTTGACGTAAGTCAAATTTGAGCTTATGCCATGGCCAGTCGTCCATCTGTCCGTCTGTCCGTCAACAATTCAATACGGCTCGGGCTAGAGGCCGTATTTATGAACCGATCTTTACGAAACTTCTTTGGTACCTTTGTTATCACCGTGGGACGAGAACGAGTGTTTTTGGGTCCGGTCCGAAATTCAAGTTGGCTGCTGGCATCCATTTTGTACAAAATTAGGTGCAATCAGATTTCTGCACAGAACTGCCATATGGAAGCTCTGATTTGAAAATTTTTTCGTATGAATGTTTAGTACCATGGGATACATCACATATAATACGCGGTTTTTTTTCGTGTGTAAATTAAGCAAATTAGACGAACTTTGATATATTTAGTGTTACTTTCAGCACTGTAAGTGCAAATGCCAATACGGCTCAGGCTAGAGGCCGTATTTATGAACCGATCTTTATGAAACTTCTTGGGTACCTTTGGTATCACCGTGGGACGAGAATGAGTGTTTTGGGGTCCGGTCTGAAATTCAAGATGGCCGATGGCAGCCATTTCGTTCAAAATTAGGTGCAATCAGTTTTTTGCGCAGAACTTCCATATGAAGGTGCTGATTTCAATAATCTTTTGTGTGAATGTTTAGTACCATGGGATACATCACATATAGTACGGGTTTTTTTCTCGTGCAGAAATTATGCAAATTAGATGAACTTTGATTTTTTCAGTGCAGCTTACACACAGTAAGTGCACATGTCAATACGGCTCAGACTAGAGGCTGTATTTATGAACCGATCTTCACGAAACGTCTTGGGTACCTTTGTTATCACCTTGGGATGAGAACAAGTGTTTCTGGGTGTGGTCCAAAATTCAAGACGGCTGACAGTGGCCATTTTGTACCCAAATTAGGTCTAATCAGTTTTTTGTACACAACTTCTAGACGGCTCAGGCTAGAAGCCATATTTATGAACCGATCTTTACGAAACTTCTTGGGTACCTATGTTATCACCATGGGATGAGAACGAGTGTTTTGGGGTGTGGTCCAAAATTCAAGCTGGCCACCAGCAGCCATTTTGTACCAAAATTAGTGCAATCAGTTTTTAGTACAGAACTTCTGTATGAAAGTTCTGATTTGAATAAATTTTTGTATGAATGTTTAGTAACATGGAATACATCACATGTATTACAGGTTTTTTTCTCATGCAGAAATTATGTAAATTAGATGAACTTTGATTTTTTCAGTGCAGCTCACACACAGTAAGTGCACATGTCAATACGGCTCGGACTAGAGGCTGTATTTATGAACCGATCTTCAGGAAACTTCTTGGGTACCTTTGTTATTATCATCATGGGACGAGAATGAGTGTTTCTGGGTGCGGTCCAAAATTCATGATGACTGCCAGTGGCCACTTTGTACCGAAATTAGGTCCAATCAATTTTTTGTCAACTTCTGTACGGCTCGTATTTATGAACTGATCTTCATGAAACTTCTTGGGTACCTTTGTTATCACCTTGGGAAAGGAACAAGTGTTTTTGGGTGCCTTTGTTATCACTGTGCTATGAGAACACATATTTTGGGGTTCAGTCAGACCCACTCTGGGACTCAAAGATTTCTTTTCTAGTTTAGCATCTGACTGTCGCCCACCTTTACAATACTTTACCTATACATTTGTTACAGGCTACGATCAGTATTTATGCACAGACCATTACAATACTTTATATTTACCTTTGTTATCAGGTCATTACCTAGATGTTTGTCATTGCTGTGTCACATACTATACATGTACATGACTATTGCAGTGTCATATACAATACATGTACATGTCTTAACAAGTTGAGCTACAGTGTCATTGACACTTTCATATTTAATCTCTTTCCTGATAGAATCCAAAGCAAACAATTGTCAGATAATCTCCACAAGTACAGAGAAGAAAGGTGAGAATGTGAACAGTTTCTGGGAGTACTACAAACCTTGGGAATTGACAACACTAGATGAATTGTACCCATTTACCATGACACATTCTATCAGGTCAGTATAGGATACACTAAAGGTTATTCTCAGAAAGCCAAACCATCACAGAAGTAGGGCTGGGCATTTTTTTGTTTTCCACAATTTCTGATTTGTAGTGCTGAAACAGTTAGCTGGATAACCGTTTTGCAACCGGTTATTGGTGTAACCAGTTGGAAAAGCTGTCAACCAGATAACTGCTATACCTATAGTTTACTGGATAGCGTCGGAAAAATAAATAGTATTTGACTGCGAGATCTTAGAATTCTTTTGCTGACACAAGCATTGCCAAAGTTACCAAACATTTGTTGATTTACAATGATGTGTACACGATGCAACATGAAAGAGTTAACTGGTGAAGTGCTGAGTTTTTTCTGACAACAAATCAAAGCTCATCATATACTGCTCTATTACATTTAATTGGATAGTGCCTTATAGGCACTATCCAATTAAATGTCAGAGAGCAAGATATTGTATAAAAAATCTGATCCATATCAGGGACAATAAAGGCTTCCTCAGGCAGAATGTAGCTACAGACAGTTATTGCCTGTCACTTTTAGTAAAGCCCAAAATAGGGCTTCCAGCACTCTACCAGTTAAGGCATTGGAATGTTGAATGAACAGTTATTTTGGTTACTTGGGCTGTCAAGTCTCGGATAAATGATTGTTACTTTGTATCAAACTTCCAACAGTCGAGTGCACTGCAGGTTGTTTTCTGTTGGGCAACAGTGAGCACGTGCCTGTCAGTGTAACATTGTCTTCTACAGACAAATTTGCCATTCTTCTCGTTGATGAGGTGTTGTTAATTGCAGATTATAATGCTGAAAAAATCCCTCAGTGTGAGTGACAGTGCTTTCAGAATAAATTTCCTGTTGGTACTTTACAAATGTGTTTCACAAAATCCATTTTTAGCTTAACTTGACAAAGTCAAGATAAGCTATTTCCTTCATGCGTGCAGAAGTCTGTGAGTCTGTTCACATTTTCCTTTAGCACGGGCTACACCCTGCAGTTCTTGTCTGATCGTCACAAAATTTCATATGCAGGTTTCGCGTCATGTCTAGATGAGAACGGCCCCTTTTGGTCGCGATCGGTCAGCCGGTATGGCTGCCCCGAGCCCAAAACCTGAAAACCATTAGCACAGTCTACAGGTCGTATTTATGAAGGGATTTCATTGTAACTTGGTAGGATACCTCTGTATAATGCCTAGATGAGAATGTTCTCTTTTGGGCATGATCTGTGAACCGTGATGGCTGCCCAAGCCCGAAACCCAAAAACTTTTAGAACAGTCTGCAGGTCGTGTTTAATATGGAGGGATTTCATTGTAACTTGGTAGGATGACTCTTTATGATGTCTGATGAGAATTTCCCCATTTGGGCGTGATCTGCCAACCGTGACGACTGCCTGTTCCCGAAACCCGAAAACCTTTAGCACAGTCTACAGGTCATATTTATTGAGGAATTTCATTGTAACTTGGTGGGTTGACTTCACATAATGTCTAGATCAGAAAGTCCCCTTTTGGACGTGATTGGGCAACTGTGACGGCTACAGGGGCCCGAAAACCTTCAGCACAGTCTACAGGTCATATTTATGAAGGGATTTCATTGTAACTTGGTAGGATGACTCCAAATAATGTCTAGATGAGAATGTCCCATTTTGATCGTGATCATTCAGCCGTGATGGGTGCCCGAGCCCAAAAACCTTTAGCATAGGCAAAAGGTCATATTTATGAAAGGATTTCATTGTAACCTGTTAGGTTGACTCCATATAATGCCTAGATGATGACATCCCCTTTTGGTCGTGATTGGTCAAATGTGGTGGCTACATGCAGGTGCCCGAAGCCCGAAAACCTTGAGCACAGTCTACAGGTCATATTTATGAAGGGATTTCATTGTAACTTCGTAGGATCACTCCAGATGATACCCAGATGAGAATGTCCCCTTTTGGTTGTGATCATTCAACCATGATGGCTGCCCGAGCCTGAAAACCTTTAGCACAGTGTTCAGGTCATATTTATGAAGGGATGTCATTGTAACTTGGTAGGTTGACTTCATATAATGTCTAGATGAGAACAGCCCCTTTTGGACACCATTAGGCAGCTGTGATGGCTACAGGGGCCTGAAACCCGAAAACCTTTAGCACAGTCTACAGGTAATATTTATGAAGGGATTTCATTGTACCTTGGTAGGATGGCTCCAAATAATGTCTAGATGAGAACATCCCCTTTTGGTCACGATCATTCTGCCTTGATGGCTGCCCGAGCCCAAAACCCAAAAACCTTTAGCATAGTCTATAGGTCATATTTATGGAAGGATTTTATTGTGACCTGTTAGTTTGACTCCATATAATGCCTATATAATGACATCCCCTTTTGGTCGTGATTGGTCAACTGTGACGGCTTCAGGGGCCCGAAGCCCAAAAACCTTGAGCACAGTCTTCAGGTCATATTTATGAAGGGATTTCATTGTAACTTCGTTGGATCACTCCAGATGATGCCCAGATAAGAATGTCCCCTTTTGGTTGCGATCATTCAACCATGATGGCTGCCCAAGCCCAAAGCCCAAAAACCTTTAGCACAGTCTACAGGTCATATTTATGAAGGGATTTCATTGTAACTTGGTAGGTTGACTTCATATAATGTCTAGATGAGAACGTCCCCTATGGACGCAATTGGAAACTGATGGCTACAGGGGCCCGAAGACCGAAAACCTTTAGCACAGTCTACAGGCCATATTTATGAAGGGATTTCAATGTAACTTGATAGGATGACTCGTTTTGGAATAATTTCACTGTAACTTGGTAACTTTCGTTGATATACGTTAACTGTGAGGGCCATATACATTAACTGTGAGGTCATATTAACCCACCCCTCTGCTTTTTAGTACAGTGTACACCTCATATTATTTATCAAAAACATAGAATACAGGGAACAGAAATGAACATATTCCCAATTATCACAATTCTTATCTTATTTCATAATCCTTTCATAAACATAGAACATTATCCTTTTCATCAAACATAACACACAAGTTAAGCTACAGTGCCATTGACACTTTCATTTGATTTTATTGAACTGTTCAAAAGTAATGAGCGTATGTCATAAAAAAAACTATTTTAAAATCTAGCATTTTAAAATTTGTTTTTTAATGATCAATGTCAGACAATGAGGGGCTCTTGGTCAATGGGGCATATAATAATATTTTTATACTGTATACCAATGGCCCAGACTAGCTGGTGCTAACTCAAAAATATCTAGGGCCAAACACAAAATTTTGCCCCCTAATCCCCAAAATTTGCATGCAAAACCAAAAATTAGAAGTCCTATCTGGCCCTCCATACATTTACCCTTCTTGCATGTGCATACGCCAGGAAGTTACCAAAACTGGCGCAAACGTCATTCTTTGTTTGGCCCTTCAGTCAGATAACAACAAACTGACTTCTGTGCTTTTAAATCTCAGTTTTAATGATGCCAGACAGAAATCAATGGCTGTTTTGGTGGATCCAAAGACACAACTGGATGAAGGAAGGAAGAAATGGTGGTTTAAAACGTTCAGGGCTGTAATTTTATAATATTTATAAAAATTAGTTCATGTTCCCTAATTTCGGGACATGGGCCTGACGTCTTTAGATTGATAATGATCTGTCCAATGTTTGTTTAGTATTCCTTCCCTACTTTCCCTTGATCCCTGCCAGTTAAGCTCCCAAGCTTTTTGGCTTGTTTTATTGAAATTTTTTTATAAAATTTCTTGGGAGTTTAACGTATTATACAGAAGATTATTCTGTACATCCCCAGGGCTACATCCTCACCCTTGGGGTGTTTGGGCGTTTTGGTCATGCATCATACATCCGGTGTATCATTTTTTTCTTCTGATGAAGATCTTGCTTTACATCGGATAGTCTTGTTTCTGTTACTGACTTCGTGCTGTGTTGCCTGGGGCCTTATTTTCATTTTTAGCTCAACTTTGACGAAGTTTTGCACAGAACTTCCATATGAAAGCCCTGATCTGAATAATTATTTTGTGTGAATGTTTAGTACCATGGGATGCATCACATATAATACGGGTTTTTTTCTCGTGCAGAAATTATGCAAATTAGATGAACTTTGATTTTTTCAGTGCGACTTACACACAGTAAGTACACATGTCAATACGGCTCAGACTAGAGTCTGTATTTATGAACTGATCTTCACGAAATGTCTTGGGTACCTTTGTTATCACCTTGGGACGAGAACGAGTGTTTCTGGGTGCGGTCTAAAATTCAAGATGGCTGCCAGTGGCCATTTTATACCGAAATTAGGTCTAATCAGTTTTTTGTACACATCTTCTATACAGCTCAGACTAGAGGCCATATTTATGAACCAATCTTTACGAAACTTCTTGGGTACCTTTGTTATCACCGTGGGATGAGAGCGAGTGTTTTGGGGTGTGGTCCGAAATTCAAGATGGCCACCAGCAGCCATTTTGTACCAAAATTAGTGCAATCAGTCTTTTGTATAGAACTTCTGTATGAAAGTTCTGATTTGAATAAATTTTTGTATGAATGTTTAATAACATGGAATACATCACATATTGTAAGGGGTTTTTTTTCGTGCCGAAATTATGCAAATTAGATGAACTTTGATTTATTCAGTGCTACTTACACAATGTAAGCACACATGTCAATACGGCTCAGGGTAGAGGCTGTATTTATGAACCGATCTTCACAAAACTTCTTGGGTACCTTTGTTATCTCCTTGGGATGAGAATGAGTGTTTCTGGGTACGGTCCAAAATTCAAGATGGCTTCCAGTGGCCATTTTGTACCGAAATTAGGTCCAATCAGTTTTTTGTCACAAGTTCTATACAGCTCGTATTTATGAACTGATCTTCACAAAACTTCTTGAGTACTTTTGTTTTCACCTTGGGACAGGAACGAGTGTGTTTTGGGGTGCCTTTGTTATCACTGTGCTATGAGAACAAATATTTTGGGGTTCAGTCAGACCCACTCTGGGACTCAAAGATTTTTTCTAGTTCAGCATCTGACTGTCACCCACCTTTACAATACTTTACCTATACATTTGTTATAGGCAACGGTCAGTATTCATGTACAGACCGTTACAATACTTTATATGTACCTTTGTTATCAGGTCATTACCTAGATGTTTGTCATTGCTGTGTCACATACTATACATGTACATGTCTTTGTCTTGACAAGTTGAGCTACAGTGTCATTGACACTTTCATTTTTGTTTACATTGACAATGCTCTAGGTAGTTTCCTATTATTTTTAGGAATGACGGTTGTAAGTAACATTAAATATTTTTATAGTGTGGTTGTTTATTTTATAGCATATTTTTATAATTTTGCCACATTTAGGCTTTTGGATGTATTGTTTCATTGATTGTATTTTAATGTTAGCTTATATTTATGTAGATTTGGTGGTAGTACAATTGACATGTATTAGATTTTAGGTAATTATTTTTATCTACTTGTAAGGCAATAAGAGAAAGCTTTTCCTCTATTTACATGGTCATTGTCTTGCTTTTGGTCGATGTACTTCCACTAATTCTTGCTCCATGTGTCAGATTTTGACAATGTGGATGACTGGTGTCATGTTTTGTGTTAGGCGAGTGGACACTATCGGTCCTCTCGCAGCGAGGGGACACTTCTGGTCCTCTTGCCAAAATGTCACTATAGATTTTAGTTTCTATGTACAGAGGAAAAGGGTGTGGTTTCATGATGCTGTCAGAGAGTGTGCTTCCGTCATTGCATTATACTATTAGAGCTAGCTGAAAAGTGCTCAATGATATAAGACAAGGGCTAGGCCTTAGAATATAGGGTTTATATCCCTTGTTTCCAGCTAGCTCAACCGGCAGATCTATCATGCAGAATATTGGTGGTGTGATGCCGGGTATGTCCGTAGTGGTTGAGAAGAGGAATAAGGGTGTAGCGAGCACTATAAAATCCGAACATGCTCACTCTACGACGATGGAAAGGAGGAAGCAGGCAAGTTCTGAGGTATGCTCGTCCAGATCTACTGTGATCACGAGCAAGAGAGAGGCCCCTCTCTCTTATAACAACAACTGGGGTCAGAGGTTGTTGGTAGGAACTTGTGTCAGTTGGAGCTTACGTCCATGCCTTCTTGTCCAGGACGCTCCTTATAATAGGTTGTCAGGGTCGGTTTTGATAAATAATATGAGGTGTACACTGTACTAAAGAGCAGAGGGGTGGGTTAATATGACCTCACAGTTAATGTATGTGGCCCTCACAGTTATCATATATCAACGAAAGTTACCAAGTTACAGTGAAATTATTCCAAAACGAGTAGCCTCCTTTACATTCGAAAAGCACACACAGCCGCACAAAGTCTGTTGTCGCCTGCTACCTCGACCGGTGAAGTGGTTACTCAGGCCTCTGAGAACTGTGACGCCGGGTATGTCCGCTCTGGTCTAGGAGATGATATAGGATGGAGCGAGCACTATTTATACAACCATGCTCACCCAGCGACGATGGAAGGAGGAAGCCGGCAAGTTCTGAGGTACGCTCGTCCAGGTCAGCCTGGACCGCGAGCAAGAGAGAGACCTCTCTCTCTTACAGCTTCATCTGGGGACAAATGTTGTTGGTAGGAACTTGCGTCAGTCGGAGTATATGTCCATGCCTCCTGTCCTGGACGTCTCGTCTAATAGACAGCCGGGGTCGTCTAGTCTTATGGCTTCCTCTACATAACAGATAAAGTGCTCTTTATATTGCACAGGGCTATAAACCGCAATGAGTGGTTTCAGTTCCCTGATGCCGGTGAAGCTAAGATTGAATATGAGGACCGTGATTCCAGATGTGTCGCATGTGCATTGTATTCAGAGTTAGCGGCATAAGTGCTCAATGATATAAAACAAGTTCTGAACCTTAGAATATAGGGTTTACGACCTTGTCTCCAGCTAGCTCAACCGGCGGATCGTTACTCAGAATATGGGTAGTGTGATGCCGGTCATGTCCGAGAGAATAAGTGTGTAGCGAGCACTATTTAATCCAATCATGCTCACCCTGCGTTGATGGAAGGAAGAAGCCGGCAAGTTCTAAAGTACACTCGGTTTGGTCTCCTTGGACTGCGAGCAAGGGGAAGACCCCTCTCTCTCTTTTAACAACATCTGGGGCCAGGTGTTATTGGTAGAAACTTGCGTCAGTCTGAGCTTACGTACATAGCTATTGTCCGGTATGCTTAGTTCAATTCTTAGCCGGGGATGGCTACTGTTTGACTTCTTCAGCGTCTACCAAGCACTCTTGACAGCACCTTGGTTAAGTGACTTAAGATTCCTAGTCTGCATCGTCAAAGGTCCATCTTTTGTGAAGAAAGTCGCACCATCTAGTAGCCAAGGAGATGAGGCTTCATTCATCAGGACGTCCGCAGTAAGAGCCATCTCGGACACACTGTCCCAGGAGCAGCCGGCGGACAAGCAATTCATGACCGCTGCTCCTCAGGCCTCCGTAACGGACTTGCTGTCACAAATTGCGCAGCTAATCACAGTATTCCTGCTAAGGCAGAAGCACTCAACGTCAGTCTCAAAACTTGAGCTGTTGAATGGTGCTTGATCATTCCAGTCATCTGCCTGTTCAGATGCCAGTGACCGTGATTCTAACTGATTTAGACGAATGATGAAAGGGATACGGAGGAGGATAACTTTCCCTTTCGGAACAACGCATGGATGATATGGATACTGTACATTATCGTTTCCTTGAACTTGTTCCAGTGAATCACAGTGCTGCAAGTAATTATGAGAAACTGCTAGCGTTGTTAGACGCTGACTTCATCCGGACAAAGAGCAGGATAATAAGATCTCTTTCCGGTTAAGTCAACACGGGTGTCACAGGTCTTCGATTGTGTAGACGATGCCATATTTAACTTCCTGCGGGAAAAAGTAATACGGTTTCTTATCATCTTCTGTATTTTTAACCATTTTTTTGTTCACATACATTTAAAAAACGACAGGGGAAGATGTGTTGAGAGTTTCTCTGCGTTGAATGAGCAGACTAAGATCTTAGTTGTAGCCTTACCTTCATCATTTAGCTGTTCACTCAGACACAATTGAGAAGATAATTTCTTACTCAGAGCGAATTTGGACTCATGGTCTTATGTACTTCAATTTTAAGTACTGTGATGCAAGGTCTATATGGAAAGGAATTTTGTGGTTGTTGGTACCTTTTAAAAATTCTTTCCAGACCTATTATAATATATATCTCTGTCTTAACAAATGTTAAGTGGGAGCTATTCTGATGTGACGAAGCCTTGCGTCGTCATCTTTAACATTTGACTAGGTGGAAAACTTGCTACAGGTCGCTTTAGTTTTCCAGACACTAGTCTTTGATGGTAAGCTTTCATTAATGTAGGATTAAGCTACAAGAAAGCATCAATACTCGACTCTTTAAGTTGGGGTCTAATCGACCAACACCAACAGAAAGAGTAGGAGAGGTTGTCCTAGACTCAGATAGTCTATAAAGACTCATGGCAAAGGTATAGGTATCCCAAAGTCTTTGATGGTAAGCTTTCATTATTGTAGGATTAAGCTACAAGAAAGCATCAATACTCGACTCTTTAAGTTGGGGTCTAATCGACCAACACCAGCAGAAAGAGTAGGAGAGGTTGTCCTAGACTCAGATCATCTATAAGGACTCATAGCGAAGGTATATGTATCCCTCCTATATATTACTTTAGGGATTGTCTATACAGCCACTTGGATAGGGGGTTTACGTCTGTTTGAGTTACTGATCAGACACCCCTGAGCCGATGGCTTGAGGCTCTTGTAGAGCTCGGTCCAACCGATTTTGACTGGAACTGGGTAATTAGGTTATTTATGATAATTTTTCAGTCGAAAAGCGAGCGTTCGGCGATACAGCAAGTATAGTTCTTTAGATCACTTGAATTATGAACTAGATAATGTCTCATGGGATGAATGATAGGATACACGTATCCTACAATTCATTTTCAACAGGCTGGTTCATCTGTTGTTTCACAGAGTGAATTAGCCAGTTGATTGGCTCACTTTTATCTTTTATCTGACGCATTAACAGCGGAAAATTTTATGTGCCAGTTGGGGTTGTGCGGAGCAGCTATGAATGTTATTTCGATGGGTCGCTTATGCACACGTCCCCTCCAGTTATTCTTAACTGGAATGGTAGACGTTTTTCGATCTAGACCTGTTTTGTTTTAGAGAATCTTTTAACATAAGGTAAAGTTTGGGCATATATTTAACAGTTTTCTCAATTATGACAGATGCGAGTTCATATATTGGGTTACAATCCTGAGTCCGATGGTCTCTCTATGCAGGGATCTTGGGACTCTCGGTTCTTGGAGACCATATATTCAGAAATGATGTCTTATTGTTTATGCTGCATCATTGAATTTATATTATTAGCGATCATGTATTTATAGACGCAGATCAGAAGAGAAGAACGCTTCTTTGGTCATTAATTTCCAATAGAAGGGACATTTCGGTTCATTCTATTGCTATATGGAGTCAGTTAGCTATTCGTACTGCTTAGGAAAATTTATCTTCCAATCAGCAGTCAGTGCTTAAGATTTCAGCGCATGAAGTAAAGCGCTGGCAACATCTTGGGCTTATTCTAACTGTATGGCTATTACATGATCTTATGTAGGATCACTTCAGGATAGTTAAGTTTGCAGTGCACGGGAATAATAGTTTCCATTATTTGTGTCGCCAGTATTAGGCATTTGAGCACATACATTTGACGCTCAGCCATTTTCATGGGAATGAATGATAGGATATGTGTATTCCTCAATTCATTCATTTCTATTGATTACATTGAGGTTATAGTGTCTGTTATTGTACATTCACCAGAAGCTTCCCCCACAAGAGGGTTTTCTTCTTCAAGGGAAGTTTTGTTCTTCACGTCATTCTCCACTCTCAGTGGCATAACGGAGTATATCAGACATGAGGGAGCTTTGTGGTTACCATATCATTGCTGTTTGGACTGGCAATGATTAAGTAATGTGGGTGAGGAGGTTTCGACATGAATTCGATCCCCCCCCCCCCCTCCCCCGCCACACTCACACACTGTCGTGTATATATATCTTAATACATACATACTATGCGTTTGGGTCGTGTTGCATGGTGCCCTCATAGGCATATTGCAGTTCTGTTGCATTAGTTTCCGGTGTTTATTTTCTGATTTCTAATATACATGCACTTATTTAATCATCATAATGGCTGCTATTTGAGTTCATAGGTGACTGCATAACCATTTAGTGGTTTTCAGATGATTACAGGATGGATTTTTATGCACTCGCGCAATATGTTATTACGCTGTTGCTTTTGTGGACCTTGAAATTATTATATACTTTGGGGACGGTTTGTGTTGGAGCCGGTTAATCATACCTACCTCCATTTCTAGATCCTGGTCTCTATTTTGTCGGTTCTCAAATCGCATATTCTCATGGGTTTATAGTTGTAGATACCAAATAGTACACGTTGGAGAGTGTTCTTACCAGATTTAATTGTACAGAGGCCTCCTGTGAATGATCTTGAAGCATGTTTTCTCTGCAGAGATTGTTCATCATATCTCGCTTTTTTATGTGTATGTTATATTATTATTTCACTGATTTCGTCATACCTGTATACACCGTCTGCAGTGCATATTTTGTAGCGGATAATGTTATTTACCAAAATCATCGCTATAGCATTGGCTTGTGAAGTGGCGTTAAGCACCATTTATTGCCGTATTCATGAATTAATTTTTGAGTGCCTGATCGATATTTATTTATATCGTTTCCGGGTACTGCTTATTGATTCCAGAGCTCTCCCCTCTTTCTTTTGAAGATATGTTCAAAAAAGTGGGGGGTGGGGGGGGGGGTCATTTTGTCCACTTCTCTGGCTTATTGGGTATGTAACTATGAAGGAAGCTGTTTTGTCAGTACTATATTCGCCGATCAGCTGTAGTATTATTGTTTGGCATAGGTTTATGGGCAATTTTCTCTCATTCTCAATATGCCATTTTGATGTTTAGGGCTTAGTCCAGACTAGCCTTAAAAATTGTTTATTTGTTACATACTAATTAACATGATTTCATGTTCAGATTTAGGATTTACGTAATTGGGATCCATAAAAGGATATGTCTCTTTTATTATGGTATAAAGAGACATATATGTAAATTCTAATTATTCTAATTTTCTTCATCATGGATTGAAGGATTTGATCTATGTTGATCTACTATTTTGGAAGTTATAGGCCCTCCACCTTTTTACGATTCAGCTAAGTCTGGGCCATTGGTATACAGTATAAAAAATATGAAAAAATTTAAAGTAATTTATATATTTTTTATACTTACCAATGGCCCTCCCATGACTGGGCTCTACTGGGCACTCATACCTCCCCGATGAATTATTATATTATAATCTTTTTACAAAGAATGATGTTGGTGCCAGTTTCGGTGACTTCCTGGCGTCTGCGCATGCGTGGAGAGTAAATGTATGGAGGGCCAGATAGGACTTCTAATTTTCGGTTTTGCATGCAAATTTTGGGGATTGGGGGGTGGGGGGGCAAAATTTGTGTTTGGCCCTAGATATTTTTGAGTTAGCACCAGCTAGTCTGGGCCATTGGTAAGTATAAAAAATATATAAATTACTTTAAATTTTGTCATTTCTTACCACACCACTTTCATGACTCGTGACATATTCCCGCCAGAAATTTCATTGTGAGGAATAGGTAAATGTAAACGTGGAACTGTTTGTGACTTTTTTCTTAGCAGTGAACAGAAAAAGATACTCCAAAATATTTAGGATTAAATATTCAGCCAGTGATCATATCATATTCAAGCCACTCAAGGCAAGAGTCTCTGTGCTAATACAGTCAACTAATAACTTTGTCTAACTACAATTTACAAACTGGTTGGGAAATTCTTAACTAATATCAATGACATTTGTCCCTCACTTCAAATGTGCCACCTTGCCACACGCCTGTGATTTTCAAATGGAAAGGCCTGTTTTTGTGACCGGGCAATGCAGGGTAACCACAGTTACGATGTAACATCACTATTATGTGGGAGCATTGCAGGCATATAAATTGTTAACGAACATTTACACATCAGTGATTCCCATTGGCTCTCACGGGTGTTCGGTTGTTTACGTTTTGCAGAAGTCAGGTAACAGTGTTTTGAACTGTTTTCTCGCCATTCCTTACTGACTTTGCATAATAGACAATCCAGTAATACCAGCAGTTAAAATTAAGATATCCGGTTGAAATCCGGTTATGCCGATGGTTAGCCAGTTACAAAAATGGGCCAACCATTTCTGCACTACTGATTTTTGCGGTAAACCAGAAAACTGAACTGCAAGACTCAGCAAAATCCGGCCGAAAAGATTTTACTGTTCATGTATAAACTGATCAAGCAATATTAATGTTGGGAACTCATCACTTAGGCTGTCTGGCAAAGGGGCAAGTACATCATGTTATGATTGTCACATTTTCTCCCTTAATAACTTGTCTGGTGGATGAGTCGCTAAGGGAGAAAATATGACAATGAGATTAGATGAACTTTTTTCATTTGTTACTTTGATTTATGTTTTTTTCTCATTGAACCCAATACAGACAGGTCTTTTGTGGTGAGTGGTGTCATACAAACTATTGCAGAATTTTTCCAAGTTAAGGAGGCTGAAGTTTTATTTACTATATGTTCTTGACACATAGAAAAAATTAACCGAAACCAAGGTTTTTTTCCTGAAACTGAACTGTAACTGAATCTGATAAATCAAAACCTCCCAGCTCTCCAAAGACGTGTATCCATTTGATGTTAATCCTTGCTGCCTAATTCTAGTGCTCAAACGACTAGTAGGGGGCGCGGTGGCTCAGTTGGTAGAGGTGCAGGCTGCAAGCCGAGAGGTCCTCGGTTCGAATCCCACCTGCGGCAACCGCGTTGTGTCCTTGGGCAAGACACTTCAGCCCGATTGCCTACATGGGGGCACAATGACACTGTGTACTGAGGCGTACTGCACGTCGATGGTGCGCATGTCTTCAACCAATCTAACCCTGCCTGTGCTGCGGTGCAGAGTTCAGAGTTACGATGTTGGAGAGCTGACAGCTGCTCGTCGTTGCTCGGTGGTTCTCTCCGGGTACTCCGGCTTCCTCCACCCGTAAAACTGTCACGGTCACGATTAGCCATTGTGTATAAGTATGTGACCTTAAACACCAATAAATAAATAAATAAATGACTAGTAAATTCCAAAGTCGACTAGTCAATACCCAAAAGTCAAGTCGACTTCGACTAGTCATTGGTGATAACTTGTCTCCTTATAACAGTGTTGGTGTTCCGGTAGAGTGCTGAAGGTCCAAATTTGGCTTCACTTGGGCATTTATATACAGCAACTTACTGAAACATTATTCTGTTAATGTGCTTCTAATTATGCTAAGAGTGAAATTATATAGTCTTATTTAATTTGCCTTTTTGCGACTTATGGGAGAGTGCCTATAGGCACTCTCCCATAAATTGCAACAAGGCAAATTAATAACATATCCTGATAGCCCAAAATAATTCAGCACTCTACTAGTACCAGTTAAAACAAACTACTGTCACCACTATTAGATGGTAATAGATGTATACATTGATTGCCCAATATTGCTGTTCAAACTGCCTGACAGTGGCACAGAAGGGATGCTATTTACCTAAAAGCTTGAACTCCTCCGACTAGTCGACTGCACAATTGAGAGTCGACTACTGATTTGACAAAGTCGACATCGACTAGTCGACTAATCTGTTGAGTACTACCTAATTCTGACTTTAAGAAACTTTATGTCCACAGAACAGGTGCTCTAACATGGTATCACAATGAAATTTTTCAGGCAATGATCAAACTGCGCTGACACTGATTTTTAGCTCAACTTGACAAAGTTAAGCTGAGCTATTGCCATCACTTCTTAGTACGTTAGTACGTACGTCCACAATTTCCTTTGGCACACCTCACAGGTCGCATTTATGATCAGATTACTTTTAAACTTGGTATGCTTGTTTGGGGTGACCTCTAGATGGGAGCTATCGATTTTCTTCAATTTCCGTTAAAAAATGTTGCCGTGGCCAACGTTCTTAGAACTTAGTTTAGTCAAACCACAATATTTCCCTTTCGCACACCCTACAGGGCACATTTATGATTTGATTGCTTTGAAACCTGGTATGCTTATTTAGTGTGACCTCTAGATGGGAGCTATCGATTTTCTTCAATTTCCGGCAAAAAATGTTGCCACGGCCAACGTTCGTAGAACTTAGTTTAGTCAGACCTCAATATTTCCCTTTGGCACACCCTACAGGGCCCATTTATGATCAGATTGCTTTGAAACCTGGTATGCTTGTTTAGGGAGACCTCTAGATGGGCGCTGTCGATTTTCTTCAATTTCCATCAAAAAATGTTGCCGCGGCCAACGTTCTTAGAACTTAGTTTAGTCAGAAGACTCAATATTTCCCTTTGGCACACCCTACAGGGTACATTTATGATTGGATTGCTTTGAAACCTGGCATGCTTGTTTGGGATGACCTCTAGATGGGAGCTATCGATTTTCTTCAATTTCCGTCAAAAAAATGTTGCCGCGGCCAACGTTTTTAGAACTCAGTTTAGTCAGACCACAATATTTCCCTTTGGCACACCCAACAGGGCACATTTATGATTTGATTGCTTTGAAACCTGGTATGCTTGTTTGGGGAGACCTCTAGATGGGAGCTATTGATTTTCTTCTATTTCCGTCAAAAAATGTTGCCGCAGCCAACGTTTTTAGAACTTAGTTTAGTCAGAAGACTCAATATTTCCCTTTGGCACACCCTACAGGGCTCATTTATGATCGGATTGCTTTGAAACCTGGCATGCTTGTTTGGGGTGACCTCTAGATGGAAGCTATTGATTTTCTTCAATTTCCATCAAAAAATGTTCCGCAGCCAACATTCTTAGAACTTAGTTTAGTCAGACCACAATATTTCCCTTTGGCTCACCCTACAGGGCACATTTATGATTAGATTACTTTGAAACCTGGTATGCTTATTTACGGTGACCTCTAGATGGGCGCTATCGATTTTCTTCTATTTCCGTCAAAAAATGTTGCCGTGGCCAACGTTCTTAGAATTTAGTCTAGTCAGACCACAATATTTCCCTTTTGTACACCCTACAGGGCACATTTATGATCGGATTGCTTTGAAACCTGGCATGCTTGTTTGGGGAGACCTCTAGATGGGAGCTATCGATTTTCTTCGGCTTCTGTCAAAAAATGTTGCCACTGGCAAAAAAAATGACATTGGTACCAATGATCTTCAATTTTGCCATTTCATTTATAACTTACCAAGTTCAAGTTTGTCAAGTTGAGCTACAGTGTCATTGACACTTTCATTATTCAAGACTTTTGACGAGAAACTCTTCCATGTCTATATTCTTGAATGTAAAAGTTTGGTGCAATTTGGCTGAAAATAATTCCCCAAACTTCTAACCTTAAATTAGTGATTAAATCTTTTTGTTAGCGATAACCAGTGAAATCATTTATTTTGTATTCACTTCACTTATACATTAGCTCAAAATATATCCAGGTGTTTTGTAAATTGAGTGGCAAAAGAGAATAACATGTTGATAGCAAGATCGATCATATAAATTAGTTCCGCCTTTTAACACTTATCCTGACAAGTAAATATTTTTCCTCAAATCTAGTTGTGGCGGCTATGAAGCAGCCATGACTGGATTTGATGATAAATCCAACTAAATTTATCCCCAGGAATCAGTAGTGAAAAATTTCATATAATTTACAGAGGTAAAATTTGATTAAATGTGCCCAAATTATACTTATTTCAGTGGTAATAGAAATCCTGTCCTGGGTAGAAATATTCACCAGCAGCATGCAAGGAGTTAAGCAGACCTTGAAATAGTTGCATCTCCAACTGTCCTGGACAGGTTATTTTTATCAGTGACAGGTAGAAAAAATATTGACTGTCAAATGTGACAGGCACTTTATTGGTTAAATATTGGTCTACTAGCATGATGTTATATATTTAAATTTAAATCATAAAACAACAAGATGATGTTTCAGCTCACAATATAAAGAACTGTGGCATAGCCATGTGAGTCTTGGAGGAGTCATGGGCCCCCAAAATTTCCCACTGACACCACCCCCCCCCCCTCCCCATCCTAAAAATCGGGCATTATATAATCTCATCATAGGATGTCAAAGAAATTATGGATGACATATGTTTGGTGAAAACTGGAGTTCTTTCTGGCTTCAACAAGTCTCCTAACATGCCATTTGGGCTTATTTTTAAAATTTTTCTCCATGGTAGGCACAGGTAATTGGCACTCCCCCCTGAGAGTTTTTTGAAAACATATTCCTCTACCAACACGATAGGATACAGTGGAACCCTGTTAATTGAATAGCCACTTTGCCAATGAAAATTATTCAGTTAACAGGAGTATTCAATTGACAGGGATTGTGTCACATCCCTGTATTCTAGAGATAAACTTAGCATTTTCTATTATTTCTTGTTTGACAGAGCTTCATGAGCTCTGTCAAACAAGATATAATAGATTCAATGCTTGTATTGGATGAACTGAGGCCAAATAGGTAAAAAAACAAAGGAAAACTGGGGAGAGTCAGGGTCATTTCCCAACAGGTTACAAGATTTTTTATTCAATTAACAGGAGTTTACTCTATAACGTATATTTAATTAACAGATCAAATTTGTACTGGGGGTATGGTAAATGGTTTTGTGTGGGAAAGTATATTCAGTTAACAGGGTTATTCAGTTAAGAGATATCCAATTAAGTGGGCTCCACTGTACCATGCCCATACACATCTCCAACTCAAGATTTTGATATTCAGAATTTGCCTGTATCATAAAAATGATTGGACCCCAGCAGAGACCTCCAAAAAATCCCCTATGCCCCATCTGTAATACAGATATCTGGCTATGCACATGATAAAGAAACATGCAAACTCAGATGCATTGCTTCAAAAACATATGATTGCAGTAAGGATGACTTGGAAGAGAAAGTCTGGATTGAAGCAAACAGTTGGGATGAACATTAACTGATGCTACATGATCACTTCATTATGCATGGCTGTTTCAAACATAACACCTTGAGAAGATGTCAAGATGGAAATTGCACAAAACAAGAATGTACCACTTAATTGGATATCTTTTAATTGAACAACCCTCTTAATTGCATATAACTCACAAAAACATTCTATTTACCATACCTTCAGTAAGAATGTAATCTGTTAATTGCATGTAGGTTATAGAGTAAACTCGAGTGAATTGAATAAAAAATCATTCACCTGTTGAAAAATTTATTATTATAGTAAATGAATCCCATGTTTTTAAACCTATTATTTATTATTTATTTTTAAACTACTTGGCCTCAGAGAGTCCAATTTTTTCTTTTAATCTATTATATCTTGTTTAACAGAGCTTCATTTAACTGGTTACAGGCTTGATTATTATGGGGGGTCTAAATTTGTTATAGAAAAATTGTTTTATTACAAATTATTGGAGAGTGCCCATGGGCACTCTCCAATAATTTGTAATAGAACAAACTTGTATAAATAAAATAGTATTTACATTTAACTGAATAGGAAACATGAGCAAGGAAAATGTTGGCTTTTGCACTGGTACCCTCGTTTTTAGCTCACCTGGCCTAAAAGGCCATGTGAGCTTTTCTCATCACTTGGCGTCTGTCGTCCGTCATCTGGCATCCGTAAACTTTTCACATTTTCATCTTCTTCTCTGTAACCACTGAGCCAGTGTGAACCAAACTTTTCAGGAATGGTCTATGGGAGGTCCTCTACGAAAGATCCTCATTTTGTTCCCGTAGGATGAAAAACATGGCTTCCAGAGGCATTGTTTGATTCTGGTTGGTGGATTTTCAAAAATCTTCTCTGAAACTGCAAGGCCAAGTGTTTTGAAACTTCATATAAATGATGACTGGAACCCCCTCTACCAACGATCCTCATTTAATGTTGATCAGATTACAAATATTGCCGCAATTGCGGCTTACAGTTACTATAGAAACCCTATGGGAAATCTCATTTTCATCTTCTTCTCTGGAACTAATGAGCCAATGTGAACCAAACTTGGCAGGGATGGTCTATGGGAGGTCCTCTACAAACGATCCTCATTTTGTTCCTGTGGGTTGAAAAACATGGCCGCCAGAGGCATTCTTTGATTCTGATTGGAGGATTTTCAAAAATCTTCTCCTCTGAAACTGCCAGGCCAAATGTTTTGATACTTCATATAAATGATGACTGGGACCCCCTCTACCAACGATCATCATTTAATGTTGATCGGATTGTAAACATGGCCACAATTGCGGCTTATAGTTACTATAGAAACCCTATGGGAAATCACATTTTTATTTTCTTCTCTGGAACTACTAAGGCGACGTGAAAACAAACCTGGCAGGGATAGTCTATGGAGGTCCTCTACAAACGATCCTCATTTTGTTCCCGTGGGTTGAAAATCATGGCTGCCAGAGGCATTCTTTGATTTTGAGCTGATGTGAACCAAACCTGTCAGGGATTGTCTATGGGAGCTCCTCTACAAACGATCCTCATTTTGTTCCCATGCATTTGAAAACATGGCCCCCAGAGGCATTCTTTGATTCTGATTGGTGGATTTTGAAAAATCTTCTCTGAAACCACAGTGTCAAATGTTTTGAAACTTTGCATGGTTGATGACTGGGACCCCCTCTACCAACGATTCTCATTTAATGTTGATTGGGTTGTAAACATGGCCACAATTGCAGCTTATAGTTACTATAGAAACCTTTGGGAAATCACATTTTCATTTTCTTCTCGGGAACCTCTGAGTCGACATGAACCAAACCTGGCAGGAATAGTCTATGGGAGGTCTTCTACAAATGCTCCTCATTTTTGTTACCGTGCATTGAAAAACATGGCTGCCAGAAGCATTTTTTGATTCCGATTGGTGGATTTTGAAAAATCTTCTTCTCTGAAACCACAGGGCCAAATGTTTTGAAACTTTGCATGGTTGATGACTGGGACACCCTCTACCAATGATCCTCATTTAATGTTGAGCGTGTGGCAACCATGGCCACAATTGTGGTTTATAGTTACTATAGAAACTCTATGGGAAATCACATTTTCATCTTCTTCTCTGGAACTACTGAGCCGACGTGAAACAAACTTTGCAGGAATGATCGATAGGAGGCCTTCTACAAACATTCCTCTTTTTGTTTCCATTGGTTGGAAAATGTGGCCACCAGAGACATTCTCGGATTCTGACTGACTGATTTTGCAAAAATCTTCCCCTCTGAAACTACAAAGTCAAATGTTTTGAAACTTCACATGATTGAGGACTGGGACACCTTCTACCAATGATCCTCATGTAATGTTGCAAACATGGCCACAATTGCAGCTCATAGTTACCATGGAAAGCCTATGGGAAATCACATTTTTAGCTTAACTTGACAAAGCCAAGACAAGCTATTGCCATCACGTATGCGGAAGTCTGTTAGTCTGTGAGTCTGTTCACATTTTCCTTTAGCACAGGCTACACCATGTAGTTTTTGTCCGATCGTCACAAAATTTCATATGCAGGTTTGAGGTCATGCCTAGATGAGAAAGTCTCCTTTTCGTCTTGATCGGTCAACTGTGATGGCCGCCCAAGCCTAAAACTTGAAAACCATTAGCACAGTCTACAGGTTGTATTTATGAATGGATTTTATTGTAACTTGGTAGGATGACTCTGTATAATGTCTAGATGAGAATGTCCCCTTTTGGTCATGATCTGTCAACTGTGATGGCTGCACAAGCTCAAAACTCCCCAAACTTTTAGCACAGTCTACAGACCATTTTTAATATGGAGGGATTTCATTGTAACTTGGTAGGATGACTCCGTATGATGTCTAGATGAGAACTTCCCCATTTGGTCGCGTTCGGCCAACTGTGAGGACTTCCCAAGCCGAAAACCTTTAGCACAGTCTACAGGTCATATTTATGGAGGGATTTCATTTTAACTTGGTAGGTTGTCTCCATATAATGTCGAGATGAGAACGTCCCCTTTTGGTTGCGATTGGTCAACTGTGATGGCTACAGGGGCCTGAAGCCTGAAAACCTTTAGCACAGTCTGCAGGTCATATTTATGAAGGGATTTCATTGTAACTTGGTAGGATGACTCCCGATAATGTGTAGATGAGAATGTCCTCTTTTGGTCGCAATCATTCAGCCATGATGGCTGCCCAAGCCCAAAACCTCAAAACCTTTAGCACAGTCTACAGGTTGTATTTATGAAGGGATTTCATTGTAACTTGGTAGGTTAACTCCTTATAATGCCTAGATGATAATGTCCCCTTTTGGTCGTGATTGGTCAACTGTGATGGCTACAGAGGCCCAAAAACCTTTAGCACAGTCTATAGATCATATTTATGAAGGGATTTCATTGTAACTTGGTGGGATGACTCCAAATAATGCATAGATGAGAACCCTTTTAGTTGCGATCATTCAACCATGATGGCTAACCGAGTCCAAAACCCCCAAAACTTTAGCACAGACTACAGGTCATATTTATTAAGGGATGTCATTGTAACTTGGTAGGATGACTCAGTATAATGTCTAGATGAGGAGGTCTTCCAAAAGCCTTTAGCACAGTCTACAGGCCGTATTGATGAAGGGATTTCATTGTAACTTGAAAGGATGACTCGTTTTGGAATAATTTCACAGTAACTTGGTAACTTGGGTTGACATACATTAACTGTGAGGGCCACATACATTAACTGTGAGGGCCACATTAACCCACCCCTCAATTCTTTAGTACAGTCTACACCTCATATTATTTTTATTGAAAACATAGCATACAGGGAACAGAAATTAACATATTCCCAATTATCACAATTTTTGTCTTATTTCATAATCCTTTCATAAACATTGAACATTATCCTTTTCATCAAACACAACACACAGACAAGTTAAGCTACAGTGTCATTGACACTTTCATTTTGAAAGCCCTGATGGTGGCTTCTTGCACTCAACCAATTAATAGATATAATGGAAGAAATGCTGAGTTTATCACTAGAATACAAGAAAATGACCAAATTCTTGTTAATTAAATATTTCTCACTGGCCAAGTAGGTATTCAGTTAAGAGGATTCTGTTGTATAATGTTTCAGGTTAGTGATATACTTTCCAAGATGTTATGACCCTGGTTGTTGAAAGTGTCTGTAAGCCCATATAAATAAATGGTGGTATGCTAATCATCAGTCAGTCCCAAATTAATAATGATCATTATTACTTTCCAAAGTGTGATTTTCTGGGATTTCCAGGTTTGATTATAAACGATGACTTCAAAAGTGAATTATGCAATCAACAATTGTGTCATGTATCCGTGCGTGCAAACGAAGATGCTTTGCCGTGGATGTAATGGGCACTTCATTGTTTTTTTGTTTTTTAACCCTTTACCTAATATGAAAAGCAGATGACACTTGCAAAAAAAATTCTTGAATATCTGTTATCTTCATTTTTTATCTCAAAAACATAGGTTATGACCCGTCATTGGAACGAGCTCGTTCCAATGAGGGGTCATAACCTATGTTTTAGAGACCCAAAATAATGAAAATTAATTGACGAGTTTTGAGAATAGCGCTGACCATTTTGGGCCATTACGTTAGATAAAGGGTTAAATAATACATTTATCGTTACTAATGAAAAGTAATAAACAGAGTAATCGCTTGACTGGACTGGCTACATGAAATAATTCATTCGAGGTGAGAGACTATATTGTAAAACACTCGTGCGCACTCGTGTTTGTACAATGTCCCTCACCTCAAATGAATTATTTCTCGTAACCAGTCCAGTCAAGCGATTACTCTCTATATAATGATCACTCGAATGCCATCCTACTTGTGAAAATAATTTTTGGTCACATGAAATATAGCGCACCTGTATTATTTATAACTGATATCACATAATAATGAACATTTAGCTTCTTTATGAAATCTGCTTTGTCTGATGTCATCTTACAAGCAGCAAGCGTTCCATGCTATAAAATTGGGAACACCCATGATACACCCTTTATCTTTCATTGATAAACGAAAAGAAGAAAAAGAACATTTTATTTTATCTGTTGTTGATTCAGAGAATAAAAAGTTCTGCTTTCAGCTTCCATTTAAATTGATTCCTGGTATACCACAGCATGTTTACCAGAACTTATTTTGGTATGGAACTGTTTTTGAAGCCTTTTTTGTGTCATGCCCAACATGTAATAGATAATATATTATCTTGAATAATTTTAGGACATTTTTTCATGGGCTTTGAATAAATAATGAAAATTATATCAAATGGCAGTCCGTTTTTTCATTTTGTTTCAGAATTAACATTGGGGAAATAAATCGAAGAAAATGATCATACATTCCAAGCTTAACCCTTTACCTAACACGAAAGGCAGATGACACTTGCAAAACAATTCTTGAATAACTATATTTTTATACTGTACCAATGACCCAGACATAGCTGGTGCTAACTCTTAAAATATAGGGCCAAACACAAATTTTGCCCCCCAATCCCCAAAATTTGCATCTAAAACCAAAGAAAACATGTCCTGAATGGCCCTCCACACTTCACCTCTACTGCGCATGCGCAGTGTCAAGGACGTTCTGAAATTGGCGCCATTAATCATTCTAAGTTTGGCCCTTCATCAGTTAACATCTGACTGATCTTTGTGCTTGTAAATCTCAGTTTAAATGATGCCAGACACATAAATATTAGTGAAATGGTGATTCTAAGGAGGATAGAGAAGGAGGAGAGGAAAAATGTGTGACAGAATATTATCAGGGCTGTAACTTAAAATTTTTTAATGAAATTATGTTAAGTTACCTATTTTCGAGGCAGCAGCCATTTTGTTGTCATTCTGGTTATTTAGTTACACTGATTTTTCAGTGTTTTCCTCTCTCCCTTTCCTTTAAGTCCCCTATTGCTATTCTCCCATGCTTTTGGCATAGTTTCTGTAATTATTATTACTAAAATTTCTTGGGAGTTTTAGCTGAATAACAGAATGAATTCTGTTCTTTTTTTCCCCATGTTTACGTCTTCACCTACGGGTGGTTAGGCGTTGTGTTCTGCATCTACCATCTGATGTTCTGCAGTTTCTTCCCTGGAAGTCTCTGTTTTGCATCAGATAGTGTATTTTTGGTAACTGATTCCGGGCCTGGGTGCCTGGAGTCTTATTTTAGTGTTTTTACACTCATTGTTTACATTTACAACAGCCCTCTGTGTGAGGGGGGGATTTCTTGAAAATAATATCTTGATGTTATTTTAATCATAACTAGATACATTATTATTGTTCATAAGTGTTGAATAAATTGTTTAAAATATTTTTAAAATTTTTGTCCACACTTAGGCTTGGGATCTATTGGGGCTCAACGTTACTTTTCAGAAACTTGGGCTATTCTGAAAAAATATTTTTTCAAAATATTTTGATTTCAATTATTTTTTCTATATTAATGGATCATATTATTATTATGTATTTTGATTGCCAGGGGTTGGTGCGAGTACCAGGACTTTGTTTCCTTTTCACATTGAAAGGATTTTGATCAATTGTAATAAGAGGAAGTCTTCCTCTGACTTTTATAATCATTCTATATGTGGTCAGTGTACTCGCATTAACTCCTGTTCTGTATCGTATGATTTCGATGACAACATGGGAAGCGTATGTCACGGTATGTTAGTGGGGAATTGGACACTCCGGTCCTTTCCCCGCAGGGTCACTCTACTTTATCAATTTCTATTTCAGACGATCAAGATTAGGGTGATGTATCTGTGATGTCTTCCAACAGTGTGCCTCTGTCGTCACAATTAATGAAGGGCTAGCGGAAAAGTGCTCATGTAAATACGCCAATTGCCTAAGAGGACCCTAGTAGGTTCGACGGCCTTTGACGTCCGCTAGCTCGCCCGGTGTAGCGTCCATTCATCGAATGGTTCGGCAGCCGGGTTCGTCCATTGCGGTCTAGAAGGAGTTTTGGGGTGATGCGAGCACTATAAATCAACCAAATGCACACCCAGTGACGGCGGATTAGAGGGAGAACGGAGGAAGCCTTTTAGTCCGGTTCATAGCTCGTTCTGGTCCATCCGGACGATGAGCGAGAGAGGCCCCTCTCTCGTACAACAACATCTGGCCCCAGATGTTGTGGTACAAAATGTTTCGCATTCGGAGCATACGTCCGTCGCTTGGGACGCTCCGACATATAGGCAGTCTGGAGTAGACTGTCAATAAGGCTTCCTCATTCTCATGGTAGCGCACACGACCGCTCTTGGCTACGTGACCTCGGATATCCAGTCAGCTTCGCCAGTCAGAGAATCATCGGCGACCAGGTCACACCATCCGGTAGCCAGGGACACGAGGCCTGCAGACTCCGGACGTTCGCATAGGAAAGTGTGCGGGAGTCAACGTACACGGAGCTTCCTGCGGCAATGCATCGTAAGACCGCTACTGCACAGGCCTCGGGAACGGACGTGCTTTCCTAAATAGCACAGTTTATCGCAGCATCCCAGCATCAACTGAATCTGTCGCATATTTTTTATCCGACGATGCTGGGTCGGGACGCTCCGTGGAAGCGGGTACGGACGTCCGAAAATTTCATCCGGTCCGACGGGATACCGAAAGGGATTTGGAGGATTTCGAGCTTTCCCTTTCGGAACAACATATGCTGTTGTGTATGTCATCTGACTTGATCTTCTGCAGCTTCTTTCGTCGGACCAGAATGCTGCGATGCCGGATAAGAAACTGATAGCGTCGGTGACTTAGAAATTTTTGGTTCGGTTCAGGGACATCGTCCCTCAGTTCCGACATAGTCCAATAATGTCACACAAACTTTTGAATTATTGAACGACGCTATATATATATTATTATTATATGCTTGCTATTACCAAGCATTTCGGGTTTCTTGTTCGCAAAGTTACGGAGATGTCTTTCAAAAGTGTGCCTCTGTCGTCATAGTTAATGAAGAGCTAGCGGCAATAAGTGCTCATGGAATATGTCTATTGCCTAAGAGGTCCCTTGTAGGATCGACGGAGTGACATTCGCTAGCTCACCCGGTGTAGCGTACATTCATTGAATGCTTCGGCTGCCGGGTTCGTCCGTTGCGGTCTAGGAAGGAGATTTGGGTGATGCGAGCACTATAATTACTTTAGTACTCACCCAGTGACAGCGGATTGAGGACAGATCGGAGGAAGCCTGTTAGTCCGGTTCCTGGCTTGTCCAGGTCCGTCTGGGCTGTGAGCGAGAGAGGTCCCTCTCTCGTCCAACAACATAGGGGACCGCATGTTGTGGTTCAGATATTTTACATTCGGAGCATATGTCTGTCGGTCGGGACGCTCCGTTATATTGACAGTCCAAGAGACTGTCGATAATGCTTCCTCATCCTCACAGCAGGGCACACGACCGCACATTGGCTACGTGACCTCGAGTATCCGATCAGTTTCGTCATTCAGTGATTCCACGGCGAATAGGTCATGCCATCTGGTAGCCAAGGGGCACGAGGCCTATACACTCCGTTCGCTCGCATATTAGTAGTATGCACGGGGTAACGATCACGGAGCTTCCAGCGGCAATGCATTGTAGGACCGCTTCTCCACAGGCCTCAGTGACGGACGTGCTATCCGAGTTAGCACAGTTTTTTCGCAGCATCCCAGCAATCGACAGTGTCTTAGTCGAATCAGGAATTATCTGACGGCGCTGGGTTGGTACGGTCCGCGGTTGCATCAGGTACGGACGACTGAACGCTTTATAGGATCCGACAGGATGGCGAAAGGGATTCGAAAAATTTTGAGTTTTCCCTTTCGTAGCATCGGAAGCTGCCATTCATATCTTCTGGCATTATCTTCCAGTGATTGTTATTTCAGACTACATTGCTGCGATGTTGGATAAGAGACTTATAGCGTCATTGGACACGGAATTTTGGATCGGTTCAGGGACATTGTCCCTGACTTACCGACACAGTCCAATAATGTCATTAGAACATGTGTATTATTTATCGACGCTATATATGCATATAAGCCTGCTACCAAGCATAATAGTTTAGTTTCTTGTCCGCAATGCTCATTTCGGCTTTTTTATCATTTATACGAATAATTTATTTTGGCAGAGCAGGGCATACCGAGAGTTCATATGCGTCTAGACGGCGTGGTTAAAGACTGGAAATATTCTTTTTCGCCGTCTATGTCTTTTCCAACCACAATGTTGGAAACGACAATGATGTCTAGTAGACTTAACTTAGACGCTTTATCATACGTAATCCACCTTACTGAGGCGTTATCATTACGTCTTCAAGAAAAGAATTACGGGATATTATCCTCAATGTGATTTCTTTTGAGGGCAGTGGTTTGTTCACGTATAACTCCGCCCTTCAGTGGCTGATTGGAGTTGGTTAGACGTCACGCAGCCCTAGCTACATCCACGCGCGTGGATAGTAAGGTGAAGAACTCTCTCAGAGTCGCTTCGTTCTCGGAGAAGCTTCTCTTCGACGGCAACTTTTCAGCAATCCATGAATTGCTCGATTTACACATTCTCTTGTCTATCTAGTGTTGCAAGAGATTCAGACTGGCGCAAACATTCGGTGGTTGACTCAGAGAGTGCCACTGCAGTTGCCGGATCCGAGTGTTATAATTATGACGGTTGCCAGTCAAACAGGTTGGGATATAATATTGATTCCAACGGATTCGAAGTGCCAGGGTCTTTGGGTTCCGCATTCTCTAAGCAAGCACTTATCTTCCGCGGAATAATGTTTTTTTAGGCTTGCTTTATGTCATTGGATGAACATTATTCAGAAACGCATGTCCAAATCCTGTCCGTTAATTCGACAGTAGTGGCGTATCTCCGGAACCAGGGAGGCACTCATTCGTTTCCGTTATTCAATTTAATGGAAAGAATCCTTCTGTTTGTTATAGTACACCAAGTTCTGTTTCGGTCCGTCATATTCCGGGTCGTCTGATTGTTTTACCGGACTCCCATTCACTTATGGGTCGCTTGTTGCCATCAGAATGGACTCTCAACAAACAAGTATTCAATCAGATTTGCTATCAATGGGAGCGCCCAATGATAATTTATTTACGACACAGCTTGCTAATCAATTGCAGACGTATGTGTTTGCTTGTCCGGATCTCTGAGCTAATGTTGTTAACGCTCTATTGATCTAATAGGACAGAATGATAGGATATGCGTATCCTCCGGCGCTGTTGTTTCAGCAGGTATTGCTAAGATAAACAACCACAATACATTTCTGTTGATAGCATCTCTGTCTTCACAGAGACCGTGGGTAAATTTACTCTGATGTCTGCTGTGGGACTTAACTTGAAATCTTCCTCAATGAGAGGATCTTTTTTTGCTGGGTAAAATCGTGTCATCTTTATCACAACCCGCAAGGTCACAACCTTCACGTATTCCGTTGTGTGGTCCTTATTGCATTGTAAGCATTGTACTGGACGAGCTTTGGACGCGATTTCTTACTATAGGAGATCCTCTTCTTCGCTATTCTATGCGGCTAAAGTGGAGGCTCTTCCGTCGTTGGTGTAGGGATCACTATGTTCATATTGTTGATCCCTCCATACTACTCATTGCAACTTTTTAGTATACTTGTTTGACAAGATCTACTGCAGCCTGTTATTATTAAGGTTATAGGTTTATGTTACCTCATACCTATGCACTCTATGATAGTTTACAATTGAGTCTTATGTCTCTTTATCTAAGTCAGTTAGTAACTTTTCGATAAATAGACTTAGAATCATTAGATTAAATTCCTATATGGAATTTAACTTCGGTTCTTATTTAGCTACGTAATCATTTGAGCCTCTGGAAACAGTAGTTTTCAAATTCTGACCTTTTAGACAGTAATTCTGTTGGCTTCTCTTTTACTGAAGAGTCAGTGAGTTTCATGCACTATCGGTGGATGATTTTCACTTTCGTAGTTTTGGAATCACTACTTCCTTTACTATTTAGGTTGGATTTTTGCATAAGAGTTAGGCTCCTAATATCCGGATCCTATTGTTATTAAGGTCCTTCCGTCTTCGTACGGGCATAGGCCTTTACTCTGTCCGGTTAGAGTTTATGTATTTATAAACAGATATCTGTTTATTACTACGGGCGTAAACTTCTAATGTCTTTGATGCCTATTAGAAGGACGTTACGCTCCATTCTATTGCTAATGGATTCAATTAACTATCGATACTGCTTATGGTATATCTTTGACTCAGCAGTTGTGTTTGAGATTTCGGCTCATGAAGTAAGAGTTCTTCTACATCTTGAGCTTACATTAATAGTGTCGCTATTATAGATTTTTGAAGGCTGCTCATTGCGCTCAGCCATCCACATTCATGAATTTTTTATCTCAGAAATATTGAGTCCATTTCTGGAGGCCTCTATTGTTAGGTCTATTATCTACTGCTCAGAATGTCATTCACTTAACAGTTGCTACTATAGCTAGGTAGGCTGTTTGTTTCGGCAGTGACTCCGTTCTGCTGCCCTCTTCGCTCTGGGCTATTTGACCCAGGGCAAGAAAAAGGGGGGGGGGGGGGGGAGGGTGTTCCCTTGGGTCACCTGTTTTACTATGAAAACAAGGGGATCCGATACCTCCTCCGGAGTTAGTAATTCTGAGCTGTTATTGGGATGGTTGTTTAGTGAGAAGTTTATGTTTTAAAAATTCATTCAAGTCTTAGTTTTTAAAGTATAGCTTTTGAATATAGCACGTGTCAACGGACATGATTATGCAATCCTCAGACACTTTTAAGGAGTATAAAGAGTCTCTATTCTCTAGACTTACTTTATTTATTGGCTTACTTTAAAAATTATTAGTATAATGATTATACTAGATATTAATAGAGTACATGGATGTATGATGCTCAATTTTGGAAGGTGTTGTATCTTTCTAATTTATCATAAATAAGAAAGATACATGTAAGGCCTAATACTTCTTTTTCCCTAGAGGGGATGACTCTATTTTATATTATTGAGCGTATTCCATCTTGCTCTATGTCCTTGGCCCTCCAGCCTTTTTACTATTCAGCTATGTCTGGGTCATTGGTACAGTATAAAAATGTTAAAAAATTTATAGTAATTTATATATTTTTTATACTTACCAATGACCCAGACGGGGATGGCCCTCCCAGAAGTTGGGAACTCTTACCTCCCCGCTGAGTACAAAGCACTTACCAGGCACTGGTTATTAGAATGATTAATAGCGCCAATTTTGGAACGTCCTTGACACTGCGCATGCGCAGTAGAGGTGAAGTGTGGAGGGCCATTCAGGACATGTTTTCTTTGGTTTTAGAGGCAAATTTTGGGGATTGGGGGGCAAAATTTGTGTTTGGCCCTATATTTTAAGAGTTAGCACCAGCTATGTCTGGGTCATTGGTAAGTATAAAAAATATATAAATTACTATAAATTTTTTAACTTTTTTAAAAATTTTTGTGTCAAAAACACAGCTTATGACCCTCATTGGAAAAAATTTAACAAGGTTGTTCCAATGAGAGGTCATAAGCTATGTTTTTGAGAAAAAAGAAAAATTAATAAAAATTGAATGGTGATTTTTGTGAAAAATGCTGGCTTATTTTGTCTCTGTTGGGTAAAGGGTTAAGACAAAATCTTGATACCAAATTTCTCACACTTGCTAAGTGAAAACTGTGAGAAGAATTTGCATTTGACGGAAGGAAACATTTTTCTAATTCAATAGAAAAAGATGAAGGAGAAGCATTCATCAAACAAATTGCAATGAGAGGTCACATGTTTTGGTTTTATTTTTTCATTTTTGAAAAATAGATTTTTTTCAATTGCTTAATTTGTAAATTACAAGGAGGGATGTGGCCGATTCGTTAGGTAAAGGGTTAAACAAATATATTTAGAGGCAAAGTAAATGGAGCCCTAAAACTAAAGAAACAGCTGTGATTAACTCAAATTATATATTTATTGTTATCTAACATTTCCCAAACATTTCTTGAGCCATTAACCTGCTGAGTATTTTCTAGATATTTTTCATCAAATCTAGTCATGGCTGCTTTTAAGCAGCCATGACTAGATTTGATGAAAAATTAATATAAATGTAACACAAGAAATCATTGGTGAAAAAATCCATTCAATTTACAGGGAGAAAATATGATTAAATGTGCCCAACTTATACTTATTTCAATAACGAGAGAAACCATGTGCTGGGCAGGAATATCCGCCAGCAGCATGCAAAGAGTTAATATATTGTTGGCATATTTCTTGTTCCACAAAGTACTGTGGAAAACTTTGAATTACATTGTACTTTGTTTCCTGTTATATTTCAGGGATATAAAACCCAAATCGGCAACAGATTACAGCCCATTTGCTTCTCGAATTGGTGCTAGTCAGTCTCCTGACAAACCAAGGTACACATTCCTAATTATATTTGTGATACAATAACTGCAATGGATATATTTGTTTTCTGTTGAAGATTTTGATGAAGTGGGGCAAAATTATATACTTAGACTTTTACATGTTTATGTGCATTGGATTCCAACAATTTTTGGTATGCTGCAATTGATCAAGTTCGAAAATCACTTATGTAAGATTTTTTTTTCTCCAGAGTTTGTCAATTTATCATGAATTTTGGTCATTTGGCATCAGAGGACTTCAACAATTTTTGGCTTGTGAGCCCACTGCAATAGTATCTTGACCCTTTACCTAACATGAAAAACAGACGACACTTCCAAACAAAATTCTTGAATAACTTTTTTTTTTCATATTTTGTCTTAAAATCATAGGTTATGACCCCCCCATTCCAAAGAGGGGTCATAACCTATGTTTTTGAGACAAAAAATGAAAAAAATAATGAAAATTAATTGACGATTTTTGTGAATAGCCCTGGCTGGTTTTTTCCGTTACATTGGATAAAGGGTTAATCATGCTTGAAAATCTGTTCCATCTGATTTTTTTATCTGATTTATTGATTTTGGGCTTGTTAGCAGAATATCTCAAACAAACACAGGAGTCTAACACTTTCTGATATGAGTGACTTTGTTCCTACAATGTATTAACTGAGTTTGGAAACCAGTTTTGTGCTATAATAATAATATCTTGATCCAGTTTGAAAACCTGTTCAATCTGATTTTTCTTACTCTAGTTATTGCCCCTAGTTTATTGATTATCCATCATTTGTAACCCATTAGCATGATAACTTAAACAAATTCAATAGATTCCAACAAATTTTTGTAGGAGCATTTGTTGCTATAATTTCTTGCTTGGCCAATTTATAATGTATAATTACTCAAGACATTATAGACATTATGCAAATATGAGTTCAAACACCTGTGGGAAAATATTCCGCACAATTTTTGTCTTTTTAGCTCACCTGCGCGAGTTCAAGGGGAGCTTAACTGATCTCTTTCCGTCCGTCGTCCGGGGTCCGTCATCCGTCGTTAACTTTACATTATCGACTTCTTCTCACGAACTGCTGGACCAAATTTAACAAAATTTGCTCTGCATGTTCCCTATCATATGTCAATTCAAGTTTATTCAAATCAAGTTGACCCGCCCCATGGTAGGGCCACGCCCAAAAAGTGTGCTTAAATCTTAAAAAATCTTCTTTTCATGAACCAGCATTAGCAGAGACTTGATATTTGGTGTGCAGCTTCCTTTTAAGGTGTAGACTCAGATTTGTTCAACAGAAGTTCGAGGAGCTATATTTGCCTTTGTTATGGGAGGGGCAAGAATTTTCGGCAAGCCCAAAATTTCTATTTTCCAAACCGAGAGGCAGATTTGAACCAAATTTGACATGAGGGCATATTGGGTCATAAGTACTTAATTTATGCCCAAATTTATTTTCCTGTTGCCCCATGGGAACCGCAGGAGCTAAAAATAGAAAAAAATTAAAACGCCCATATCTCCAAAACTACACGACACTGAGAATTCCTATTTGGTTTGAAGCTTCCTTAGGACCAACAGAAGGAATGGTAAAAAAAAATTGCTATCGGTTTTATCATGGGGTACTTTTTGGGGACTTTGACAAAGTGCTGAGTCAGCATTTTTTAACACTGTGGGTAATGGGAAAAACACTTAAGACTACTTTTTTTCCCAAACCACTGTTCCAAAAGCTTTCAAATTTCACATATAATATCTTTGGAAGATTGTTTCACTTGTTTATTGAAATCAATTCCCTGGGTCCATATTTGGGCTCTCTATGGGAGCCCAAATGTTTAAATTAGTGCAGTATGAGGAATATTCTTTAAAAATCTTCTTCTTCAGATCTACCAATAGGAATCTTTTGATATTTGGTATGCAGCATGCTTAGGGAGGTGAGATTCAAGTTTGTTCAAGCCAAATCCCTGGGTTCATATTTGGGCTGAAAATTTGGGGTCCCGGTCCGGACTTAGAAATTTTGGACCAAAATCCGGAGATCAGTTTTTTGGTTTTTTATGTGTTTTGGTCAAGTTTAAGACAAAAACATTTTTTTTTCACTTTGAAAATTTGGGGGCTGGGTGGGACTTTGAAAATTTTGGACCAAAATCCGGAAATTAGTTTTTTGGTTTTTTATGCGTTTTGGTCCATTTTAAGAAGAAGAAAAAAAAATTTTAGTCTGAAAAAATTTTGTTTGGGACTTTGAAAATTTCCAAACAAAAATAAAAAAAAATATGTTTTTTATGCGTTTATCTCAATTTTGGAACATAAAAATGCAGGAACTGAAAATAGAAGTATTTGAATAACATTCGAATAGTTTGAATGACTATTCAAATTCCAAATTCTGCTACAGTGGGACCCACTTACTTAGATATCTCTTAATTGAATAACCCTGTTAATTAAATATTATTTCCAAACACAAAACTATTTATCATACCTTCAGTACAGATTTGACCTGTTAATTGAATGTAGGTCATAGAGTAAACTCACGTTAAGTGAATAAAAAATCTTAAAATATGTCGAGAAATTACCCTGACAGTCACCAAATTTTCCTTTTTGTAGACCTGTTTGGCTTCAATTCATCCATTATGGGCATTTACAGCTCATTGAGCTCTCTTAAACAAGATATAATGGATTAAATTCTCAGATTATGTCTAGAATACAGGAAAGTGACCAAATCCCTCTTTATTGAATAATCAAATACTAGTGTTAGGCCCCACAAAGTAGATCTTCTGTTTTTCAGGCCATTTTTTGTAAAATTGCATGTGGGCAGGCAGTTTTTTATTTTATTTTTGTAATTATTTCTTTGCCATCAAAAGTTCATGTTCTTGGTTTGTTTTATGTTTTAGTCCTCGTAATCTGTAGAATAAGATGGGCGGTGGTGTATTTCATCCCTTGAGTGCAAGAAGGCATTGCAAAGCCTCGTTACACTCAAGGGACAAATTTCTCAATTTTATTAACTTAGGTAAAATATCAGACATAAACCATTTAATTTTTATTTTATTTAAGTTTACATTGGTTATAAAAAGAGAGAAGCAGCCAAAATGACTATGTGGGAGAGTCTGAGAAACAGATTTTTAACTTTTTTAGGCCTTAACTGAATATTTTTTGTTGGAAAAATGGCTATTCATTTAGCAGCGTTCCACTGTATTTGTTTAGTACTAGAAACTTGTTGTTCTCATTTGGTGTTTTTTCCACATATGTGATGTAACATGGGATATCTGTTGAATTTTCTATGCCTTGAATCCAACTTTGAATTACATTGTTAGCTTATAGACAGTCCAGAAGTCCTGTAGAAATTAATCAAATCATGATGTCCTGCAGAACACAATCAAGATGTTGTGCAGAAAATAATCAAATTGCCTTGACTGTGGTTTCTAGAGCTGAAATGGTTAAAGGATTATCTTGATTGATTAATCATTAGATAAACCTTTGTTAAATGATTAATCACTTGCCCTAATAGGTAGCTGAATAATTGCTGTACCATTGATGATTTACAACATTAACCCTTTACCCAACATAACAGACCAAATCGGCCAGCACCAGATACAAAAATGTCCATTGAAATTTTATTGTTTTCAATTTTTTTCTCAAAAACATAGCTTATGACACCTTGTTGGAACGAGCTTAGTGAGATCATTCCAATGATGGGTCATAAGCTATATTTTTATACTGTACCAATGACCCAGACATAGCTGGTGCTAACTCTTAAAATATAGGGCCAAACACAAATTTTGCCCCCCAATCCCCAAAATTTGCATCTAAAACCAAAGAAAACATGTCCTGAAAGGCCCTCCACACTTCGCCTCTACTGCGCATGCACAGTGTCAAGGACGTTCCGAAATTGGCGCCATTAATCATTCTAAGTTTGGCCCTTCATCAGTTAACATCTGACTGATCTTTGTGCTTGTAAATCTCAGTTTAAATGATGCCAGACACATAAATATTAGTGAAATGGTGATTCTAAGGAGGATAGAGAAGGAGGAGAGGAAAAAATGTGTGACAGAATATTATCAGGGCTGTAACTTAAAATTTTTTAATGAAATTATGTTAAGTTACCTATTTTCGAGGCAGCAGCCATTTTGTTGTCATTCTGATTATTTAGTTACACTGTTTTTTAAGTGTTTTCCTCTCTCCCTGTCCTTTAAGTCCCCCCTTGCTATTCTCCCATGCTTTTGGCATAGTTTTTGTAATTATTATTACTAAATTTTCTTGGGAGTTCTAGCTGAATAACAGAATGAATTCTGTTCTTTTCCCCATGTTTACGTCTTCACCTACGGGTGGTTAGGCGTTGTGTTCTGCATCTACCATCTGATGTTCTGCAGTTTCTTCCCTGGAAGTCTCTGTTTTGAATCAGATAGTGTATTTTTGGTAACTGATTTCGGGCCTGGGTGCCTGGAGTCTTATTTTAGTGTTTTTACACTCATTGTTTACATTTACAACAGCCCTCTGTGTGGGGGGGGATTTCTGGAAAATAATATCTTGATGTTATTTTAATCATAACTAGATACATTATTATTGTTCGTAAGTGTTGAATAAATTGTTTAAAATATTTTTAAAATTTTTTGTCCACACTTAGGCTTGGGATCCATTGGGGCTCAACGTTACTTTTCAGAAACTTGGGCTGTTCTGAAAAAATATTTTTTCAAAATATTTTGTTTTCAATTATTTTTTCTATATTAATGGATCATATTATTATTATGTATTTTGATTGCCAGGGGTTAGTGCGAGTACCAGGACTTGTTTTCTTTTCACATTGAAAGGATATTGATCAATTGTAATAAGAGGAAGTCTTCCTCTGACTTTATAATCATTCTATATGTGGTCAGTGTACTCGCATTAACTCCTGTTATGTATCGTATGATTTCGATGACAATATGGGAAGCGTATGTCACGGTATGTTATTGGGGAATTGGACACTCCGGTCCTTTCCCCGCAGGGTCACTCTACTTTATCAATTTCTATTTCAGACGATCAAGATTAGGATGATGTATCTGTGATGTCTTCCAACAGTGTGCCTCCGTCGTCACAATTAATGAAGGGCTAGCGGAAAAGTGCTCATGTAAATACGCCAATTGCCTAAGAGGACCCTAGTAGGTTCGACGGCCTTTGACGTCCGCTAGCTCGCCCGGTGTAGCGTCCATTCACCGAATGGTTCGGCAGCCGTGTTCGTCCGTTGCGGTCTAGAAGGAATTTTGGGGTGATGCGAGCACTATAAATCAACCTAATGCACACCCAGTGACGGCGGATCGGAGGGAGAACGGAGGAAGCCTTTTAGTCCGGTTCATAGCTCGTTCCGGTCCATCCGGACGGCAAGCGAGAGAGGCCCCTCTCTCGTTCAACAACATCTGGCCCCAGATGTTGTGGTACAAAATGTTTCGCATTCGGAGCATACGTCCGTCGCTCGGGACGCTCCGACATATAGTCAGTCCGGAGTAGACTGTCAATAAGGCTTCCTCATTCTCATAGTTGCGCACACGACCGCTCTTGGCTACGTGACCACGGATATCCAGTCAGCTTCGTCAGTCAGAGATTCATCGGCGACCAGGTCACACCATCCGGTAGCCAGGGACACGAGGCCTGCAGACTCCGGACGTTCGCATAGGAAGTGTGCGGGAGTCAACGTACACGGAGCTTCCGGCGGCAATGCATCGTAAGACCGCTACTGCACAGGCCTCGGGAACGGACGTGCTTTCCTAAATAGCACAGTTTATCGCAGCATCCCAGCATCAACTGAATCTGTCGCATATTTTTTATCTGACGATGCTGGGTCGGGACGCTCCGCGGAAGCGGGTACGGACGTCCGAAAATTTCATCCGGTCCGACGGGATACCGAAAGGGATTTGGAGGATTTCGAGCTTTCCCTTTCGGAACAACATATGCTGTTGTGTATGTCATCTGACTTGGTCTTCTACAGCTTCTTTCGTCGGACCAGAATGCTGCGATGCCGGATAAGAAACTGATAGCGTCGGTGGACTTAGAAATTTTTGGTTCGGTTCAGGGACATCGTCCCTCAGTTCCGACATAGTCCAATAATGTCACACAAACTTTCGAATTATTGAACGACGCTATATATATTATTATTTTATGCTTGCTATATCCAAGCATTTCTGGTTTCTTGTTCGCAAAGTTACGGAGATGTCTTTCAAAAGTGTGCCTCTGTCGTCATAGTTATTGAAGAGCTAGCGGCAATAAGTGCTCATGGAATATGTCTATCGCCTACGGAGTGACATTCGCTAGCTCACCCGGTGTAGCGTACTTTCATCGAATGGTTCGGCTGCCGGGTTCGTCCGTTGCGGTCTAGGAAGGAGATTTGGGTGATGCGAGCACTTTAATTACTTTAGTACTCACCCAGTGACGGCAGATTGAGGACAGATCGGAGAAAGCCTGTTAGTCCGGTTCCTGGCTTGTCCAGGTCCGTCCGGGCTGTGAGCGCGAGAGGTCCCTCTCTCGTCCAACAACATAGGGGACCGCATGTTGTGGTTCAGATATTTTACATTCGGAGCATATGTCTGTCGGTCGGGACGCTCCGTTATATTGACAGTCCTAGAGACTGTCCTTAATACTTCCTCATCCTCACAGCAGGGCACACGACCACACATTGGCTACGTGACCTCGAGTATCCGATCAGTTTCGTCATTCAGTGATTCCACGGCGAATAGGTTGCGCCATCCGGTAGCCAAGGGACACGAGGCCTATACACTCCGTTCGCTCGCATTTTGGTAGTATGCACGGGGTAACGATCACTGCTGCTTCCAGCGGCAATGCATTGTAGGACCGCTTCTCCTCAGGCCTCTGTGACGGACGTGCTATCCGAGTTAGCACAGTTGTTTCGCAGCATCCCAGCAATTGACAGTTTCTTGGTCGAATCAGGAATTATCCGACGGCGCTGGGTCGGTGCGGTCCGCGGTTGCATCAGGTACGGACGACCGAACGCTTTATAGGGTCCGACAGGATGGCGAAAGGGATTCGAAAGTTTTCGAGTTTTCCCTTTAGTAGTATCGGAAGCTGCCTTTCATATCTTCTGGCATTATCTTCCAGTGATTGTTATTTCGGACTTCATTGCTGCGATCTTGGATAAGAGACTTATAGCGTCATTGGACTCGGATTTTTCGATCGGTTCAGGGACATTGTCCCTGACTTACCGACGCAGTCCAATAATGTCATTACAACATGTGTTTTATTTTTCGACGCTATATATGCATACACGCCTGCTACCAAGCATGATAGTTTAGTTTCTTGTCCGCGTTGCTCATTTCTGCCGTTTTATCATTTATACGGATAGTTTATTTTGGCAGAGCAGGGCATACCGAGAGTTCATATGCGTCTAGACGGTGTGGTTAAAGACTGGAAATATTCTTTTTCGCCGTTTATGTCTTTTCCAACTTCAATGTTGGAAACAACATGATGTATAGTAGACTTAACTTAGACGCTTTATCATACGTAATCCGCCTTACTGAGGCGTTATCATTACGTCTTCAAGAAAAGATTTACGGGATATTATTCTCAATGTAATTTCTTTTGAGGGCAGTAGTTTGTTCACGTATAACTCCGCCTTTCAGTGGCTGATTGGAGTTGGTTAGACGTGACGCAGCCCTAGCTACATCCACACGCGTGGATAGTAAGGTTAAGAACTCTCTCAGAGTCGCTTCGTTCTCGGAGGAACTTCTCTTCGACGGCAACTTTTCGGCAATCCATGAATTGCTCGATTTACACGTTCTCTTGTCTATCTAGTGTTACAAGAGATTCAGACTGGGGCAAACATTCGGTGGTTGACTCAGAGAGTGCCACCGCAGTTGCCGGACCCGAGTGTTGCTGTTATGACGGTTGCCAGTCAAACAGATTGGGATATAATACTGATCCCAACGGATTCGAAGTGCCAGGGTCTTTGGGTTCCGCAGTCTCTTAGCAACCAATTTTCTTCCGCGGAATAATGTTTTTTAGGCTTGCTTTATGTCATTGCATGAACATTATTCAGAAACGCATGCCCAAATCCTGTCCGTTAATTCGACAGTAGTGGCATATCTCCGGAACCAGGGAGGCACTCTTTCGTATCCATTATTCAATTTAATGGAAAGAATCCGTCTGTTGGTTATAGTACACCAAGTTCTGTTTTGGTCCGTCATATTCCGGGTCGTCTGATTGTTTTACCGGACTCCCGTTCACTTAGGGGTCGCTTGTTGCTGTCAGAATGGACTCTCAACAAACAAGTATTCAATCAGATTTGCTATCTATGGGAGCGCCCAATGATGATTTTTTTACGACACAGCTTGCTAATCTATTGCAGACGTATGTGTTGGCTTGTCCAGATCTCTGAGCTAATGTTGTTAACGCTCTATTGATCTATAGGACGGAATGATAGGATACGCGTATCCTCCGGCGCTGTTGTTTCAGCAGGTATTGCTAAGATAAACAACCACAATACATTTCTGTTGATAGCATCTCTATCTTCACAGAGATCATGGGTAATTTACTCTCTTGTCTACTGTGGGACTTAACGTGAAATCTTCCTCAATGTGAGGATCTTTTTTCACTGGGTAAATCGTGTCATCTTTATCACAACCCGCAAGGTCGCAACCTTCATGTATTCCGTTGTGTGGTCCTTATTGCATTGTAAGCATTGTACTGGACGAGCTTTGGACGCGATTTCTTACTATAGGAGATCCTCTTCTTCGCTATTCTATGCGGCTAAAGTGGAGGCCCTTCCGTCGTTGGTGTAGGGATCATTATGTTCATTTTGTTGATCCCTCCATACTACTCATTGCAATTTTTTAGTATACTTGTTTCACAAGATCTACTGCAGCCTGTTATTATTAAGGTTATAGGTTTATGTTACCTCATACCTATGCACTCTAGGATAGTTTACAATTGAGTCTTATGTCTCTTTATCTAAGTCAGTTAGTAACTTTTTGATAAATAGACTTAGAATCGTTAGATTAAATTCCTATATGGATTTTAACTTCGGTTCTTATTTAGCTAAGTAATCATTTGAGCCTCTGGAAACAGTAGTTTTCAAATTCTGACCTTTTAGACAGTAATTCTGTTGGTTTCTCTTTTACTGTAGAGTCAGTGAGTTTCATGCACTATCGATGGATGATTTTCACTTTCGTAGTTTCGGAATCACTATTCCGTTACTATTTAGGTTGGATTTTTGCATAAGAGTTAGGCTCCTAATATCCGGAACCTATTGTTATTAAGGTCCTTCCGTCTTCGTACGGGCATAGGCCTTTACTCTTTCCGGGTAGAGTTTATGTATTTATAAACAGATATCTGTTTATTACTATGGGCGTAAGCTTCTTCTGTCTTTAATGCCTAGTAGAAGGACGTTACGCTCCATTCTATTGTTAATGGATTCTATTAACTATCGGTACTGCTTATGGTATATCATTGACTTAGCAGTTGTGCTTAAGATTTCGGCTCATGAAGTAAGAGTTCTTCTACATCTTGGGCTTACATTAATAGTGTCGCTATTATAGATTTTTGAAGGCTGCTCATTGCGCTCAGCCATCCACATTCATGAATTTTTATCTCAGAAATATCGAGTCCATTTCTGGAGGCCTCTATTGTTAGGTCTATTATCTACTGCTCAGAATGTCATTCACTTAACAGTTGCTACTATAGCTAGGTAGGCTGTCTGTTTTGGCAGTGTCTCCGTTCTGCTGCCCTCTTCGCTCTGGGCTATTTGACCCAGGGCAAGAAAAAGGGGGGGGGGGGGGAGGGTGTTCCCTTGGGTCACCTGTTTTACTATGAAAACAAGGGGATACCTCCTCCGGAGTTAGTAATTCTGAGCTGTTATTGGGATGGTTGTTTAGTGAGAAGTTTAGGTTTTTAAAATTCATTCAAGTCTTAGTTTTTAAAGTATAGCTTTTGATTATTGCATATGTCAACGGACATGATTATGCAATCCTCAGACACTTTTAGGAGTATAAGAGTCTCTATTCTCTAGACTTACTTTATTTATTGGCTTACTTTAAAAATTATTAGTATAAGGATTATATTGGATATTAATAGAGTACATGGATGTATGAAGCTCAATTTTGGAAGGTGTTGTATCTTTCTAATTTATCATAAATAAGAAAGATACATGTAAGGCCTATTACTTCTTTTTCCCTACAGGGGATGACTCTATTTTATATTATTGAGCGTATTCCATTTTGCTCTATGTCCTTGGCCCTCCAGCCTTTTTACTATTCAGCTATGTCTGGGTCATTGGTACAGTATAAAAATGTTAAAAAATTTATAGTAATTTCTATATTTTTTATACTTACCAATGACCCAGACGGGGATGGCCCTCCCAGGAGTTGGGAACTCTTGCCTCCCCGCTGAGTACATAGCGCTTATCAGGCACTGGTTTTTAGAATGATTAATGGCACCAATTTCGGAACGTCCTTGACACTGCGCATGCGCAGTAGAGGCGAAGTGTGGAGGGCCTTTCAGGACATGTTTTCTTTGGTTTTAGATGCAAATTTTGGGGATTGGGGGGCAAAATTTGTGTTTGGCCCTATATTTTAAGAGTTAGCACCAGCTATGTCTGGGTCATTGGTAAGTATAAAAAATATAGAAATTACTATAAATTTTTTAACGTTTTTGAGAAAAAAATTAAATTTTTTTAATAATTCAAGAATGTATTTTGCAAGTATTGTCTTTTACCTGCTTTGGGTAAAGGGTTAAGAATGGCCATTTCCAGCTAATGATACAGTATAATGATCAGGCAAGTGAATAAGTATGTCAGCACTTGACTTTCATGCTTTACTCTGTCTCATTTAATTGATTTGAGTCCTGTTGACACTTTTTGCCTGTTTGGAGTAAGTTTGTTCCTTTGTTTACCCAAATAATACAGAAGTTCAAAAGTAACGGTTAATCGATCAATTACTTTTTTGATCGATCAAGACATTGATCATTAGTTAATCGATTAATCTGTTAACCATTTCAGCTCTGGTTGTTTCTAGTAACATCTTGGCTGCCTCTTTATGCAGCCAACACTTGGCTAGAAATCACAGGTAAGTTGCAACTCACAGGCTGTTGTGCAGAAAGAAGTCTGGAAAATTGCCTAGATCTTTAAAGATTAAAAGACATTTATCTTTCCCTTGCATGTTGCAATATGTTGCTGGATGTATGAGGTTGCTTGTTTGAGAGGATACAGAATTATTTTATGCTTATAGAAATATTTCCAGTGTCCAGTTTACTTGCATGCAGCTGTCAATATTTAATTTTTTTTCTTTTGTTTTTGTGCTGAACCAAATTAATTGTTTATTCTTCCTAAGTATTCTTTATTTTAGACACCTTGTTTTTTTCATTATTTTTTTTCAAATAGTTTTTGTAAATTGAATGCGTTTAAAAGTTTTGATTCAGGTATGATGCTTAGAATATTTTTCTGCACATTTTAGACGCTATTTCCTGTCAAATCAAATTAATGTATTGTGTGTTGCAGGCCTTCAAATTTGAGGCAGACAACAGCACTTGTGCTTCACTGTGCTTTTCAAGGGTTGGTTGTCTGCATTGTTAACCCACTTATCTCTATACAACTGGATTGCAGGAACACCAGAGACAAACATCACACCTCAGTCATCCCCCACGCAAAATGGCATCATGTGAATCAAAGCATTAACTCCTCCCAACCGATGATGTTTAATGAAGTGAAAGCTGTTACACTGTGACTACAGTCCAGTGTAACACATTTCACTCCATCAAGCGTCATGGTGTTTACCTATAATGAAAACTAGTTATGCTGTATCAACTTTCTAACCTCAGCACTTTATTTTGTCAATAATAACTAAATATGTTGTAAATATTCAATTTGTAAAAAAATGTGCACAGCATATTAATTTTTTACAGTCATCAAAGTTTATCCTTTAAAAAAGAGATCTATGATTCTGAGGGATCATAAAAATACCTTTGCGAAAATCCTTTTTTTTTAGCATTGTTTATGCAGGCCTGTTGATTTGAGGTGAATGGCCATTTGGGTCGCTTGGAGCCTACCTAAAATTAAAAATACGCGAATGCAAAATGGATCATGCCAAATTGTCGCCCTGGTCTCACTAAATTTTTGGCAAGTTGAGTGATCTAGTACGAATGAATTGTGCAATGATTTTGAGCATCAACCAATCATCAGCTGCACATGTATTTACATCTGCTTGAAGTATAGCTGCTCTGTTGGCCAATTACTGGCCAACAGAACAGCTATACTTCAGGCAGACGCAAACACCTGTGTTCAGTATGCTGATGATGGGTTGATGCTCAACATGCTTTTAAACTGTTGATCATCTTAAGATGTAACATAGGTACAAAATCAGGAAATGGCAAGAATTCATGTCTATGCCACAAATAGTGATTATGTATGCCATACTGTTCTGCAGCATGCTAGCCCATGCCAAGATTAGGCTATAATTGCAACTAATTTGTATCTGAATTGCTGCAACACAGCCTCATTATTGTTCCTAAGGATTCACCTTTATTCATCAGGATATTGCCTATAGGAGCAAGAACTTGGTTATGATACAGCACTTCAAATATAGGAATATTTGCAATACATATATATTTAGGTTACCTGAATCAAGTACAGGGGAATGAACAATAAGTTGCCAAACCTCAGACCAGGTGGACGATAAATGGATTACACAAAATTTTGAAAATAGCAGGCTTGTTTATGTATAGTAACATCCACCTCCACCTCCCCACCCCCACCCCAAAATGGCCGTGATTGAGACACTTTTTTACTCAACCAGAGTTCCTTCTGGCAATCCAGTTATATAGAGATCTGTATGTTAACCTCACACCTCAAAAAATCCATATTTTATGGAGCTTAATAACACCTTCTTTCTTGAGCAATGGACAGTGGGTTATTAGCATAGGCATTTGAAATATAGTATAAAGCAAAGCAAATTTATGAAACTCAACACAAGACTAGTTTCAGGAAAGTAACATCTTTATGTATCTGTCCAGTAAAAATTTGCTATCTGCTTTTAAGATCAGTATTATTATATGAGTAATATTTCATTAGTTGTGTACACAGTCTGTTATTACTTCTTATTCACATTTTTATACTTTTTAGCTAAGCTGAACTGAACATATTTAAAACGTAGATCCTGTGGAAGGAATCATTAATGCTGAATTAATTCTAGAGGCACAGAGAACTGTGCAGCTATGTTTTTCAAATCTGAAGGCCCATTCCTCTAAATTTGAAACTTCTAGAAGTATGAATCCATTTTACAAACAATTTAATAAAGCTGAAATGTCTATTTCAAAGGCTTTGGCAAAAAGTTGATTTAGAAACAGAATAATTCTAGTTTTGTTTCGGCCATGTATATGATTCTTTCATGTCAACATGCTTACATGTATCAGAGTATTTTATAATGAATGCGGTGTCATTTTTTATGTAACAAATTGATATATCTCATGTAATTACCTGGTAGTCTCGTAGCCTAACCCTTTACCAAACTCAAAGCCCCATTCGAAAAAGACATTTTTTGGATAATTTTTTACTCTTTCAGAACCTTTTTCAGCCTTTTCTTAATAGAAATTTTCAAAATGGTAGGAAAATAAATTTTTGATATTTTGGCTAAAACAAATATTTTTAGACTGAATTTTTATATCTAACCCATTTTACATGTTAAAGCAATAGAAATTTGGTTTCCAAATCTGAAATGTGTCGGAACACTTTTATTGGTCTGTCAAAAAATGTTTAACACCGACAGTTGCTAAAAAATGACTTCAATAACTTAAAATTTTCATTCTTTTCCTTTAAAACATAACTGATGACCCCTCATTGGATCAAGCTCAACGAGCTTGTTTCAATAGAGGGTCATAAGCTATGTTTTGGAGGTAAAGGTTGAAAGCAATAAAATATGAATGGAGATGTTTGTGAATAACAATAGCCCCAATATGGTAACTATACGAGGTAAAGAAAGAAGCATGTGCTGCAAGGCCTGAAATAAGTGTTGGGACAAGGACAATGACAGACACCAAACTTACTTTGACCTACACAATTTGAAATCCATAGGACATTTTGACCGTCACAAAAGTCTGCTCAATTTTAGAAACTGAGTTTAAAAACCACCTGTAATTTGGTATAAACTTAAATTACATTGCCAATTAACAAGCCATTTCCTCATTTTGTAGTCACCATATGTCAATTTACAATGTGTAAAGCAATATGTTGAAAATGACCTGCACCAAATTAAAATGCCCTATACCAACTACTTGGGGCAGGACATTTTGACCTGCACTGGAAAAAAAAAATTATATCGAACCTTGGTGTGCTGCAGAATATTTGTTCTTCTTTGATTAATGCCTTACTTAGCACAAGTGTGTTTGTTTATTGGGGTTTAAAGAAACTTTCAACTGCCAGAGCCATATAGCATCAGTCAGTTTTACAGGTGGAGGAAGCCGGAAAAAAACACTAAGCACCGACAAGCAGTGGTTAGACTCTCCAACCTACTATCCCGGTGTAGCAGGATATCTCCCCCCCCCCCCCCAACCCAGATGTCTTCCCACCAGGGGGTAAGATATCTTAAGATATCTCCCTCCCACTCCCAGGATATCTCCCCCCCCCCCAACTAATTTTTAAGTGTATTCATCAGATTCTATTTCTTTTATTATTATTGTTTCATAAAGAAGGAAGATGTCTGGGGGTGGGGGAGATATTGTGGCACACTGGAATGGGCAAAGTTAAAAGTGAATGAAGGCAAGTGCACCATCAGTGTGAAGTACTCCTTAGTGCTCTGCACCACCATGCTCCCACACTTAGCACAAGTTGCCATAAGAATAGCAGTATCATTTTATAATAACATCTATTTTCTGTTTCTGAGGCCATTTTTTGGTAAAATTCCATGTGGGCAGGCATTTTTTAATTTTCTTTTTTACTTTTGTAATTATTATTATGTTTTAGGCCTCATAATCCACAGAATAGCATGGGGGGGGGGGGGGGGTGTAATTCGTCCCTTGAGTGCTAAAGCATTGCAAAGCATTGTTGCACTCAAGGAAAAAAATTATCAATTTTATTAATTTGGGTAAAATATCGGACATAAACCATTTAATTTCTCTTTTTTTTTTAAAGTTTGCATTGGTTATAAAAATAGAGCATGCGACAGCCAAAATGACCATGCAGCAAGGCCTGTGAAACAGATTTTTTACTTTTTAGGCCTTAAGTTTTTTTTTTATTAAAACATATCTTAAGGGAGCCCATTGGCTCAGTGGTTACGGCATTGGACTTCAAACCAAAAGTTCCATGGTTTGATCTACGCCAGAGGTAGCTGCATTGTGTCCTTGGGTAAGGCACTTAACCTTGATAGCCCACGGGGTCATGATGGTGCTGTGTACTAAGGTGTACTGCATGTCAATGGTGCAATTGCCTTCAACCAGTGCTAACCCTGCTTGTGCAGAGTTGATCTGTTGAGGAGTCTGACATTACTTGCTGCTGCTCAGTTGTTTTCTCCAGCTACTCTGGCTTCCTGCCCCCATAAAATTGTTCGACACGAGGTGACCCTGGCCGTTGAAAGTGTCATTAATTCCCAATAAATAAATAAACATATTTTAAACTCCATATTGTAATGAGCTTATAGAGTTTGTCCAAATGACGGTTGAGAGATATGTTTTAAGTGGAAATAGAAAAGAAAGAAGAAAGGTTCTCTGCTTTTCAACCCTTTAGTCCCCATACAGCCACAAACAGTCCCCTTTTAGATTGCTCTGAAAACATTGTCATAAGTGTATTCTTCCTTGATAACTCTATTGATAGGATGCATTTATCTTGACAGTGTTTTTACATCATTGTTGGCTGCCAATACAGGCAACCAACAATAATGAAGAAACATTGTTAAGTCATCTGCAGCTATGTACTTGTATATACAGTAGTTATTAACATAAAATTAATCTGAGAACCCAGATTTATATATATATATATATATATATATATATATATATTAGATGTATTTAATTTCCTGGTTTGACAGGTAAAGGGTTACTTTTTTTGTAATGTCAGGAGCAAATGCAATTTCTTTGTAAAAAATTAAATACAGAGTTTGTACAGACCCTTAAAAGTGCTTGGGTGGAAATGGAAATTTCAGGATCATGAAAGTGCACTTTCTTGGAAAGAGTTATGGAAAATCCTTAAAAAAAAATTCAGAAAATTGCTGGGCTCATTGTGATGAAAGTGTGTACTTAGAAACAGTTGCATTTGTGTGGTATTTTAATGTGTAAATTGCATTTTGTAGTAACTTAAGTAATACTTGGGAAGGCAGGGGAAGGACTTGGAAAGAGGTTTTCAAGCATCAGCGTCAGGTACACGTATTAGTGGTTTAGAATAAATAAATAAATAAATAAATAAATAATTAAATAAATAAATAAATAAATAAATAAACTTATGTGTACATGAACATACATGCCTTAAAATTTTTCCTGATTTACAAGAATCTAAGAAGCAACTTTCAGTTCTTAAATAATGTAAAATGTGAGAGTGCTGTTATATCCTTGTAAGTGTAACCAGTAGATATTCTACAGTAAAAACTAAACCTCATATTAATATATATTTTTATACTGTACCAATGACCCAGACTTAGCTGGTGCTAACTCTAAAATATTTAGGGCCAAACACAAATTTTACCCCCCAATCCCCAAAATTTTCATCTAAAACCGAAAATTACATGTCCTATATGGTCCTCCATACTTTTACTCCACTGTGCATGCGCAGTGTCAACGAGGTCTCGAAATTGGCGCAATTATCATTCTTTGTTTGGCCCTCAATTCAGTTACAACTGACTGATATTTGTGCTTGTAAATCTCAGTTTAAATGATGCCAGACACATAATTATGAGAGAAATGGTGGATATAAGTAGGAAATAGAAGGAGGAGAGGAAGAAACTGGAAGGAAATGTTCAGGGCTGTAACTTATAAATTTTTATACTGTACCAATGACCCAGACATAGCTGGTGCTAACTCTTAAAATATAGGGCCAAACACAAATTTTGCCCCCCAATCCCCAAAATTTGCATCTAAAACTAAAGAAAACATGTCCTGAAAGGCCCTCCACACTTCGCCCCTACTGCGCATGCGCAGTGTCAAGGACGTTCCGAAATTGGCGCCATTTATCATTCTAAGTTTGGCCCTTCATCAGTTAACATCTGACTGATCTTTGTGCTTTTAAATCTCAGTTTAAATGATGGCAGACACATAAATATTAGTGAAATGGTGATTCTAAGGAGGATAGAAAAGGAGGAGAGGAAAAGAATGTGTGACAGAATATTATCAGGGCTGTAACTTAAAATTTTTTTAATGAAATTATGTTAAGTTACCTATTTTCAAGGCAGCAGCCATTTTGTTGTCATTCTGATTATTTAGTTACACTGTTTTTTCAAGTGTTTTTCCTCTCTCCCTGTCCTTTAAGTTCCCCCTTGCTATTCTCCCATGCTTTTGGCATAGTTTCTGTAATTATTATTACTAAAATTTCTTGGGAGTTTTAGCTGAATAACAGAATGAATTCTGTTCTTTCCCCATGTTTACGTCTTCACCTACGGGTGGTTAGGCGTTGTGTTCTGCATCTACCATCTGATGTTCTGCAGTTTCTTCCCTGGAAGTCTCTGTTTTGCATCAGATGGTGTATTTTTGGTAACTGATTTCGGGCCTGGGTGCCTGGAGTCTTATTTTAGTGTTTTTACACTCATTGTTTACATTTACAACAGCCCTCTGTGTGAGGGGGGGATTTCTAAATAATAATATCTTTATGTTATTTTAATCATAACTAGATACATTATTATTGTTCGTAAGTGTTGAATAAATTGTTTAAAATATTTTTAAAATTTTTGTCCACACTTAGGCTTGGGATCCATTGGGGCTCAACGTTACTTTTCAGAAACTTGGGCTGTTCTGAAAAAATATTTTTTCAAAATATTTTGATTTCAATTATTTTTTCTATATTAATGGATCATATTATTATTATGTATTTTGATTGCCAGGGGTTAGTGCGAGTACCAGGACTTGTTTTCTTTTCACATTGAAAGGATATTGATCAATTGTTTTAAGAGGAAGTCTTCCTCTGACCTTATTATCATTCTATATGTGGTCAGTGTACTCGCATTAACTCCTGTTCTGTATCGTATGATTTCGATGACAATATGGGAAGCGTATGTCACGGTATGTTCTTGGGGATTTGGACACTCCGGTCCTTTCCCCGCAGGGTCACTCTACTTTATCAATTTCTATTTCAGACGATCAAGATTAGGGTGATGTATCTGTGATGTCTTCCAACAGTGTGCCTCCGTCGTCACAATTAATGAAGGGCTAGCGGAAAAGTGCTCATGTAATACGCCAATTGCCTAAGAGGACCCTAGTAGGTTCGACGGCCTTTGACGTCCGCTAGCTCGCCCGGTGTAGCGTCCATTCACCGAATGGTTCGGCAGCCGGGTTCGTCCGTTGCGGTCTAGAAGGAATTTTGGGGTGATGCGAGCACTATAAAATTAACTTAATGCACACCCAGTGACGGCGGATCGGAGGGAGAACGGAGGAAGCCTTTTAGTCCGGTTCATAGCTCGTTCCGGTCCATCCGGACGGCAAGCGAGAGAGGCCCCTCTCTCGTTCAACAACATCTGGCCCCAGATGTTGTGGTACAAATGTGTCGCTAGCGGAGCATACGTCCGTCGCTCGGGACGCTCCGTTGTATAGGCAGTCCGCTGAGACTGCTAAGGCTTCCTCTTCTCGTCAGCGCACACGACCGCACCTTGGCTGCGTGACCGCCGATATATTACCAGCTTCGCCGTTCAAGGATTCTTCGGCGACCAGGTCACACCATCCGGCAGCCAGGGATTCGAGACCGATGGACTCCGGACGTTCGCATAGGAAAAGTATGCGGGAGCCATCTGATGCGGAGCTGCCCTCGGCGAAGCAGCGATAGACTGCGCCTCCGCAGGTCTCGACGCCGGACATTCTTGTGCACATAGCACAGCTTATCGCAGCATCCCAGCAGCCGACAGAAGCGGTGTCGGATCGAGAATTATCCGACAGCGCTGGGTCGGTAGCCGGGGACTCGAGGCCTGCAGACTCCGGACGTTCGCATAGGAAGTGTGCGGGAGTCAACGTACACGGAGCTTCCAGCGGCAATGCATCGTAAGTCCGCTACTGCACAGGCCTCGGGAACGGACGTGCTTTCCTTAATAGCACAGTTTATCGCAGCATCCCAGCATCAACTGAATCTGTCGCATATATTTTATCCGACGATGCTGGGTCGGGACGCTCCGCGGAAGCGGGTACGGACGTCCGAAAGTTTCATCCGGTCCGACGGGATACCGAAAGGGATTCGGAGGATTTCAAGCTTTCCCTTTCGGAACAACATATGCTGCGATGCCGGATAAGAAACTGATAGCGTCGGTGGACTTAGAAATTTTTGGTTCGGTTCAGGGACATCGTCCCTCAGTTCCGACATAGTCCAATAATGTCACACAAACTTTCGAATTATTGAACGACGCTATATATATTATTATTTTATGCTTGCTATCCAAGCATTTCTGGTTTCTTGTTCGAAGAGTTATGGAGATGTCTTTCAAAAGTGTGCCTCTGTCGTCATAGTTAATGAAGAGTTAGCGGCAATAAGTGCTCATGGAATATGTCTATCGCTTACGGAGTGACATTCGCTAGCTCACCCGGTGTAGCGTACATTCATCGAATGGTTCGGCTGCCGGGTTCGTCCGTTGCGGTCTAGGAAGGAGATTTGGGTGATGCGAGCACTTTAATTACTTTAGTACTCACCCAGTGACGGCAGATTGAGGACAGATCGGAGGAAGCCAACAACATAGGGGACCGCATGTTGTGGTTCAGATATTTTACATTCGGAGCATATGTCCGTTGCTCGGGATGCTCCGTTATATTGACAGTCCGAGAGACTGTCTTTAATGCTTCCTCATCCTCACAGCAGGGCACACGACCGCACATTGGCTACGTGACCTCGAGTATCCGATCAGTTTCGGCATTCAGTGATTCCACAGCGAATAGGTCGCGCCATCCGGTAGCCAAGGGACACGAGGCCTATACACTCCGTTCGCTCGCATATTGGAAGTATGCACGGGGTAACGATCTCGGAGCTTCCTGCGGCAATGCATCGTAAGACCGCTGCTCCTCAGGCCTCAGTGACGGACGTGCTATCCGAGTTAGCACAGTTGTTTCGCAGCATTCCAGCAATTGACAGTTTCTCGGTCGAATCAGGAATTATCCGACGGCGCTGGGTCGGTGCGGTCCGCGGTTGCAACAAGCTACGGACGACCGAACGCTTTATAGGGTCCGACAGGATGGCGAAAGGGATTCGAAAGATTTCGAGTTTTCCCTTTAGTAGTATCGGAAGATGCCTTTCATATCTTCTGGCATTTCTTCCAGTCATTATTTTTCGGACTTCATTGCTGCGATCTTGGATAAGAGACTTATAGCGTCATTGGACTCGGATTTTTCGATCGGTACAGGGACTTGGTCCCTGACTTACCGACGCAGTCCAATATTGTCATTACAACATGTGTTTTATTTTTCGACGCTATATATTTATATATATATACAAGCCTGCTACTAAGCATGATAGTTTAGTTTCTTGTCCGCGTGGCTCATTTCTGCCATTTTATCTTTTTTACATATAGTTTATTTTGGCAGAGCAGGGCATACCGAGAGTTCATATGCGTCTAGACGGTGTGATTAAAGACTGCATATATTCTTTTTCGCCGTTTATGTCTTTTCCAATTTCAATGTTGGGAACGACATTATGTATAGTAGACTTAACTTAGACGCTTTATTATACGTAATCCGCCTTACTGAGGCGTTATCATTACGTCTTCAAGAAAAGATTTACGGGATGTTATTCTCAATGTAATTTCTTTTGAGGGCAGTAGTTTGTTCACGTATAACTCCGCCCTTCAGTGGCTGATTGGAGTTGGTTAGACGTGATGCAGCCCTAGCTACATCCACGCGTGGATAGTAGGTTAAGAACTCTCTCAGAGTCGCTTCGTTCTCGGAGGAGCTTCTCTTCGACGGCAACTTTCCGGCAATCCATGAATTGCTTGAATTATACATTCTCTTGTCTATCTAGTGTTACAAGAGATTCAGACTGGGGCAAACATTCGGTGGTTGACTCAGAGAGTACCGCTGCAGTTGCCGGACCCGAGTGTGGCTGTTATGACGGTTGCCAGTCAAACAGATTGGGATATATACTGATCCCTACGGATTCGAAGTGCCAGCGTCTTTGGGTTCCGCAGTCTTTTAGCTATCAGTTTAACTTCCGCGGAATAATGTTTTTTAGGCTTGCTTTATGTCATTGCATGAACATTATTCAGAAACGCATGCCCAAATTCCTGTCCTTTAATTCGACAGTAGTGGCGTATCTCCGGAACCAGGGAGGCACTCTTTCGTTTCCGTTATTCAATTTAATGGAAAGAATCCGTCTGTTGGTTATAGTACACCAAGTTCAGTTTTGGTCCGTCTTATTCTGGGTCGTCTGATTGTTTTATCGCACTCCCGTTCTCTTACGGGTCGCTTGTTGCTGTCAGAATGGACTCTCAACAAACAAGTATTCAATCAGATTTGCTATCTATGGGAGCGCCCAATGATGTTTTATTTATGACACAGCTTGCTAATCAATTGCAGACGTATGTGTTGGCTTGTCCAGATATCTGAGCTAATACTGTTAACGCTCTATTGATCTATAGGACGGAATGATAGGATACGCATATCCTCCGGCGCTGTTGTTTTAGCAGGTATTGCTAAGATAAACAACCACAATACATTTCTGTTGATAGCATCTCTATCTTCACAGAGATCATGAGTAATTTACTCTCTTGTCTACTGTGGATCTTAACGTGAAATCTTCCTCTATGTGAGGATCTTTTTTCACTGGGTAAATCGTGTCATCTTTATCACAACCAGCAAGGTCGCAACCTTCATGTATTCCGTTGTGTGGTCCGTATTGCATTGTAAGCACTGTACTGGACGAGCTTTGGACGCGATTTCTTATTATAGGAGATCCTCTTCTTCGCTATTCTATGCGACTAAAGTGGAGGCTCTTCCGTCGTGGTGTAGGGATCATTATGTTCATATGGTTGATCCCTCCATACTACTTATTGCTATTTTTTAGTATACTTGTTTCACAAGATCTACTGCAGCCTGTTGTTATTTAGGTTATAGGTTTATGTTACCTCATACCTATGCACTCTACGATAGTTTACAATTGAGTCTTTTGTCTCTTTATCTAAGTCAGTTAGTAACTTTTTGATAAATAGACTTAGAATCTTTAGATTAAATTCCTATACGGATTTTAACTTCGGTTCTTATTTAGCTAAGTAATCATTTGAGCCTCTGGAAACAGTAGTTTTCAAATTCTGACCTTTTAGACAGTAATTCTGTTGGTTTCTCTTTTCTGTAGAGTCAGTGAGTTTCATGCACTATCGATGGATGATTTTCACTTTCATAGTTTCGGAATCAATACTTCCGTTACTATTTAGGTTGGATTGTTGCATAAGAGTTAGGCTCCTATTATCCGGAACCTATTATTTTAAGGTCCTTCCGTCTTCGTATGGGCATAGGCCTTTACTCTTTCCGGGTACAGTTTATGTATTTATAAACAGATATCTGTTTATTACAAGGGCGTAAGCTTCTTCTGTCTTTGATGTCTAGTAGAAGGACGTTACGCTCCATTTTTTTGTTAATGGATTCTATTAACTAGCGTACTGCTTATGGTATATCATTGGCTTAGCAGTTGTGCTTAAGATTTCGGCTCATGAAGTAAGAGTTCTTCTACTTCTTGGGCTTACATTAATAGTGTTGCTATTATAGATTTTTGAAGGCTGCTCATTGCGCTCAGCCATCCATTCATGAATTTTATCTCAGAAATATCGAGTCCATTTCTGGAGGCCTCTATTGTTAGGTCTATTATCTACTGCTCAGAATGTCATTCACTTAACAGTTGCTACTATAGCTAGGTAGGCTGTCTGTTTCGGCAGTGTCTCCGTTCGGCTGCCCTCTTCGCTCTGGGCTATTTGACCCAGGGCAAGAAAAAGGGGGGGGGGGGGAGGGTGTTCCCTTGGGTCACCTGTTTTTACTATGAAAACAAGGGGATACCTCCTCCGGAGTTAGTAATTCTGAGCTGTTATTGGGATGGTTGTTTAGTGAGAAGTTTAAGTTTATAAAATTCATTCAAGTCTTAGTTTTTAAAGTATAGCTTTTGAATATTGCATATGTCAACGGACATGATTATGCAATTCTCACACACTTTTAGGAGTATAAGAGTCTCTATTCTCTAGACTTACTTTATTATTGGCTTACTTTAAAAATTATTAGTATAAGGATTATTGGATATTAATAGAGTAAATGGATGTATGAAGCTCAATTTTTGGAAGGTGTTGTATCTTTCTAATTTATCATAAATAAGAAAGATACATGTAAGGCCTATTACTTCTTTTCCCTACAGGGGATGACTCTATTTTATTTTATTGAGCGTATTCCATTTTGCTCTATGTCCTTGGCCCTCCAGCCTTTTTACTATTCAGCTATGTCTGGGTCATTGGTACAGTATAAAAATGTTAAAAAATTTATAGTAATTTATATATTTTTTATACTTACCAATGACCCAGACGGGGATGGCCCTCCCAGGAGTTGGGAACTCTTGCCTCCCCGCTGAGTACATAGCGCTTACCAGGCACTGGTTATTAGAATGATAAATGGCGCCAATTTCGGAACGTCCTTGACACTGCGCATGCGCAGTAGGGGCGAAGTGTGGAGGGCCTTTCAGGACATGTTTTCTTTAGTTTTAGATGCAAATTTTGGGGATTGGGGGGCAAAATTTGTGTTTGGCCCTATATTTTAAGAGTTAGCACCAGCTATGTCTGGGTCATTGGTAAGTATAAAAAATATATAAATTACTATAAATTTTTTAACTTTTTTACGAAATTATTTCATGTTACCTATTTTCGAGGCATAACCCTGTTGTGGTCATTCTTGCTATGAATGTTCCATTGTTTGATCAGTGTTTCCTCTCTCCCTTTCCTTTATTCCCCCCTAGGTATTCTCCCATGCTTTTGGCATATTTTTTGTAATGTTCATTACTAAAATTTCTTGGGAGTTTTGGCTTGGTAACAGAATAATATTCTGTTTTTTCCTCATGTTTACGTCCTCACCCTTGGGTGTTTAGGCGTTTTGGTCTGCATCTACCATCTGATGTTCTGCAGTTTCTTCTCTGGAAGTCTCTGTTTTGCATCAGATAGTGTTTAAATTGGTAACTGATTTTGGGCCATGTTTATCAGTGCCCGGAGTCATGTTTCCGGTTGTGTACACTTTTTGTTTGTGTTGACAACTGTTACTTCTGATAGTGATTACTTGTCCTCTGCTTAGTTCAGTTCATAGCAAGATACATTAATATTGTCCGTAAGTGTTACATTAATTTTTTGAAATAGTTTTAAAATTTTTGTCCACACTTAGGCTTTTTTGGGATCCATTTGGGCTCATTGTTCCCATTGGGAACTTGGGCTCTTCTAAAAAATTTTACAAAAATTTTTTTTTTGAAATTATTTTCTTTCGAAATGTTATAATGGATTATATTATATTATGTATCTTTATTTGAAGGGTTAGTGCGAGTAATATGACTGTCTATATTTTTAGCTGCGACTAGCAGCTCTATAAGTGGCAATGTCGGTCTGTCTGTTGGTCCGTCTGTCGGTTGGTCTGTCAGTCGGTCGGTCTGTCTGTGACCAATGAGTTTCAAAACTCAATAACTTTTGAAATACTTGATGGAATGACTTTATATTTGGCATGTAAATGTATCTTATTGATGTCTAGTCACTGTTCAATGCATGTGTTGTTCCAAATATTTTTCTTGAAGTTATGGCCCTTAATGAACTTAGAATTTTGTGAGATTGCACCAGCAGTCGCAGCTACGGCGTCGATGTAGCGATTTTTTCTTGATGAAAAAATATTGTTCAAATTGTAATGCGAGGATATGTTCCTTTAATTCTCAGGTTCATTGTGTTTCTTATAGTCAATGTATTCACGCTAATTCTTGCTCTGTGTGTGTTGATTGGAATGACAACATTGGAGACGTGTGTCACGGTATTTTGTTAGCGGTGAGGTGTCCATTACAGTCCTCTCTCCACAGGGTCACTTTATCAGTCTCTTTTTCAGAATTCAGTGTGATGTTTCCGTGATGTCTTCAACAAGTGCGTCTCTGTCGTTGCAATATTAGGGCTAGCGGGAAGTGCTCAAGGTATTATGACAATTGCTGGGAGTTCTCCAGTAGGATCGAAGGCATTGATCGCCCGCTAGTCCGCCCGGTGCCGAATGGATCGGCATCCGGGTTCGTCCGTTGCGGTCCAGGGAAGCAGATTGGGTGATGCGATCACTATAAAACATCAAATGTGCACTCCCAGCAACGACGGATCCGAGGATAGTACAGAGGAAGCCTGTCAATCCGGTAGCTAGCTCGTCCAGGTCCACCCGGACCGCAAGCGAGAGAGGCCCCCTCTCTCTTACATCAACATTTGCATCGCGATGTTGTTGTATGTTTGTTCGTTAGTCGGAGCTTACGTCCACTCCTCCTGCTCGGGACGTTCCGTAGACAATCTGATGCAGCTGTTATATTGGCTTCCTCATCCTCACGTCAACACACACGACCGCACCTTGGCTATGTGACCACAGATTTCCAGGGGACATTCGCATATTATATAAAGGCAGGATTGAACGTCCCTGGTGCTCCTGCTTCGCCGACCAAGGAATACACGTCAACCAGGTCACTCCATCTGCTAGCCAAGGACATGAGGCCTTTCCAGTTGGGACATTCGCATATTATATAAATGCAGGAATGAACGTCCCTGGAGCTTCCAGCGGATAATTACGTATGTCCGTGGCTCCACAGGTCTCATTGAATAACATGAACAAGGTGATGTTACCGTGATGTCTTTGTAAGTGTGCTTCCGTCGTCACAGTCAAATGAAGAGCTAGCGGTAAAAGTGCTCATGCATATATGTCAATTGCCTGGAGTTCCCTAGTAGGATCAATGGCTTTGGCGTCCGCTAACTCGCCCGGTGTCGCGACCATTCACCGAATGGCTCATCACCCGGGTTTGTCTGTTGCGGTCCAGGAAGGAGATTTGGGTGATGCGAGCACTATAAAATACATGTGCACACCCAGTGACGATGGATTCGAGGATGGTACGGAGGAAGCCTATTAGTCTGGTTCCTAGCTCATCCAGGTCCATCCGGGCTGCGAGCGAGAGAGGTCCCTCTCTCGTACTACAACATCTGGGCCCAGATGTTGTGGTACAAAACGTTCCTCAGTCGGAGCATACGTCCACCGCTCGGGACGCTCCGTTATATAGACAGTCCCGAGAGACTGCTCTTTCGGCTTCCTCATCCTCACGGCAGCACACGGGACCGCACCTTGGCTACGTGACCAGTGATATTCAACCAACATCGCTGACCAGGGATTCTACGCCGACCAGGTCCCGCCATCCGGTAGCCAAGGATACGAGGCCTTCATACTCCAGACGTTCGCATATAAGAAATATGCAGGAGTCAACATCCAAGGAGCTTCCAGCAGCTAAATCCTGTAAGACCGCAGCTCCACAGGCCTCCGTAACGGACATGCTATCGCAGATAGCACAAATTATCGCAGCATCCCAGCAATCGACAGTAACTCTGTCGGATCAGGAATTATCCGAGGAAGCTGGGTTGGTATGTTCTGCTGCAGGTTCAGGCACGGACGACCAAGAATTACAAGTGGTCCGACAGGATGGCGAAAAGGGATACGGATGAGTTGTATTTTTCCCTTTCGGAACAACATAATTGCCGTAGAGTACATCCGGCATTATCATCTGACGTTGTTCCTCCGGACCCAAAAATGCTGCGTTGCCGGATAAGAGACTGATAGCGCCACTGGACTCAGAATTCTTAATCGGTTTAGGGACATCGTAGTCTCAGTTTCCGACATAGTCAAGAAATGTCTCACGGACATTTGAACTATTGAATGACGATATATATAACTTGCAACCTAAACGGGCAAGTCCGGTTTCTTATTGGCAAATGCTCTACATCTGCCTCTGATCAATTCAAGGAATAATTTCGAAACGGCAGGACAGAGCATTCCGAGAGTTTCTTTGCGTCTAGACGATCAGGCCAAAGACCTAGTATTGTCTATAGCATCGTCAATGTCAATTCCCACCACGATGTTGGAAACGACAATATCGTCTAGCAGGGTTAGCTTAGTCGCATCATCGTACGCAGATCACCTTACCAGAGCTTTATCATTACGTCTCAAAGGAAAAAGAATTCCAGGATGTACAACCTCCTTAAGAGTTCTTTGAAGGGCCTCACGTATAACTCCGCCCTTTTAGTGGTGATATGGAGTTGGTTAGACGTGACGCGGCCCTGGCTACATCCATGCGTGTGGATAGTAAGGTGAAAAACTCTCTCAGAGTGGCTCCGTTCTCCGGAGAGTTTCTCTTCGACGGCAAGCTTTCTGCAATCTATGATCAGATAACTAAGAAAGCTTCAGACTCTCTGCTATTCAAATCCGCTTCCACGGAGCCGGATTCAGCGGAGAAAAGTAGGAAGGCACTTCTAGGGCGATTACGTCCAAGGGAAGTTCCTATAGAGGTTCCTATGCGTCCTTTAGGTCTTACTCTAGAGACCGTCAGGGTAGCGACTCAGGTAGTGGCCGTAATACTGGCCGAGACATCTTGTCAGACGCCCCTAGGTTGACGGGGCGAGGTGCGGGCCGTGGAGGACATGGTTTCTCCTTCCACAAGCCTCGCAGGACCAGGAAGTAATGGTATTAACCTCTATTGTGTACCAGTGAGCGGAAGACTGTCAAGTTTCTCAATCAATTGGGAGTAGATTACGGACATCCCTTGGATTCGAGGGGTGATTTCGGAAGGACTAAATTGTCCTTCAAATGAAAACCTCCGTTAACTTGAAGTCCAAGATGGACTCAGCTTCTGTCAAGTCCGCAGGAAAGAGGCTCGCTTCCATCAGAAGTCCAGTCTGTTCTGGACAAGATCGCGATAGAGATCCTAGAAATCCAAGAATCGCCAGGTTTCTATAACCATTCTTTTCTGGTTCTGAAACCAGACGGCTCATTCCGTCCACTCATAAATCTGAGCTGGATAAACAAGCTGACTGTGGCTCCAAGATTCTATATGGAGACCATCCGATCGGTCAGAGCGAGTATTCGGGTGAACGACTATGCTATATGCATAGATCTCAAGATGCGTACTTTCACGTCATGGTACATCAGGCGTTCAGAAAGTATCTTCGCTTCGCCGTCATAGGAGTCATGTATCAGCTCCGAGCAATGTGTTTCGGTCTGAATCTAGCGCCCTGGGCCCTGAACTCGGTAATGACTCATTTCCGAGCTCATTCGTCTGCGGTAACGTCGGCCTACCTGGACGACATTCTTCAGAGGTATGGCAATGAGTTAACTATTCAGAACGATGTGCAGAATCTGCTTCTATTGCTCCGACGTCTCGGTTTCATAAGTAAACGAGGAGAAGTCGGATCTGGTGTCGTCCAAGTCATTCACCCACTGGGGGATGAACTTTGAGATGCACAACAATCTCGTTTGTCTGCCGTTAACCAGAGCGAAATTTAATCATTTGTTACTCTCGCTATTGTCTTCACAGACAAAGTTACAGCGAGAGATTTCATGAGACTGATAGGTTTGTGCTGAGCTGCTGCGGATTTTATTCCAATGGGGCAGCTACGCACTCATCCTCTCCAAATTTTTCTGACCCAGAATTGGAGGGTGAAGATTCATTCACTCGATATGGACATCCTCTTGTCATATCAAGTGAACAAGAGATTCAGACATTCAGTGGTTAACTCAAGGAGTTCCACTGCAATTGCTGGATCCCAGTTTTACAGTTTTGACGGATGCCAGTCAAACAGGTTGGGACACAACATTGAGCTCAACGGATTTGAAGTGCCAGGATCTTTGGGATCCACAGTTCTTAATCATGCACATAAACATCAAGAAATGATGTCAATTTGGCTTGCGCTATGTCTTTGGATGAACGTTATTCAGAATGCTCACGCGCAAATTCTGTCTGACAATTCGACGGTATTAGCGTATATTCGGAACCAGGGTGTCACTCATTCCATTCTGTTATTCAAGTTAACGGAATGAATCCTTCTGTTTGTACTAGAACATCAAGTTCTCCTATCGGTCTATCATATTCCAGGTCATCTGAACGTATTAGCGGACTCCCTTTTACGGAGGAGCCGCTTGTTGTCGTCAGAATGGACTTTCAACAAACAAGTATTCAATCAGATTTGCTACCAATGAGAGTGACCAGTGATGGACTTATTTGCGATGCATCTCAACAATCATTTGCAGACGTATGTGTCACCATGTTCGGATCCTCGAGCGTTTGCAGTAGACGTTCTATCGATCTTGTGAGACGAAATAATAGGATATGCGCCATTGATTCAGCAGATATTTCTGAAGTTAAATAATCTCAATGCAAAATTCTGTTGGTAGCATCTCTATCTCCACACAGACCGTGGATTAATCTACTCAGGTGTCTGTTGTGGGACATGCCGTGGAAGCTTCCTCCACATTTCGATCCATTCTATGGCTAGATGGATTCAATTAACTATCAGTACTGCTAATGATAATATCTTCAACTCAGCAGTCTGTGCTTAAGATTTCATCTCATGAAGTAAGAGTTCTTTCTACATCATGGGCTTATGCTAATAGTGTTGCTATAACAGATCTAATGAGGGCTGCATATTGGTTTCAGCCTTCCACTTTCATGAATCTGTACCTTAGAAATATTGTGTCCATTTCTGGAGATCTGCATTGTTTAGGTCCGTTATCTGTTGCTCAGAATGTCGTCCACTAAACAGTTGCAACTATAGTTGTGTAGGCTTTCGGTTCCGGCAGTGATTCTGTCCTGCTGCCCTCTTCGCTCTGGAGTATTTGAACAAGGGCAAGGGGAAGGGAGGGGGGGGGGGGCGGGTCTTCCCTTAGGTCACCTGCTTTATAGTGAGAAGCAAACGAATACCTCCCCTGGAGTCAGTAATTCCAGTCGGTACCGGGATGATTTTAAAGTGTAAAGCTAATGTTTACTCATTCATGTAATATTATTAAAGTGTAGCTCGGTGTGAAGCATTTGTATATGTCACATGTCATACGGGCATTAATATACAATCCTCAGACACTTTTAATGAGTATAAAGAGTCTCATTTCTCTGGACTTCATTTATTTATTGGCTTTCCTTTAAAAATAATTAGCATAACGGATTATACTTGAAGTTAATAGAGATTATTGATGTTATTGTGCTCAAGTACAGAATGGTGTTGTGGCTTTCTCGTTTTGATGCAAATAGAAAGATACATGTAAAGCCTATTTCTCCTTTCTCCTCGAGGGGATAATTCTGTATATGTAGTTGAGTCTATTGGATTTTCTTTATGTCCTAGGCCCTCCAACCTTTTTACTATTCAGCTAAGTCTGGGTCATTGGTACAGAATAAAAATGTTAAAAAATTTATAGTAATTTATATATTTGTTACACTTACCAATGACCCAGATGGGGATGGCCCTCCCATGAGTTGGGAACTCATGCCTCCCCGCTGAGTACATGACGCTTACCAGGCACTGGTTGTAAGAATGATAATTGTGCCAATTTCGAGACCTCCTTGACACTGTGCATGCGCAGTGGAGTAAAAGTATGGAGGACCATATAGGACATGTAAATTTCGGTTTTAGATGCAAAATTTGGGGATTGGGGGGTAAAATTTCTGTTTGGCCCTAAATATTTTAGAGTTAGCACCAGCTAAGTCTGGGTCATTGGTAAGTATAAAAAATATATAAATTACTATAAATTTTTTAACTTCCCGGAGTTTAACCTTTAACAGCCTAATTCCAATTTTGGTGAGTTTCTTGTCAAGCGTGTACCTGTAGATCACGTTCCAACATAGCATTTTGGTGGCCTTTCTGATGGAAGTTACTGTACCTGGTCAGTGGCTTCTAGCGAAGTCTTGGCTGCCTGCAGCCAAGACTTCGCTAGAAGCCACAGCTAAGTCCAAATGTTACTTTATTATCAAGGGTCAAAGATAAGAAAAATTTTCCAGACCTTTTAACTCCTTGCATGCTGCTGGCGGATATTCCCGCCCAGTACACAAAAATCTCTTCTCTTACCACTGAAATAAGTATAAATTGGGCCCATTTAACCAAATTTCTATCATGTAAACTAAATAGACGTTTTAACCAATTATTTGTTTTGTTAAATTTAGTTGAATTTTTTATCAAATCTAGTCATGGCTGCTGTGAACTAGATTTGATGAAAAATATTTAAAAAATACTCAGCAAGTTAAGAGTTAAGGACAATTTCATAATCTATGGCAAGAATCAAATGAACATTTTGTGAGAATCAAAGCTGATTTCCATTGTTTTCCTTGCGAGAATCATTTTCGAGAATTGACTCTAATTCTCGCAGGAATTTTAAGCCATGACATGTATCAGAAATGATTAAAATAATTATAATGCAAAGGGCAGGCAATTGCTTCCAAAGTCCCAAGAAAAGTCCTTGAAAGTCTGGGAATTTTTTTCACTCAGGTTTGTACAAACTCTGTAGTAGTTGTGTTGTTTGTAGTTTATATGTTGTGTTAATCTTTTCAATTGCATGTTCTAGAGCTGTCGCTTTTAATACTTATGAAGGCCGAGCACATCTTCATGAAACTGAAAGGTTGGTGTTTGGTAACGGTATTTTTCTTTTGCTGTAACCTTGAGACACAAATCTAAGAATACAGAGTATAAATTATATCAGCTCTTTAATTCCTTGCATGCTACTGGTGGATGTCCCTGCTCAGGACACAAAATATCTTGCTTCTGAAATACGTATAGTAGGGCATATTTAACCATATTTCTTTCCTATGAATTAAATGGACTTACTGACCAATGATTTCTTTAATTAAACTTAGATGAAGTTTTAAATGAATCTAGTCATGGCCGCTTTAAAGCAGCCATGACTAGATTTGATGAAATATTTTTTGAAAATACTCAGCGGGTTAAGAGCTAACTAACAGAAATGGAGATGACACTTGCAAAGAAATTTCTTGAGTAATAGAAAAAAAATTTTAACTGAAAAAACATAGTTTACGACACACCTCATTGGAATGAGCTTGTTGAGATCATTTCAGTGTTGGACCATATGCCTTTTTTTGTAGAGGAAATAATTGAAAAGAAATATTGTCCCTATATCCTGATAAATTCTGTCTTCTGATTGATCCAAGTGCCTAGGACAAATAGCCATGGCAAAGGGACGCCCCAAACATCCAAGGTATATGAGAGCATGCAACATCCAGGGTATAAGGGCACGTGAAAAACAGGGGCATATTGTTTAAATGAAAGCTTTTCACATTTGCTTACCTCGATATAAAAATTGAACCAAAAAACCTGAAAATAGTCACAAATATCATCAGATTTCTGACAATTCAATCATGTTTTGCTGTTATAAATTAAACAATCAAATAATTAATTCAAACAACTTGAGATAAATAAAATAAGAGCAAATCTGTAACAAAATAGTCCCTAATCTGCATTATCGATGTTTTCATCAGTTATTTTTAGATTAAAATTATAGTCGCTCCAGTATTCACGAGTTTGGTCCAGCTGATTGTGGCGCATGAGAAATGCACCCACAGATTTGTTTCTATTGTGTTTCAAACAGGACAAAAACGTTATCTCTGCCAACATGTACGGTATATGGAGATTTAATACCTGGATGTCTCATTTGGCAGAGATAACTTATAATGAACTTGAACCCTTTACCAAATGCACACTATATCCAAACAAATTTATTTTAATTTTTTTTTTCTTCAGCTTTTTCAAAAAATTTCAACAAAACCATATCATGTTTGTTCCATTGAGAGTTCACCAGTTTCCAATGAGGGGGTCACATGATATGGTTTTGTTGAAATGTATTGAAAAATATAATTTTTTTCAGCTTCTCAGATTATAAATGGTGTTGGTGGATGCAGCTGATTCATTAAGTAAAGGGTTAAAGTGTGATTTTTCTGAATATTGTTGTCTGTTTTTCACCATTATGTTAATTAGAGGGTTATAAGTCCTAAATAAGTTAAAAATCTGTTTCTTAGGCCCTCCTGCAGGCCCTTTTGGTTGCTGCATGCTCTCCTTTTATAACCAATGCAAACTTGAAAAAATAAAAATTAAATGGCTTATGTCAGATCTTTTACACAAGTTAATAAGAAGGATAAATTTGTCCCTTAAGTGCAACAAGGCTTTGCAATGCATTAGCATTGCAAAGCCTTCTTGCACTCAAGGGATGAAATGCCCACCACCCATGCTATTCTGTAGATTATGAGACCTAAAACATAAAACAAACCAAGAACATGAACTTTTAATAGCAAAAAAATAATTATAAAAATGAAAAATAAAATGAAAAAACACCGCCCACTTGCAAGTTTACCAAAAAATGGCCTGAGAAACAGAAGATCTACTTTGTGGGGGCCTAATAAAACACCCTATTTTTATTTGCTCCAGTCTCTTTTGTTTTGTATTTAGTCTCATGACACTGAAAAGTTCTACCTTCATGTAAAACTTTTATCTTGCAATAAGTATGCATTGAGTCCATAATTACCTGAATACATCACATATCAAGGGCCCCTGATACAAATGTTGTATTGTGTAACTACAGAATACTAACACATACTTAGTTGCAATTGTTGCTTTCATATTTATTAGAACATTACAAGCATTCAAAAGACATTTGTGAGAGACTGTACACATTTCTTTATATGAAAAGAGAAAAAACTGTTCTAAAAAATATAATTATCAAATTATTAAACCACATTGCTTGTATGTTTCTGCATCTTGATCACTGAGAGCGTTAAAGTTGAAAGAACACGCTATTAACAGAATGCAATCTTTTCAGAATGTTGAACCACAGGAGCTTGGAACAATGACCTAGAAGACCATAAACCCATCCCCATACTTACCCCATTCTCATATAATATATACTGAGTCAAAAAAGATAGTATATTAGAAACAAAAGTGAAAAAATAGCATAAAGGATGAAATATAATAGTTCTAATGTTGCATGTTTGTGGACAAGAAGTTGTGCAAAGAGTTTAATGACACATTGTTGTTGTTCACCCAACCGTCTACAATTTTGCTGCAAATTTCAAAATAGCGTGTGCTACCTGAGAATGTCAAATTGAATAGGTGACCGACGACTTCTTTGTGTTATGTTGTGCTAGAGAGCCTGGGTTATTGAGAAAACATGCTAGTTTTTGTCTTCCGACATTTTAAAAAATGCCAAGGTTAACCGAAAATCAGAGGTTGCATGCCATTGGTATGCATGAGGCTGGGATACCTCCAGATGAGCTTGCTGCCATGTTTGGAGTAACTGTTGCCACTATGTACTGTCTCATTGGAAGGTATAGAAGCACTGGATCTACTGCCGACTGATCGCATCAACGCATTCAGGTCGACCAAGAGTTATGACCCCTGTTCAAAACCGACACATCAGGATGTCTCACTTGCGGGATCGCTTCCTTCCAGCGATGAGGACAGCAGCAATTACTTCTGGTAGAATAACAATAGAATCAGTGCACAAACTGTCCACAACAGACTTTCTGAACACGGCATCCGGAGTAGGCATCCATACCACAGACCAATCCTTACCCAACGTCATTGTACTGTCAAAATGGAATGGGTATGTCAGCGTGTTTGCTGGACTCAGCAGCATTGGAGCACAGTTCTTTTTAGTAATGAATCCTGATTTTGTCTACGGTGCTTGTGGTAGGGCAAGAGTGTATCGCCTATAAGAATGGTTTTCTGATGCTTGCGTGCGGGAATGTGACCATTTTGGCCGGGGTAATGTAATGGTTTGGACAGGAATTTCCTTGCACCATCGAATGCAGTTGATCTTCATAGATGGTAATCTGAATGGACAGCGATATAGGGACGAAATTGTTAACGCTGTTGTTGTCCCATTGTTCAGCTCCAAGATCGGATTACAGTTATTCCAGCAAGACAATGCCTGATGTCACTTGGTGCGTATCTGACGTGACTTTCTTGAGGAGCAGAGCATCGAACTACTTCCCTGGCCCCCACTTTCGCCAGATTTGTCACCAATCAAGCATCTTTGGGATCAATTGGACTGTCGGGTATGACTTCATGATCTTCAGATGTTAGGCGATTTACGTAATGTTCTAAAGCAGGAGGGGAACGCAATACCACAGAGTGACATCCAGAGACTTATCAGGTCCATGCGCCATCGATGTCTTGCCATCCAAGAGACAAATGGTGGACATACACGCTATTGACTGCATGTATGAACTTTTTATTTCCCCCCATGTCTGAATTACGACGTTCTGACATGACGCTGGCAACAGTAAGAACATGAAATTATGCAAATCCATACAGCCAGACTCAAAAAATGAATTTACAATAATTTGTTTGAGATTAAAGTCGACAATACTAAAAAAAATTGATCCTCAAAGTTTTTTATACTTTCTTTTTTAACTCAGTATATATGTACACAAATGTGCTTAGTTAAGTTTATCTGTTGGGGGAGGGGGGGGGGGGGGGTGAGTTGGGAAAGTTGAAAGCAGTTGCATACAGTTTTGGGCAAAACCACTAGTATTTCATTTTCATGAGTGTGATAATGAGATCTGAAACTAAACTGCTAGTTAATAAATTCAGTTATTGGCACCACAGTTGAGAATTTTAAGATAAATTTATCATCACCATTATGTTTTTGAACAAAGTGTATCAGAATTTTGCCCTTGTTTCTAAGACTATATCTCTAAGTCATTGAGATATGGCCAAAGGAACAAGAGGCTCACAAAATGTCGACTCTGATACAGGAAAGTGACCAAATTCCAGCTACTTGATTACTCACTGGTAATTGAATAATTTTCAATTGGCAAAGTGGGTATTCATTTACTAGAGTTCTCCTATAATAACACACAGCAGCTACTATGCATTTTTTCAATCAATCCCCAAGGCAGGATGCAAAGCCTATCTGGACGAAATTCACACAACTTAGCATGTAAAATCACCATTTATTGGATCTGAGTAGCTATGTATGGCAAATAATAGGTAATAATAGGTGATAAAAAGAGAGAATGTGGCAGCCAAAATGACCATGCAGAAGGGCCTGAGAAACAGATTTTCAACTTTTTAGGCCTGATTTGAACTTTTAACAAGTAGATAGATTTTGGTAGACTCCATCTACAAATTCCATTAATCTAGAACTAAGTGCATGGCAACCACGAAATTTGTCGTAGAAACTAATATTTTCTAAAAAAAAACAATAGTATAAGTACATAGTACTTTTCCGAAGCAATATGTTAACTGTCTTTAGCTTTGGAACATCAACAGGCATCATCTTGGAACATCCTTTAAAAACTGCAAATACTTTATAATAAAAGACTGGTCATACAAAAATTAAGAGAAAAAATAAATATATATATTATTACCATTATGTTTATGTACAAAAAATTGTATTTTGATGATAAACTGAGCATTTATTCTATTATTTCTTGTTTGACACAGCTCTTGGAGCTCTGACAAACAAGATTTTCTAGATTAAATGCCTGTATTGGATGTACTGAGGCCAAAAAGGTCTATAGCTAAGAAAAATACTTCAGTAATTCTCAAGGTAATTTCTTGACTAATTTCAAGATTTTTATTCAATCGACAGGAGGTTTCTCTATAACCAATATGCATTTAATAAGTCAAATTTGTATTAAAGGTAACATAAATGGTTTGGAATTTGAAAATTATATTCAATTAACAGGGTTAATCATTTAAAAGATTTCCAATTAAGTGGGGCTCCACTGGTATTTTTTATAACAAACGCTGTGGTACTTGTACAAGGCTCTACCTGTATCCAATTCAAAGACAAATTTTCTTGTTCATGTACAAGTACATTTGCAATTTGCATCTGAATTCTTAGATTTAAACTCTCAACAACATCATAGTTCAGTTTTTTTTACAGTATAACCTGACACAATTAGAAAGTAACAGCATTACTGTATATTACTAAACACTTTTTAACATTTTGTTTTGCATTCACTTATTAAAACATACTTAACCCTCTGCCCACTGATGTAAAAAAAATCAAAATGTCGACCTGCAATTTTTTTTTCAATAATGCAACTAGTAATTTAGCCAATTCAGTCTTGTTTGACAGCTGGGAAGAATGGGACAAGGGATATCATCAAGCAGTTCCTCTCCAAGTGTTGGGAGGAGAGGAGAAGCGTGGGAATAGGGAGGCAGTTGGGAGTACAGGGGTAACCATGGCCTTCTCGTCCGAGAACCGCGACAAATCAGCGGCTGACCAAAGTGTTATTATTATATATTGATTAAATTCCTAGTTGCATTGTGGGGAAAACTGGCTGCTTAACATTTTGACATATTTGACATCAATATGCAGAGTGTTTATTTCAGTGAGACCTCTCAGGCTATGTTTTTCGACCCTTAACTCTTTCCATGCTGCTGGCAGATATTCCTGCCCAGCATAGGGTTTCTCTTGTCTCTGAAATAAGTATAATTTGTACATATTTTATCATATTGTCTCCGTGTAAATGGAATGGATTTTTTCACCAATGATTTCTTGTATTACATTTGGATTATTTTTTCATAAAATGTAGTCATGGCTGCTTTAAAGCAGCCATGACTAGATTTGATGAAAAATATCTAGAAAATACTCAGCAGGTTAAGAGTTAATGATCATCTATCATAACATTCTTATTTTTACCAGCACTATTTGAAAAAATTTGTATTCAAATTTTATCACTTTTCGAATTTTTCCTCCTAAACATAGCTTATGAACAAGTTTGAGTGGCTTGTTCCATTTAAGAGATCATAAGCTATGTTTTTGGGTAATGTTTTGTTATTCAAGAATTTTTTTTCATAATTGTTGTCTGCTGGCCATGTTATTTAGGTAAAGAGTTAAAGTAAAATGATAGAATGAAAAAATAAAATAATGAACACTTTCTATCTACATTGTGTATATTGGTGGGCAATATCACTAAAAATAAATATTGTGATATTACAGGCATAAAATCAGAGGCCAAAGGTTTTTTTTTTTAGGTTTTTAAGTAATCATTTCAGATTTAATTTTTTAAAAATTTTGTTTGTGTCTAGCAGATACCCAGCTTTGATAATATAGTCTTCCTGCTCTTGTAGAAACTTAAAGTTCTGACTGAAGATTCATTAATAATTTGTTCATTATACGGACCCCAATTTTGATGCTGTGTGCCATACCTCTATACTGAATACATAGTTATTACAAACATAGAAAGGATAAACCACACAGTGTTATTTTCATTACAACACACATTGTAACAAATGGAAGAGACAGACAATGTGATGTCAAAGATTTTTTCTGGTATTTTCCGTCACTTTTACGGAAATACCCAAGTCAACCGCATGGCACGTTTCCAGTTAGTTATGTTTCCTTGTGTTCTTGAAATGTAAACTAGTTTTTGTGCTAGGTAAACACAATGACGTTTGATCATCTGAAAGCTGTTATGCTGTTACTACAGTCACTGCATAAAAACTTTCACATCATCAAATGTCATGAATTAAAGGACATATCACATTGATGGAATGAATGCCATCTTACAGGGTGGGTGTGGGTGTGGGGGAGATGGGAATGGGAGGGGCAGTGTGAGTGGTCTCATTTTTCACTGACATTCCAGCAATCCAATTGCATAGAGATCAGTGAGTGCTATTCACAAAATTGCCATTCAAATTTGAAAATATTTTCAATTTTGTCTTCAGAATATAGCTTATGACCCATCTTTGGAATGAGCCTGTCCACCTCATTACAGTGAATGGTCATAAGGTAAGTATCAGAGACAAAAAATGAAATTTTTATTTATTAAGTACATTTTTTTGCAAGTTGAAAATTCTAGTCATATTAGGTCAGTTATATGTTGGGGATACAAGCCTGAAAATAAGCAGACAGTCATCTGCAAAATGAGGTCTCCAGAGGGTGAATTTGGTGATGCTACCCCACACAGCATTACCATTAAATAACTATATGAACTAAGGCCAAAAAAAAGGTTTGGGTTTTCAGCACCTCCATCCTTGATTTTGAACCCCATCATTGAACATTTTTATTGGCTTGCAATGTCTTCCCAAATTATTATGAAATCATGAGACTTTAAATTTTACCTTTTTTCATTGCTGTTTTGGCCAGTTCATTAGCATAGTTTTCAACAAAGCAAGATAAAAATACACTGTCTAGTTATTGGGCTATATTTGTTCTGTAAACATCCAGTTTGCTCTGTTCTGCAGAAAATAACTCGGATATTATGTGAATGGTACTCATTTTTCAAAAATGGTGTATAATTATAACTGAGCACTGATGTATTTCCCAATTCTGTATGAACTGTTTGAGTGCTGGAAGTCAAAATTTGGGCATTTTTTTCTTAAAGGCAGGTCTGCAACTTAAAGGAATATAGTTCACAATTCTCTGTGAACTGGCTGACTGATAGAAGTCTAAATTTTGTATTTTTTTCTTAAATGCAGGTGCTGCAACTTAAAGGCTTCATATTCTGTGGATGTGCATCATAATATTTGTGAAGTGAAATTATTTAGCCTGTTACCCTATGGATTTGCCTTGTTACAATTTATGTCAGTGCGCCTAAAGGCACTCTCCCATAAATTGTAACAAGGCAAGAATGTGTACAAAGCTTTCTGACTCAAAATAATTTAGGACTCGCCCAGTTATCAAGCACAACAAAAAATTTGAAAATAAAAGCCTCTCTCCCTTGTCGATTTGAAAAATTAATTGCTCGAGAATCAAAATGTATTTTTTTTATTCGGCATAACAGAATTGAATTTGATATTGGCATAAGCTGGTATATTGTAACACTGCCCAACACTAACTGTGTGGGAAATTTGGTAATGCTTGGTAATGCTGTTACACAAATACCTATTTCTCAACACTTTAATTGTAGTTTCATTCCAGTTCCATGCAGATTATTCCTAAATTGCTGAACATATATTTCAAAACATTTTGCTTTTCTTGTACATTCTTCTGCCAAAGCTTTTCTCACAATCCATCTTTGAATATGTTTGATGAGTCTATCATTATGAATGTTTTGATGATTTGTTCTAGTCTAACATTTTCAACCTTGTGATAATGTGTGCATAACCAGCATACAATAAATTAGGAAATTTAGTGTTTTTGAGCCACATTTTTTTTTTGTAATGATTATTGAAGTTTCAAATACTTACTGTTTTGTTAAAATGCTTGTGCATTGTGAATTGAAATGAGTTTTTGGCAAACCCCAAGAAAATACTTCTTTTATTTTTAGCTCACCTTCACGAAGTTAAGCTGAGCTTATCTAATCGCTCTCTGTCCATCATCGATCAACACCATGTTTTGGGCCTCTCCTCCAAAATCACTCAGCCAATTCAAGTGAAAGTTTGTGTGAGTGATGGTGCCGAGGGGGCATTGCGTTTTTGTTCAACTCAGCATGCCCAGCCCCATAGGGAGGAGGTGGGGGGAAATGCTCCAAATCCAAACCAGTGGGTACAATGACTTAATATTTGATATGGATCTTCCTTTTGAGGTGTAGATTCAAGTTTGTTGAAACAAAATTCGTGAAGAAATATTGGCCTTTGTAATGTGAGGGCAAGATTTTTTGTCCCTGCCCAAAATTTCCATTTTCTGAACTGATGGTCCGATTTGAACCAATTTTGGTTTGTGGTATTATTGGGTCATAAGTACTTGATTCATGCAAAAAAAGCTTCCCATATCCCCATGGGAATCCCAGGAGCTAATATATTCCAAACCACACAGAACAGAGGACTGTTATTTGGATTGAAGCATCCTTTGGACCAGTAGAACTAAATGATAAAAGAAATTGCAATCGGCTGTGTCAGGATCTTCTGTAGGGGGGCATCGAAAAAGTTAGCATATTTGCAAATTTTAAAGAAAATTTGTTCTCCAGATCCAGTGATCAGAATCTTTTTATGATATTTGGTATACAATATGGGAGGAGGGGGAGTGCAGGGGGTGCACAGGGAGGTGGGTGGGGGGGAGGTTCAGATATAAGTTTGTTAAAGTAAAGTCCCTTGGTTCATATATGGGCTCAATACAGGAGCCCGAATTTGTAACTTCGGGCAATATGGGGAATAATATTTAAAAATCTTCTTCAGACCCACCAGTCAGAATGGTTTCATATTTGTTATATAACATCTCTGTGGGGGGTGGGGTGGGGGGTGGGGGGGGTGGTAGATTCAAGTTTATTCAAATCAGGCCCCTGGGCTCATATTTGGGCTCCCTATGGTAGCCCAAATTTTAACTTAGTGAAATATGAGAGAATTTCTTCAAAAATCTTCTTCAGATTCACCAGTCAGAATCCTTTCACGTTTGGTATACAAAATCTATAGGATGGTCAGATTCAAGTTTGTTCAAATCGGGTCCCTGGATTAATATAGGGAGCCCAAATTTTAACTTGGTGCAGTATGAGGGAATTTCTATAACAATCATCTTCTTCAGATTCACCAGTCAGAAGAAGAAAAGGCATGATGCTTTGACTATTTTAGTCACTTCAAGGATTGACAATGTATTCTGGAGACGGATTGCTTAATGTAGATTCATTCTTGGCCTTGGTTTATATCGGGTTCTGTTCAAGGTGAGTGCTTCACACCCCGCAAGGCCTCTTGTTTCCTTTCTGATATCAGTGACCTCTGACATTAATTCCAACATGAGGTGACCCTGGCTGTTCAAAGTGGCATTAAATCTCAATAAAATAAATAAATAAATCCAACATCAATACTTGGAAAGCCCTGTAAGAGAATTTACAAAGCATGAAAGTTGTTGGCGGGTATTAATAATTGTATTAACTGGTTAAGTGCTAGAAGCCTGCATATAAGGTCTCTGTTAACCCTTTACCCAACAAAGTGACGGCAAACACCTGTGCAGTTTACAAATTGAGCAGATGGAAAAAAATATATTTTTAAAAAATTGTTTAAAAAATATCATATGACCCCTCTGGGACAAGCTTCTGAAGCTCGTTCCAATGAGGAGGTCACATGATATGGATTTGTTTGGAATTTTTTTGAAAAAATAATATTTAACACAATAAATTTTGATATTGTCCATATTGTGTAAAGGGAAATCCTTTGTGTTATTTCAGTATACAGAGGTAATTTATGTTTCTTGAGTGGATATAGGAATTCTCTCATGAGTGATGACAAAACATTTGCATTTTCATGAGTGGCTTTGCCATGAGTGCAAATTCAGGTATTTTGTCATCATGAATGAAATCAATCCCACATCCAAAAGCCATACCTCATCTCAATTTCATATTCAGTTTTCCATTCAGTGTTATTGTTTTGTTATTTTTCATGGAAGGTTTGAACACTGGTTGGCAAACTGTCTGCAAAGTGAGGTAGAAAATCTGTGTCACTTGCGAAGGTCTCTTTGGATTGCCTTTCCAGACCTTTTCTGATCATTGTCAAATTCCTGCTCTGATAATGAGTTCATCCACAATGAATAGTGTGAATTGAACATTTTCATCTTATTTTTCAATGAATGGCAGTTCAACTCTTTACCCAACACAGATGATATCAAAATTTGTTATTTTAAATGTTATTTTTCAACATTTTTGCAAAATATTCAACAAAACCATATCATGTGAACCTTCATTGGAATGAGCTTTTTCCAATGAGGGGTGACATGATAAGGTTTTGTTGAATTTTTGTTGAATATTGTCTGACAGCTCAGATATGTAATTCTTTTTAACCCTTGAACTAAAGTACTGATCACATCAACACTTGGTTGACATTCAAACATTTTTATTTTGTCCATTTTTAACTTAACTTGACAAAGTCAAGATAAGCTATTGCCATCACACGTGCGGAAGTCTGTGAGTCTGTTCACATTTTCCTTTTGCACGGGCTACACCCCTCAGTTCTTGTCAGATCGTCACGAAATTTCATATGCAGGTTTGCGGTCATGTTGAGATGAGAACGTCCCCTTTTGGTTGCGATCGGTCAACTGGTATGGCTGCCCGATCCCAAAACCCGAAAACCATTAGCACAGTCTACAGGTCGTATTTATGAAGGGATTTCATTGTAACTTGGTAGGATGCCTCTGTATAATGCCTTGATGAGAACGTCCCCTTTTGGGCATGATCTGTCAACCATGATGGCTGCCCAAGCCCGAAACCCAAAAACGTTTAGCACAGTCTGCATGTCATGTTTAATATGGAGGGATTTAATTGTAACTTGGTAGGATGATTCCTTATGATGTTTGGATGAGAATTCCCCAATTTAGGCATGATCTGCCAACCGTGACGACTGCCTGAGCCCAAAACCCGAAAACCTTTAGCACAGTCTACAGGTCATATTTATTGAGGAATTTCATTGTAACTTGGTGGGTTGACTTCATATAATGTCTAGATGAGAAAGTCCTCTTTTGGACGTGATTGGGCAACTGTGATGGCTACAGGGGCCCGAAGCCCAAAAACCTTTAGCACAGTCTACAGATCATATTTATGAAGGGATTTCATTGTAAGTTGGTAGGGTGACTCCAAATAATGTCCAGATGAGAACGTCCCATTTTGATTGGTATCATTCAGCCTTGATGGGGGCCCGAGCCCAAAAACCTTTAGCATAGGCAAAAGGTCATATTTATGGAAGGATTTTATTGTAACCTGTTAGGTTGACTCCATATAATGCCTAGATGATGACATCCCCTTTTGGTTGTGATTGGTCAGCTGTGATGGCTACAGGTGCCCGAAGCCCGAAAACCTTGAGCACAGTCTACAGGTGATATTTATGAAGGGATTTCATTGTAACTTCATAGGATCACTCCAGATGATGCCCAGATGATATTGTCCCCTTTTGGTTGCGATCATTCAGCCATGATGGCTGCCCGAGCCTGAAGCCGAAAACCTTTAGCACAGTCTACAGGTCATATTTATGAAGGGATTTCATTGTAACTTGGTAGGTTGACTTCATATAATGTCTAGATGAGAACGTCCCCTTTTGGACGTGATTGGGCAACTGTGGTGGCTACAGGGGCCCAAAGCCCGAAAACATTTAGCACAGTCTACAGGTCATAATTATGAAGGGATTTCATTGTAGCTTGGTAGGATGACTCCAAATAATGTCTAGATGAGAACATCCCCTTTTGGTTGCGATCATTCAGCCTTTATGGCTGCCCGAGCCCATGGACCTTTAGCATAGTCTATAAGTCGTATTTATGGAAGGATTTCATTGTAACTTGTTAGGTTGACTCCATATAATGCCTAGATGATGACATCCTCTTTTGGTTGTGATTGGTCAACTGTGATGGCTACAGGGGCCCAAAGCCCAAAAACATTTAGCACAGTCTACAGGTCATAATTATGAAAGCATTTCATTCTAGCTTGGTAGGATGACTCCAAATAATGTCTAGATGAGAACATCCCCTTTTGGTTGCGATCATTCAACCATTATGGCTGCCCGAAGCCCGAATATCTTTAGCACAGTCTACAGGTCATATTTATGAAGGGATTTCATTGTAACTTGGTAGGTTTGACTTCATATAATGTCTAGATGAGAACGTCCCCCTTTGGACATGATTGGGCAACTGTGACAGCTACAGGGACCCAAAGCCTGAAAACTTTTAGAACAATCTACAGGTCATAATTATGAAGGGATTTTATTGTAGCTTGGTAGGATGACTCCAAATAATGTCTAGATGAGAACATCCCCTTTTGGTCGCGATCATTCAGCCTTGATGGCTGCCCAAGCCCAAAAACATTTAGCATAGTCTATAGATCGTATTTATGGAAGGATTTCATTGTAACCTGTTAGGTTGACTCCATATAATGCCTAGATGATGACATCCCCTTTTGGTCATGATTTGTCAACTGTGATGGCTACAAGTGCCCGAAGCCCGAAAATCTTGAGCACAGTCTACAGATCATATTTATGAAGAGATTTCATTGTAACTTCGTAGGATCACTCCAGATGATGCCCAGATGAGAATGTCCCGTTTTGGTTGCGATCATTCAACCATGATGGCTGCCCGAGCCCAAAGCCCAAAAACCTTTAGCACAATCTACAGGTCATATTGATGAAGGTATTTCGTTGTAACTTTCATTGATATATGTTAACTGTGAGGGCCACATACATTAACTGTGAGGTCATATTAACCCACCCCTCAGCTCTTTAGTACAGTGTACACCTCATATTATTTTTATCAAAAACATAGCATATAGGGAACAGAAATGAACATATTCCCAATTATCACAATTCTTGTCTTATTTGATAATCCTTTCATAAACATTGAACATTATCCTTTTCATCAAATACAACACACAAATTAAGCTGCAGTGTCACTGACACTTTTATTATACAATCCACAATGAATTGGGGGAGGGGGGGGGGGTTATACTGCCCGAGCCCAAAACCAGAAAACTGTTAGCACAGTCTATAGTTCATATTTATGAAGGGATTTCATTGTAACTTGGTAGGTTGACTTCATATAATGTCTAAATGAGAACAGCCCCTTTTGGACACCATTAGGCAACTGTGACGGCTACAGGGGCCTGAAGCCCAAAAACCTTTAGCACTGTCTACAGGTGATATTTATGAAGGAATTTCATTGTACCTTGGTAGGATGACTCCAAATAATGTCTAGATGAGAATGTCCCCTTTTGGTCGCGATCATTCAGCATTGATGGCTGCCTGAGCCCAAAACCCCAAAACCTTTAGCATAGTCTATAGGTCATATTTATTGAAGGATTTCATTGTAACATGTTAGTTTGACTCCATATAATGCCTAGATGATGACATCCCCTTTTGGTCTTGAATCCTCAACTGTGGCAGCTTCAGGGCCTGAAGCCCGAAAATCTTGAGCACAATCTACAGGTCATATTTATGAAGGGATTTCATTGTAACTTCGTAGGATCACTCCAGATGATGCCCAGATGAGAATGTCCCCTTTTGGTTGCAATCATTCAACCATGATGGCTGCCCGAGCCCAAAGCCCAAAAACCTTTAGCACAATCTACAGGTCATATTGATGAAGGTATTTCGTTGTAACTTGGTAGGTTGACTTCATATAATGTCTAGATGAGATGTCCCCTTTGGACGCAATTGGGAAACTGACGGCTACAGGGGCCCGAAGCCCGAAAACCTTTAGCACAGTCTACAGGCCATATTTATGAAGGGATTTCAATGTAACTTGATAGGATGACTCGTTTTGGAATAATTTCACTGTAACTTGGTAACTTTCATTGATATACGTTAACTGTGAGGGCCACATACATTAACTGTGAGGTCATATTAACCCACCCCTCAGCTCTTTAGTACAGTGTACACCTCATATTATTTTTATCCAAAACATAGCATATAGGGAACAGAAATGAACATATTCCCAATTATCACAATTCTTGTCTTATTTGATAATCCTTTCATAAACATTGAACATTATCCTTTTCATCAAATACAACACACAAATTAAGCTGCAGTGTCACTGACACTTTTATTATACAATCCACAATGAATTGGGGGAGGGGGGGGTTATACTGGAATCATCTTGTCTGTCTGTCTGTCTGTCTGTCTGTCTGTCTGTCTGTCTGTCCGTCCATCCGTCCATCCATCCGTCCGTCCATCCGGGCCAACATTGGAGGTTTAGGGGATATTATTATTAGGGGCTACCTCCAAATTAAGGTAGTGTTAGGGTTAGGAGTGGGGTGGGGTTAGGGTTAGGGGTAGCCCCAGAGTATGGCTTAAGGTTGGGGAGGGTTAGGTCCCAGGGGGGTTAGGGTTGGGGTCAGGGGTGGAGTTTTAGTTTTAGTAGCCCCTAAACCGAAAAATAGCTCCTAATCCTATTGGTTTGGCTAGGGTGGGGTTGGGTCAGGGGTGGGGTGGGGTGGGGATTAGGGTTAGGGGTAGCCCCAGAGTAGGGCTTAAGGTTGGGGGGGTAGATCCCGGGGGTGGGTGGGGGTTAGGGTCTGGGGTGGGCTTTTAGGGTTTAGGGTCAGGGTGGGGTAGGGTTAGGGTGTGGTTTTTGGGTGGAGGGGTGGGGTTAGGGTTAAATATAAGTTCTAGGGTGGAGGGGGTGTGGTTCTGGGTAAAATAAGGTTTTGGACATACAAAATGTTTTTTTGGTAGCCCATAAACCTGAAATGTTGGAGCATCCGTCCGTCCGTCCATCCGTCCGTCCGTCCATCCGTCCATCCATCTGTCTGTCCATCCGTCCATCCATCCATATGTAGACATAATTTTGTCCGGAGATTTTCTCAGACATTTATGGACCATTGTCATCGAAATTTGGTATGAATGTTCACCACCATGGGGACCTGTGCACCTGCGATTATAGTTTTGATTGGACTATTTTTGCCAGAGTTATGACACTTTTTCATATTTCTTAGAATGGTAGAATTTTGTCCGGAGATTTTCTCAGATGCTTATGGGTCGATTTCTTTGAAACTTAATATGGATATTCACTACCATGGGAACCTGTGCACCAGCAATTATCGTTTTGATCAGACTTTTTTGGACAGAGTTATGTCCTGTTTTGTCTTGGAATAATTAAGTTTGCCCGGAGATTTTTTTTGATGTTTATGGGTCAATTCCTTTGAATCTTGGTATGGATGTTCACTATCATCAGAACCTGTGCACCAGCGATTATAGTTTTGATTGGACTTTTTTGCCAGAGTTATGCCCCTTTTTGTCTTAGAATGCCTGAATTTTGTCCGGAGATTTTCTCAGATGCTTATGGGTCAATTCCTTTGAAACTTGGTATGGATGTTCACTACCTTGGGAACCTGTACACCTGCGATTATAGTTTTGATCAGACTTTTTTTTTACCAGAGTTGTGCCCCTCTTTGTCTTAGAATAATCATGACAGTGGGGCTGGCAGGGGGTATGAACAGGCCCATCTGGGACAGTCACACCTCTAGTTCCTTTCAGAGCTTAGCATTTGACTGTTCATTGGAATGAGCTTGTTGAGCTCATTCTAGTGAGGGCTCATAAGCTTATATTATGGAAGTAACAGTTAAAACTTTTAGTTATTTCAGAAAAAGGTTGTGAGTCTTGTCTCCGGACAGGTTAAGTTGAGAGTAGAATAACCCATCGAAAGCAAAATTTATGAAGCTTGTTTCAGTATGGGTCATAAGAATGGGTATGGAAACGAGTGAATCAAATAAAAAATTTGAGTATCTGTGTTTAGGTCTAGTTATGATAAGTATTTCCCCTAACGAATCTCCTGCTCCTGCTCATGTAATTTACATATTGGGCAGTTAAAAAAAAATATAAAAAAAAATTCACAAAAAAACACTTATCCTGTGACATCTCATAATGATTTCATCAAGTTAGTTCCACTGAGGGGGTCACATGGTATGGTTTTGTTGAATTCTTTTTTTAAATTGGAAACAAATCAACAAATTGTGATACCGTTTGTGTTGAGTAAAGGGTTAATGCATAAGCAGTCTGCGACATAACATTTTCACCTAGATTGGAGTCTTTGATATCAATTTGCTTTTGCTAGTAATCATGTACTTTTTTACAAGACTAAGGCCTCATTACAGTTTTTCAGCAGAATATGTCTATTTTTCAGGAAATTACAACACACAATGCATTCAAATTACCTCCCCCTTTTATAATGCTCATAATGTATACAATATCTGATTGCTCTTAGAGTGGCTTTTCCTGGAGAAAATAACACCCAGTTAAAATTTTACAATGTCATTCAAATTACAGTCAGCTGAATGACACTGTTGATTGCTCGAAATATAGGTTAAAAATAGACAGAATTACCTCTTTTGGGGGATAAATTTCCAATTTTCATGCAGTAGTTGAGATAAAACTATGTTATAGGAATTCTTCTTTCTCCCACTGAGGATTCTGCAAACATAATATGAACATTATCACACTGAAAGAACAATTGGGTTTCTTATTCATTTTTTCAAAATGAATTCTCAAAGGAAATTTACACAAAAATGGTCCGATTTGTGACCTGAAAAATGTCTGCTCCCAAACAGGTCTGGGTGAGTCATTAAATACTCCTGTATGACTTGACCTCCAACTGAAACGAACCTGACTGTACACAGTTTGAATTAAGACCATCAGCAGATTATTCTGGTCATATCACCATTAATGAGCATTATTTACTAAATCCACGCCATCAGAAAATAAAATTATAGCTTAAAATAACCATTTGGTCGAGGATATCCAATGACCCCAGATATCACCCTTCATTCAGAAATGAGACCTTAACCCTTTACCCAACGCAGACAATATCAAAATTTGTGATTTTAAAATTCATTTTTTTCAAATTTTTCAAAATATTTCAACAAAACCATATCATGTGACCCCCCCTCATTGGAACGAGTTCGATGAGCTCATTTAAGTGAGGGGTCACATTTTGTTGTAATTTTCAGAAAATGAATATTTTTTCAACTGCTGAATTTGCATATTACTTGGGTGGATGTGGCCAATTTGTTAGGTAAAGGGTTAACTGGTAGAGTGCTAAATTATTTTTCAAAGATGCTTCCAACAAGGAGATCCTTGATCCAAACTCAAGAAAATGTGAATAGGCAGTTTCTCATAATTAAGTATCTAATGATACACCCCAATCAGAACGTCATTGTGAATCAACGGCATCTTACATAAAGCTAATCCAAGCAGTAAACTTTCTTGAATCCACTTAGATTCGCGCAAGTGTAGATAGCCAGAATCATTACGAGAATCGATTCGCGGATTCGCGTGTAATTTTAAGCCCTGGAAGCCTGTTAATTGAATAGTAACTTTTCAATTGAAAATGAATCAATTAATAGGAGTTTCCAACACGAGGTTGTCGAAAGTGTCATTAAAACCCCAATAAATAACATGAGAATTCAATTAACAAGGAAGTGTTTACCTTCCTGTCTTCCAGAGACAAATTGAGCATTTATTCTATTATAACTTGTTTAACAGAGGTCATGGAGCTCTGCCAAACAAGATATAAATGATTAAATGCCTGTATAGGATGTTCAGAGTCCAAACAGATCTAAATATGGGGAATTTGGTAATATCTTGACATATTACTAGATTCTTTTATTTACTTAGTAGAAGTTTACTCCTTAGCCTATATGCGAGACGTCCATATTTGCTTTGAAAAACAGTGATAAATCATCTCGTTGATAATGGTTATCTGTGACTGGAATTATGGATCTGAGGATCGTATAATAAAAGGACTGTGTTTTATATATTCTCGTTATTATTTTCAACCACATTTTTATTGTATTTTATATATTTTCTGTGTCGTACGCGACTTTCGCGTACCGTGCGGTTTGGACATAAAATTTTTCGGTTGAGAAATTTATTATTATTATTGGAGTTAGGTGTCAGTAGGGGGCTGTATGTACAAGATTTATGCTATCTGTTGAGGGCAGAATTTCTGTTTTTTGGGTTCCTGTCGGTCCTTTTTCTGCCACCTTTCTCTCGTAGTTGAGGGTGTTGATCTGCTTTCTACATCTGTTGAGTTCACCTTTTTCTTCTACTGCTCTCACCTCTGTTATGTCCAGTACTGTTCCTTGAGGGCAGTGAGGGGGGGGGGGGGTGGGGAATGCTGTCGTTCGGGGCCTCAACACAACCACGTCTGGTGAGAGTTATACCCCCTCCCTGGGGGATGTGCAGTCTTTAACCGTGGTGGATACTGTGGGAGCTGTTGAGTTGTCTGGTGAAGAGGCGCCTGGTTCCGGGACTATGGTCCCTCTCCAGTTGACATCTGAGGCTGTCGCTAGGCTAGTGATGCCTCCATTGGAGGCCAAGCTCGGTTGCTCTCTCCCCTTTTCCACCAGTTTCAACAGCTTCCGTCATATCTGCTGCTACTGCTGTTCCGTCTGCAACATCTTCGGTCACTGTTACAGCCGGCCTCGGCTTGTCCCTGCAGGGGTCTGCAGCGATGTCTGGTAGTGTGTTGTGGGGTATCGGCCTCAGCCTTCACTGACTTCAACTTGGCGAAGTCGGAAGGGGCCGCCGACCGAACCCTCTGCTGTGGCCTCTCAGCCGTCGAGCACAGCAGTTTTATCCCTGCAGGGGTCTGCAGAGATGTCTGATAGTGTGGATGTGGGATATCGGCCACAGCCTTCCCTGATTTCAACTTGGCGAAGCCGGACGTGGCTGCCGACCAAACCCTCTACTGTGGTCTCTCCGCCGTCGAGCATGGCAGTTTTTTCATTGGATTCGGATGTTCATGGTGGGGCCACTATGTACTCAGTGGCATTTCCGTCCATGCACTCTGGTCACATGGCCAGTTTTGCGGGACCAACGCCTTTTGTTGTCCGACAATTCAACAGTGGTTGCTTACATTCGGAACCAGGGCGGCACGCACTTGGTTCCCATGAACAAATTGGCTCGGGATCTTCTACTGCTCGCTCAGGATGTCAACTCCGGGACGGTGGTTCGTCACATTCCCAGTCGTCTGAACATCCTAGCCGACTCCCTGTCCCGACGGGGCAGGTTCATTTCCACCAAGTGGATGCTCCACAGGGTGGTGTTCCAGTCGCTTTGCGATCTCTAGAGTCATCCCCACATGAATCTCTTTGCGACTCGTTGGAACCGTCAGGTGGACACTTTCGTGTCCCCGTGTCCAGATCCTCTGGCTTTTGCTGTGGACGTTCAGTCACTCGATTGGAATGGTCTGGTCGGCTATGCCTTCCCGCCATTTCCGATTCTGCCTCAGGTTCTAGCCAAGATACAAACCTGCAGTTGTTGAATCATTCTGATCGCTCCCCTGTCGCCTCAGCGGGTGTGGATCAATCAGCTCCGCTCTCTGTTGGCGGCTGTTCCGGCACGTCTCCCTCTACATCACGACCTTCTTTGCCAAGGTCACGCAAGGAGGTTTCACGTTGACCCGACTTCATTGTGCCTTCATGCATATCTTTTGTCAGGTCCTGTCTCCTACATAGAGGTTTTTCGAGATGAGCAGTGGAGTGCATTTCTTCTTCAAGGAGGCACTCCACTGGTTTAGCCTATGCAGCTAAGTGGAAGGTCTTCTGTCGATGGTGTGCCGATCACTCTGTTGATTATGCCAATCCTTCGATAACACAGATTGCGGGGGTTTCTGGTATATCTGTTTGATTCTCGAGGTCTCCAGCCTGTTACCATAAAAGGGTATGGGTCCATGCTTTCAGAGTCCTTTTCGTATGTGGGACAGTGTCGTATCGGCACTAATCCATACCTCTCCAAGCTTGTTCAGCACTTTTCCTTGAAAAGGCCTAGGACTTTGCAGCTTACCCCAAGATGGAATCTTTCTTGGGTGCTGCTTTGTTTGGGGGGGGGGGGGGGGGGGGGGGAACACAGTTCGAACCTTTATCCCAGGTGGATATGCGTTTTCTCACATACAAGACAGCTTTTCTGATGGCTTTTTCCTCAGCCAGGCGGGTTAGTGAGCTTCACGCCCTCTCGGATGACCCGGCCTTTTCAGGAGCTCTTCCAACAGTGTTATGTTTACCACTGATTGATCCTTTTTGGCCAAGAATCAGATACCAAAAACTACTCCACCTCCTATCTGTATCATGGCTCTTCCTTCTGTTGAGGGTAACCGCTCCTTGCTCTGTCCGGTTTGTGCAATTTGCATTTATCTCAATCGGACGTCTTGCTATTCGCGCGGCTTACTCTCGTCTAGCGACTGGCGATTGTATTACCAATCGTATTTCTGTCCACGAGGTGCGTGCATTTTCTGCCTCTTGGGCTTATTCTAACTCTGCCAAGTTGTCGGATGTTATGCAGGCAGCCTACTGGAGAAATGCTTCTACTTTCTCCACCTTCTGTCTGTGTCAGTTGCAGGAGCAGTCTGAGGACCTTTTTGCTTTGGGTCCTCTTTCTTCTGCTCAGGCTGTTATTTGCCCTAACCATTAGGCTAGTCACAAGGTCAGTTCCAGCTCTGTGCTGTTACTGCCCTTTTTCTGTCTGTGGCCTTGAACTGGTAAGAAGATCTACTTTTGAGGGGTCTTATCACCATCTTAGTTATAAATAAGTACGAGTTAACCTATGGTTTGTTAACTATAGTATGTGAAATGTTTCTGCTTGTTTCCTAAACTTTCACAATCTGTCAAAATAGACAGAAAATTGATACGATTGTTGTTCATCACATCTGATTTGATTTGATTTCATCACTTATCCACAATTTGGTAACAAAGTGAATCGGATTGGGAGGCAGATTTGAGAATTGATTCGAAATTTGAATTATAATTGCAGGACACTATTTTCTTGTTATTGGTTTCAAACTTCATATACATCATCATTATGACATAAATTTGCTACAGCTCAATGCAGATGTGTGTGACATAAATTTGCTGCAGCTCAATTCAAGTATTACAGACTACAGAGTTATTGCCAATGAATTCTGTTGCTACAATATAACAAGAAATCTTGTGGAGTGGTCTGCTTCTACATTTCTAGAGACCTTGGTTTGAAACTCAATATACATGATTGACATCAAGTCATTCAAGTGCTGATTTGTGTGACATAGTCTTGTTGTTTGGCTTGGCTTATACTACATAGAGTTACTGCCCTTGGATTTTGTCAAACTTGCGGGGGTATAAATCACATTGTTTTATACCAGTGATAGTTATAGTTCTAGTATTAGAGTTAACACTGAGCAAACATGGAACCCATTTACTTGGATATCTCTTTATTAAATAACTCTGTTAATTGAGTATAACTTGCAAACACAAAACTATTTACCATATCTTCAGTACAAATTGTAAAGTAGTATCATGTATGTAAAAATGTGAAAACTAGATCTGTGGTCACCAGGTATGAGTTAACTGGTAGAGATCTGGTAGCCCATACTTGGGCTTCATTCTGAAGTGCAGGTGCTACAACAGACATGTTAACTCTCCCGGAATGCCCGTGAAAATCCCGAAATTTCAGTGTAGTTCCCGGCCTCCCGGACGGGAATCACTTTTGGACCAAAAATCCCGGAAAACAACAGTTGAATATTTCTTTCCCGTTGTAACTTATGTAAACTGTTCAGAGTCAAATCACATGCATTTCAAACTCTGGTAAAAACTCAAGAAGCAGTAAACTATGGATTTAAGTTAAATTTATTTAAGAAAAGGGTATTTTATGATATATATTTGAACTGCGTTCATGTTTATTTATGTTTTTTTTCTTCGTAATCGGAGAATCGTGATCAATGTGCAAGTGTCGAAGTGAAAATAGGTGACTTACTTTCAAAAAATTGAAAACTCCACCTTCAATGCAGTTTTGGTGTAAATAAAATATATGAAAAGGAATTAAATAATATTCATTTATTTATTCATAGAATAGCTTTAATCCTCATCCTTTTTCCAAATCAAAACATAAACAACACCTGTCATGACCTCAACTATTTAACACAGTTTAAAAATAGGTTAAAGTCGCTTAGGATGCCGAAAAATTATGACTGCATATTTATACAAAATGGACTTATTTTCTAACACTACATTTATTCCGTTGTGCTGACTACAGAACTGTTAACTGTTGGCCGTCTGTACACAAAAAATTTTGAATGGAATTAAAAAAAACAAAAAAAACCAAAAAAACTGCTTCAATGATGAAAAGAAAAGTTTTGTGCAGGGCACAGACGTCCACACATGCAAGAAGGATTTTGATAGAGATACTTTTCAAGTACTAATCTTTTTGCAGTAACTGAACATTAGGACATCTTTTCCTGTTAACATTTCCAGACTTGGGAAATTATTAGCTTAGTAGATTTTGATAAAAGCAAACCACAGGCGGTGGTGCTCTGTGGGTGGGTGGGTGGGGATGGGGTCATGAAGAGGATGTTTGGGGGGGAGGGGTCAAATCAACAATTATTTTATGATTTTTAACATAGTATAAATGTATCAGCACAATTGACAACTAGATCTGGATATAACCTGGTGTTAATGGTGGTCCATGAGCTGAAAATTTGCAAGTTTTTTCTTTTATTTTGTCCCCACGCGAACTTTTCCCTGAAATCCATCCCATTTCCCTGAAAATCACCCTCAGGTTCCCTGAAAATTTATCCTGGAGGTTAACATGTCTGCGCTACAACCTAAATGCTTCATATTCTGTGGATGTGTTTCGTATTATCTCCAAAGTGAAATTATTTAGTCTTAATGGTTTTGTCTTGTCACAATTTATGGGAGAGTGAGAGTGCCTCTATAAATTGTAACAAAGTCAAGAGAAACAAGCAGATTCTGACAACCAAAAATAATTTAGCAATTTATCAGTTAAATCGATTCGCATTTGAAAATCAGTACTATTTTAGGAACTGCTTTAGTTAGAACATGACATCTCCTAGTCTGATTGGTAAACTGACAAATTTAGGAGGTGAGCCAATTATTACTGAGCACCTCTTTGTCCGACCTCTTATTTTGTGGTGTTTCCCCCCGAAATTCTCATTAATTACGGATACCCCAAGAATCAAGTGATACATTAGTATAAATCTTATTGACTTGTCTTGTCTTTCACTCGAGACCAGATATTCGGGAATATTGCAAGTGGTGTACATTTGAGACAAAAAGAAAGAAGGTTAGTTGGTTTGTTTTGAAAAGGCAAGTTGCATACCTTGTTATCTTTATATATCCCTTCAGGGAGTGAAGAAGATTGATCCAAAAATAGTTATCAAATATAGTTTTTCCAAGTTCTCAGCTTGTGCTTGCTGAGTACCTGTGAATTAATGTTGACTCTGAAACGCTCAACATCTATTGGTATAGAATTAGATAGTAGGGCTGTAAGTTAATTATTTGATGTGGTACACCCTGATAGGACATATCACACCAATAAATTAATTTGCAGACTTACCATTATCATCCAAGTTTGTACAAAACAAATATATTCAGGATATCTATGCTATTTTAGTGAATATCAGGAATTATCTCATGAGTGTTGACCTGAAAGTATTATTTAATAATATTTTCAGCTCCACTCAAATGAGATAATTTAAGATCAGCTGCTTGTTCTTTCAAGGCAATGTGATGTGCCAAAGCGTGACGTCATTTAGGAAGCTACCAAGGGATATTCCTCAGTATCCATCAAGTCGATGGATATCGAGAAATACCTTTTAAATAAATTGTAATAAAAATTCACAGGCTGGCATATAATAAATACTCATACTGTAAATTATGAGACATTTAGTTGGTAGAAACAGTGTCACATGATGGGAAGTGAGAACAATATTAGATGAGACTAATATGAAGTATACATCACCAGTGCTTTGTTTTACTCATTTTGATAAGGGATTTTCAAATTATTGTAGAAAAGCAATGGGGATTTTGTCCATGCACCCAACTTATGTATTCTAGAGTGATTTCGTGCAAGGCTTAAGCGGTTTAATATCAAATGGGGCAAGCTGTATAATAATAGTGAAAAAAAAGTGGCATGACTTCATTAAAAAAAAAAAATCAAGTGGGTGGGATATTATAGGATGCCTTTCCCTCTGGGGCAGAAGATATCCTGGAAAAAGGTGAGGGGGATTAGGGGGGGGGGGGTGATATTCTGTAACACCAGAACCTCTTAAGTAATCAGCATAGGTATAAAGGATTGGCTAAACTTGACTTCATACCTATGTTACAGTCCTGATATAGCCAAAGATGCTGAAAGTGACCTTTTGCCCTTATAAATAAATAACATGCCTAGCAGATGACTCCTGGAAAAGAATTCTCGGATAACTAAAAGTTTTCATTTCCTGATGAAATAGCATAGCATATGATCCCTCAGAGAATTTTGTGCAACAAGCTTCTTCCAATGTGGGATCATGTGCTATATTTTGAAGGCAAAGGTTGAAAAAAAAAAATTTGAATTGCAATTTTTGTGCATAAGGATGGCAGGATTTCGTCAGGTTAGGTAAAAATTAAACATATTGTTTTTTACAGTCATGAAATAAATCCTAACATTTCTGGAAAGGATTCTACTTCTTCAACCACATCAACAGGATCAGAAGGAACCACTAGTAGTTCAGACTCTGATGAGGATTCATCATCAAATGATTCAGATAATAATGAACCAGATGAACGAGATGGATATTCATCTTTTAAGGTTTGTTTCTCTTTATTTTTGTTATTGATATTGTAAGTGGCCATTGTTAACCCCAAAAGAGATGCAGAAAAGTGATGCTTGATAATATCTGGGGGGAAAAAAAGAAATGGAGCACTTTTTTAATTCTTTGCATGTTGCTGGATGACTTTTTGCCAGATACAGCAATATTTTATTCACAGGTTAAAGATTTTTATCTGAACATTTCCCCATCCAACATTTCCCCAGCTTCAGGGGTGTAAGTTCCAGCAAGTCAAAATACTGGAATATTCATAACAGAGGTAATATAAGTCAAAACAGGTCAAAAAGCCAAAATAATTACACCTGATGCAATCATAATTAATCACTGTAAGACTGAGCCTCACCCTAGGCCCATCTGGGCTCGTTTGAGCCCAGATTGGCCTGAGTTGAGGTCAAGTCTTGCAGAGACTAGCACACAACATGTCATCTTCAATTGTGACACAACAGCTGATTTAGCTGTAATAGCACACAGTTCACTGCTAAATTCAATGGCAAAGAAGGAAATACCTCGGATGTACCATAAAAATCACACTAAAAATCAGAGTACAAATAAATCTACAATAAGAATATTCGTGTCCCTGAGCATAAACTAGGAAAGGCGGACAACAGTAATGAAAACTCAGAATTCCCGAAAAAGATGGAAAACTTACATCCCTGCAGCTTACAAAGGAGACATTTCCACTCCCTGGACATTTCTTCACCAGACATTTCCCCACTCGCTTAATTGCCAAATGGACATTTCTCCACCAGATGTTTCCTCACTTACGGTAACTTAATCACCAAGCAGACATTTCCCCACTGAACTCCAGCTCAGAAGATGTTTAACAAATATTTCCTTTGGTTCTGAACACATCTAGGCCTATTGATCATTTTAATTACTATGTTTTTACAACATCAAACACTGCCCTTGGTCGTATTTTTTACCTTGATTTTCATAATAAAATTTGTCCCTTGAGTGCAACAAAGTGCCTTGCTGCTCTCAAAACACCTTGTAGCACTCAAAGGACGAAATGATCTTTAATGACTACTGTCTCTTTTCAGTCCCCTACCGGCATCGCCGGAGGGGGCTATAGGTTTGCACTCTGTCCATTCGTCAGTCTGTCAGTCTGTCCGTCTGTCAGTCTGTCCATCTGTCAGTCACACTTTAGTTTTCTGGACTTTTTTTGGAAATGCTTCAACCGAATGATTTCATTTTTGGTAACCTACTATAGAACGATGACTTACAGATCAAGTTTGAGTTTCATGCTGATTGCGTTATTCTTGTGTGAGTTATGGCCCTTGCAAATATGGAAAATGTCAGTCACACTTTAGTTTTCCAGACTTTTTTTGGAAATGCTTCAACCGAATGATTTCATTTTTGGTAACCTACTATAGAATGATGACTTACAGATCAAGTTTCATTTGCACTCTGTCCATCCGTCAGTCTGTCAGTCACACTTTAGTTTTCCGGACTTTTTTGGAAATGCTTCAACGAATGATTTCATTCTTGGTAACCTACTATAGAACGATGACTTACAGATCAAGTTTGAGCTTCATGCTGATTGCATTATTCTTGTGTAAGTTATGGAAAATCAAGTGATAGCTGCTCTTGTGCACCCATCACTTGATTCAATGGAAAGTTCAGGAAAATACTTGGCAGGTTAGGAGTTAACATATAATAAATACCAGATTATCTGTTTTCAAAAAAAAAAAATACCCAAATAATATTAGTGAAAGAAAAGTAATTCACCAATGAAAATATAAGGATTTATTCTCACTATTGAAGATAAACTTAGTTTTATTTTTGATACATTGACATTGCCAGCAGTGCTGGCAGCATTGTTTACAACAGAAATCAGTAAAATAATGGAACATGGTCAGTTCCATACAGAAATTAATATAAACTTTTGCTACTTCTATTGAATTAAAAAGTTGTTCGTAACATTACTCACAATGCCAGCAAAGACATTGTTGTACACAGAAAGTCCTGTCTACAGGTATCTCCATTGGTGGATTCAGCCATACTTCCCTTTGACCATACATAAGGGTTCTAGGAGATCAATTGCTAAGCATATTGAGTCAAAAAATGGGGTAATTAACTCATTACCGCCCCCATGGGAACTTCGGAAAATGGAGCAGACTTTGGTAACCAAGTCCTGCTTTACTGATAAAATAGTACCTGGAACCAATTCCTGATATGGAAGTCCTCTTAAGTGGTCAGCATAGGCTTTAAACAATTGGCTAAACTTGACTTCATACCAATGTAACAGTCATGATGTAGCCATAGATGCTGAAAATAATCTTAAACACCAATAAATAAATAAATAAATAAATAACTCACTACCATATAGCATTTTTCTTTTTTATCGGTGACAAGAATGAAATAAAATCACATATTTAGCAGGTATTTTATAAGATAAACTTTGAGTGTTGAAGACTTGGAGTGTTTTCATCCATGTCATTGAAGAAGGCCATATGGCCAAAGTAATTGCCAGTATGTGTTAACTATATATTTATAAATTAATATCTGCAGTTTCCAGTGGAAACTACAGGTTCAGAGCATTGCGATATGCAGTAATGTTTAGCATCACCAATTTTGATTAGAAATATTACAGGTTTGACACCTCAGATACCACTCCACCGTCTCTAATAGCAAATGTTATCTATGCTGTTTTTTTTTATTTTCAGGATCTCTTTCCAAGTATGAAACAAGTTTACAATGTTGAAATTACAGAACCATCTAAAAAAGATACTTCTACTTATAAAAGGTTTGTTAATTTTTGTTTAGGATTATTTCCTTCATTCACATTTTTAATGATTTTACTGTAAGTACTAAGTTGATATGGACCAGACACTTATCTTTTGAGTTATTTTGAAAAACATTGCAAGTGTTGTAGTCAATACCATAATGGTCATATCCGGACATATCCAGAAGATGTTTTCACAAGAATTACATTCAATGTTTCTTATTTAAAAAAAAAATTGACACTGAAACATAATGTACAAGCTCTCAATGAAGGATTTGGAGTTAATTGAATACTCCTGTTAATTAAATATTTTCACTGGCAGAATGACTGTTCATTTAATGACAGTTCACTGTATTTGCTTTTTTTATATGAAAAATGGACAAATAAAGCAAAGATTTTGAGTTATACAATATAAGCGTGCTGAATTTTTCAAAAAACTACTGTACCTCTTGTAATATAGAGGATACCTACTGTTTTTGTATAAGTACCAGAATTATCTCAGGAGTGACTACAAGGAAAATAAGTATTTTTATACTGTACCACTGACCCAGGCATAGCTGGTGCTAATGCTCAAAAATCTAGGGCCAAACACAAATTTTGCCCCCCAATCCTCAAAATTTGCATCTAAAACCAAAAAAATCATGTCCTAAATGGTCCTCCATACTTTTCCTCCACTGCGCATGCACAGTGTCAAGGAGGTCTCGAAATTGGTGCCAATTATCATTCTTTGTTTGGCCCTTCATCAGTTCACATCTGACTGATATTTGTGCTTGTAAATCTCAGTTTAAATGATGCCAGACACATAAATATTAGAGAAATGGTGGATCTAAAGAGGAAATAGAAGGAGGAGAGGAAAAATGAGTGGCAGGAAATAATCAGGGCTGTAACTTAAATTTTTTTTTTAAATTATGTTATGTTGCCTAATTTCGAGGCATGGGCCTGTTGTTGTCATTCTTGCTATAAAGTTACACTGCTTGTTCAGTGTTTCCTCTCCCCCTTTCCTTTAAGTCCCCCCTTGCTATTCTCCCATGCTTTTGGCATATTTTTTGTAATATTATTACTAAAATTTCTTGGGAGTTTTAGCTGGGTAACAGAATGAATTCTGTTCTTTTCCCCATGTTTACGTCCTCACCCATGGGTGTTTAGGCATAGTGTTCTGCATCTACCATCTGATGTTCTGCAGTTTCTTCCCTGGAAGTCTCTGTTTTGCATCAGATAGTGTGTTATTGGTAACTGATTTTGGGCCATGTTTATCAGTGCCTGGAGTCATGTTTCTGGTGTTTATACACTTCTTGTTTACATTGACAACGGTTTCTGTTGAGAGGGATTTTCTTGTCTTTGTATTAGCTTAATCATAACAAGATACATTATTATTATACGTAAGTGTTGCATTAATTTTTTTGTAATATTTTAAAATTTTTTGTCCACACTTAGGCATTTTGGGATCCATTGGGGCTCAACATTACTTTCAGAAACTTGGGCTTTTCTGAAAAAATATTTTTTCAAAAAAATTTTTTTGATTTCAATTATTTTTTCTATGTTAATGGATCATGTTATTATGTATCTTTGTTTTCAGGGGTTGGTGTGAGTACTAGGACTTTTTGTGTTCCTTTCACAATGAAAGGATATTGTTCAAATTGTAATAAGAGGAAATCTTCCTCTGACTTTCATAATCATTGTATTAATTGTAGTCAGTGTACTCGCACTAACTCCTGTTCAGTATGTGTCAATTGGGATGACAAACATTGGAAACGTTTGTCACGGTATGTTGTTAGTGGGGAAAAGGCCATGCCGGTCCTTTCTCCGCAGGGTCACTCTAGTTTATCAGTCTCTATTTCAGAGGAACAAGAACAGGGTGATGTTTCCGTGATGTCTTCCAAAAGTGTGCCTCCGTCGTCACAGTTAAATGAAGAGCTAGCGGCAAAAGTGCTCATGGAAATACGTCAATTGCCTAAGAGGTCCCTAGTAGGATCGACGGCATTGGCGTCCGCTAGCTCGCCCAGTGTAGCGACCATTCATCGAATGGCTCGGCAGCCAGGTTCGTCCGTTGCGGTCCAGGAAGGAGATTTTGGTGATGCGAGCACTATAATAAGACAAAGTGCACACCCAGTGACAGCGGATCAGAGGAGAGAACGGAGGAAGCCTATTAGTCCGGATCCTAGCTCGTCCAGGTCCATCCGGGCTGCGAGCGAGAGAGGTCCCTCTCTCGTACAACAACATCTGGGACCAGATGTTGTGGTACAAAATGTTTCGCATTCGGAGCATACGTCCGCCGCTCGGGATGCTCCGTTATATAGACAGTCCGGAGAGACTGTCGTTAAGGCTTCCTCATCCTCACGGCAGTGCACACGAACGCACCTTGGCTACGTGACCACAGATATCCAGCCAGCTTCGCCGATCAGGGATTCCACGGCGACCAGGTCACGCCATCTGGTAGCCAGGGACACGAGGCCTGTAGACTCCAGACGTTCACATAAAAGAAGTATGCAGGAGTCAACGTACGCGGAGCTTCCAGCAGCAAAGCAACGTAAGACCGCTACTCCATAGGCCTCAGTGACGGACGTGCTATCCCAAATAGCACAACTTATCGCAGCATCCCAGCAAACGACAGAATCTCTGTCGGATCAGGAATTATCCGACGACGCTGGGTCGGTACGCTCCGCCGAAGCATCGGGTACGGACGACCGAGAACTTCATAGGGTCCGACAGGATGGTGAAAGGGATTTGGAGGATTTGGAGCTTTCCCTTTCGGAACAACATAAAGCTGCCATAGATTTTATCCGGCATTATCTTCCAGAGGTTGTTCCGGCGGACCAGAATGCTGCGATGCCGGATAAGAGACTGATAGCGTCATTGGACACAGAATATTTTTATACTGTACCAATGACCCAGACATAGCTGGTGCTAACTCTTAAAAATATAGGGCCAATCACAAATTTTGTCCCCCAATCCCCAAAATTTGCATCTAAAACCAAAGAAAACATGTCCTGAATGGCCCTCCATACTTCACCTCTACTGCGCATGCACAGTGTCAAGGACGTCCCGAAATTGGCGCCATTAATCATTCTTTGTTTGGCCCTTCATCAGTTAACATCTGACTGATCTTTGTGCTTGTAAATCTCAGTTTAAATGATGCCAGACTCATAAATATTAGAGAAATGGTGACTCTAAGGAGGATATAGAAGGAGGAGAGGAAAAATGAGTGACAGAAAATTATCAGGGCTGTAACTTAAAATTTTTTAATGAAATTATGTTAAGTTACCTATTTTCGAGGCAACAGCCTGTTGTGGTCATTCTTGTTATCAAGTTACACTGCTTGTTCAGTGTTTTCCTCTCTCCCTTTCCTTTAAGTCCCCTCTTTCTATTCTCCCATGCTTTTGGCATATTTTTAGTCGAGTTGTGACGAAGTCAAACTCGACTTATAGTTTGGTGAATGGCGGGCGGGCGGGCGGGCGTTCGTAAACAATTGGTTTCCGGATGATAACTTGATAGTGGTTCAACTCACATTCATTAAACTTCATACATAGGTTGGTCTTGGTGGGAGGAAGAACCCTATTGATTTTGGACATGCTACGTCGAAGGTCAAGGTCACAGTGACCTTGAACATAGTAAATCTTAAACAATTGGTTTCCGGATGATAACTTGATAATGGTTCAACTCACATTCATGAAGCTTCATAGGTAGATTGGCCTTGGTGAGGGGAAGAACCCTATTGATTTTGGACTTGCTACGTCAAAGGTCAAGGTCACAGTGACCTTTAACATAGTATATCGCAACAATTGGTTTCCAGATGATAACTTGATAGTGGTTCAACCTAGAGTCATGAAATTTCATAGGTGTGTTGGCCTTGGTGCGAGGAAGAACCCTATTGATCTTGGACTCACCAGGTCAAAGGTCAAGGTAACAGTGACCTTGAACATAGTATATCGCAACAATTGGTTTCCGGATGATAACTTGATAGTGGTTCAACCTAGAGTCATGAAACTTTATAGGTGTGTTGGCCTTGGTGCGAGGAAGAGCCCTATTGATCTTGGACTCACCAGGTCAAAGGTCAAGGTCACAGTGACCTTGAACATAGTATATCGCAACAATTGGTTTCCGGATGATAACTTGATAGTGGTTCAACCTAGAGCCATGAAACTTTACAGGCGTGTTGGCCTTGGTGCGAGGAAGAACCCTATTGATGTTGGACTCACCAGGTCAAAGGTCAAGGTCACAGTGACCTTGAACATAGTATATCGCAACAATTGGTTTCCGGATGAGAACTTGATAGTGGTTCAACCTAGAGTCATGAAACTTCATAGGTGTGTTGGCCTTGGTGCGAGGAAGAACCCTATTGACCTTGGACTCGCCTGGTCAAAGGTCAAGGTCACAACTCGACATTGGATCTGTGATCCTGAGCGGCATTTTCTGTAATTTTATTACTAAAATTTCTTGGGAGTTTTAGCTGGATAACAGAATGAATTCTGTTCTTTTCCCCATGTTTACGTCTTCACCTATGGGTGGTTAGGCGTAGTGTTCTGCATCTACCATCTGATGTTCTGCAGTTTCTTCCCTGGTAGTCTCTGTTTTGCATCAGATAGTGTATTATTGGTAACTGATTTCGGGCCAGGGTGCCTGGAGTCTTGTTCTGGTGTTTTTACACTTATTGTTTACATTTACAACAGCCCTCTGTGTGAGGGGGGATTTCTTGAAAATAATATCTTGATGTTAATTTAATCATAACTAGATACATTATTATTGTTCGTAAGTGTTGCATAAATTGTTTAAAATATTTTTAGAATTTTTGTCCACACTTAGGCTTGGGATCCATTGGGGCTCAACGTTACTTTTCAGAAACTTTGGCTGTTCTGAAAAAATATTTTTTCAAAATTTTTTGATTTCAATTATTTTTTCTATGTTAATGGATCATGTTATTATGTATTTTGATTGTCAGGGGTTGGTGTGAGTACTAGGTCTTTGTTTTCTTTTCACAATGAAAGGATATTGTTCAATTGTAATAAGAGGAAATCTTCCTCTGACTTTCATAATCATTGTATAATGTAGTCAGCGTACTCGCACTAACTCCTGTTCTGTATGTGTTAATTTCGATGACAACATGGGAAGCGCGTGTCACGGTATGTTAGTGGGGAATTGGCCATTCCGGTCCTTTCCCCGCAGGGTCACTCTACTTTATCAATCTCTATTTCAGACGATCAAGAACAGGGTGATGTATCTGTGATGTCTTCCAAAAGTGTGCCTCCGTCGTCACAATTAATGAAGAGCTAGTGGAAAAGTGCTCATGTAAATACGTCAATTGCCTAAGAGGACCCTAGTAGGTTCGACGGCCTTTGATGTCTGCTAGCTCGCCCGGTGTAGCGTCCATTCATCGAATGGTTTGGCAGCCGGGTTCGTCCATTGCGGTCTAGAAGGAGTTTTGGGTGATGCGAGCACTATAAATCAACCAAATGTACACCCAGTGACGGCGGATTAGAGGAGAGAACGGAGGAAGCCTTTTAGTCCGGTTCCTAACTCGTCCAGGTGCATCCGGACTGCGAGCAAGAGAGGCCCCTCTCTCGTACAACAACATCTGGCCCCAGATGTTGTGGTACAAAATGTTTCGCATTCGGAGCATACGTCCGCCGCTCGGGACGTTCCGATATATAGTCAGTCCGGAGAGACTGTCAATAAGGCTTCCTCATCCTCATGGTAGCGCACATGACCGCTCTTGGCTACGTGACCTCGGATATCCAGTCAGCTTCACCAATCAGAGAATCATCGGCGACCAGGTCACACCATCCGGTTCCAGGGACACGAGGCCTGCAGACTCCAGACGTTCACATAAGAAAGTGTGCGGGAGTCAACGTTCACGGAGCTTCCAGCGGCAAAGCATCGTAAGACCGCTACTGCACAGGCCTTGGTGACGGACGTGCTATCCCAAACAGCACAGCTTATCGCAGCATCCCAGCAACGACAGACCGACGATGCTGGGTCGGGACGCTCCGCGGAAGCAGGTACGGACGTCCGAAAATTTCATCCGGTCCGACGGGATGCCGAAAGGGATTCGGAGGATTTCGAGCTTTCCCTTTCGGAACAACATAAGCTGCTGTGTATGTCATCTGACTTTATCTTCTAGAGGTTCTTTCGTCGGACCAGAATGCTGCGATGCTGGATAAGAAACTGATAGCGTCGGTGGACACAGAATTTTTTGGTTCGGTTCAGGGACATCATCCCTCAGTTCCGGCACAGTCCAATAATGTCACACAAACTTTCGAATTATTGAACGACGCTATATATATTATTATATGCTTGCTATTAACAAGCATGTCTGGTTTCTTGTTCGCAAAGTTACGGAGATATCTTTCAAAAGTGTGCCTCTGTCGTCATAGTTAATGAAGAGCTAGCGGCAATAAGTGCTCATGGAATATGTCAATCGCCTAAGAGGTCCCTAGTAGGACTGACGGAGTTGACATTCGCTAGCTCACCCGGTGTAGCGTCCATTCATCGAATGGTTCGGCAGTCGGGTTCGTCCGTTGCGGTCTAGGAAGGAGTTTTGGGTGATGCGAGCACTATAATAAACTTTAGTACACACCCAGTGACGACGGATTAGAGGACAGATCGGAGGAAGCCTGTTAGTCTGGTTCCTAGCTCATCCAGTTCCGTCCGGGCTGCGAGCGAGAAAGGTCCCTCTCTTGTACAACAACATATGGGACCGGATGTTGTGGTACAGACATTTCGCATTCGGAGCATATGTCCGCCGCTCGGGACGCTCCGTTATATTGACAGTCCGAGAGACTGTCGATAATGCTTCCTCATCCTCACAGCAGCGCACACGACCACACATTGGCTACGTGACCTCGAGTATCCGACCAGCTTTGTCATTCAGTGATTCCACGGCGAACAGGTCACGCCATCTGGTAGCCAAGGGACACGAGGCCTATACACTCCGTTCGCTCGCATAATAGAAGTATGCACGGGGTAACGAACACGGAGCTTCCAGCGGCAATGCATTGTAAGACCGCTTCTCCACAGGCCTCAGTGACGGATGTACTATCCAAAATAGCACAGTTTATCGCAGCATCCCAGCAATCGACAGATTCTCGGTCGGATCAGGAATTATCCGACGGCGCTGGGTCGGTGCGCTCCGCTGTTGCATCAGGTTCGGACGACCGAACACTTTATAGGGTCCGACAGGATGGCGAAAGGGATTCGGACGATTTCGAGCTTTCCCTTTCGGAACAACAGAAGCTGCCATACATTTCTTCCGGCATTATCTTCCAGAGGTTGTTCCGTCGGACTACATTGCTGCGATGCTGGATAAGAGACTAATAGCGTCATTGGACACGGAGTTTTGGATCGGTTCAGGGACATTGTCCCTGACTTACCGACACAGTCCAATAATGTCATTAGAACATTCGAATTATTTAACGACGCTATATATAAGCTTGCTACCAAGCATGATAGTCTAGTTTCTTGTCCACAATGCTCTATTCTGCCTTTTATCAATTCTAGGAAATAATCTATATTGGCAGAACAGGGCATACCGAGAATTCATATGCGTCTAGACGGCGGGGCTGAAGACTGGGAATTGTCTTTTTCGCCGTCTATGTCAATTCCAACCACAATGTTGGAAACGACAGTGATGTCTAATAGACTTAACTTAGACGCTTTATCATACGTAGATCACCTTACTGAGGCGTTATCATTACGTCTTCAAGGTAAAGAATTCCAGGATATGATCCTCAATGTGATTTCTTTCAAGGGCAGTAGTTTTTCCACGTATAACTCCGCCCTTCAGGGGCAACCTGGAGTTGGTTAGACGTGACGCAGCCCTAGCTACATCCACGCGCGTGGATAGTAAGGTGAAGAACTCTCTCAGAGTCGCTTCGGGCTCGGAGAAGCTTCTCTTCGACGGCAACTTTTCAGCAATCTATGAATTGCTCGATATACACGTTCTCTTGTCTATCAAGTGTAGCAAGAGATTCAGACTGGGGCAAACATTCGGTGGTTGACTCAGAGAGTGCCACTGCAGTTGCCGGATCCGAGTTTTATGATTATGATGGATGCCAGTCAAACAGGTTGGGGTACAATATTGATCCCAACGGATTCGAAGTGCCAGGGTCTTTGGGTTCCGCAGTTTCTAGGCAAGCACTTAACTTCCAGGGAATGATGTTATTTAGGCTTGCACTATGTCATTGGATGAACATTATTCAGAAACGCATGTCCAAATCCTGTCCGATAATACGACAGTAGTTGCGTATCTCCGGAACCGGGGAGGCACTCATTCGATTCCGTTATTCAATTTAACGGAAAGAATCCTTCTGTTTGTTATAGAACACCAAGTTCTGCTTCGGTTCGTCATATTCCGGGTTGTCTGATTGTATTAGCAGACTCCCTTTCACGTAAGGGTCGCTTGTTGCCGTCAGACTGGACTCTCAACAAACAAATATTCAATCAGATTTGCTATCAATGGGAGCGCCCAATGATAATTTATTTGCGACACAACTCACTATTCAGTTGCAGACGTATGTGTTTGCATGTCCGGATCCCTGAGCTTATGTTGTTAACGCTCTATTGATCTAATAGGACGGAATGATAGGATATGCGTATCCTCCAGCACTGTTGATTCAGCAAGTTTTGCTAAGATAAACATGCACAATACAATTCTGTTGATAGCATCTCTGTCTTCACAGAGACCGTGGGTAAATTTATTCAGGTGTCTACTGTGGGACTTACCGCGAAAACTTCCTCCATGAGAGGATCTTCTTTCGCTGGGGAAATCGTGTCAACTTCATTACAACCCGCAAGGTCTCAACCTTCAAGTATTCCGTTGTGTGGTCCTTCTTGCACGGCAAGCATTGTACAGGACGAGCTATGGACGCGATTTCTTACTGTAGGAGAACCTCTTCTTCGCTATACTATGCGGCTAAAGTGGAGGCTCTTCCGTCGTTGGTGTAGGGATCATTATGTTGATATTTTTGATCCCTCCATACTAGACATTGCAACTTTCTAGTTTACTTGTTTGACAAGATCAACTGCAGTCTGTTACTATTAAGGTTATAGGTCTATGTTATCTCATACCTATGCACTCTATGATAGTTTACAATTGAGTCTTATGTCTCTTTATCTAAGTCAGTTAGAAACTTTTCGATAAATAGACCTAAAATCCTTAGATTAAATTCCTATACGGAATTTAGCTTCGGTTCTTATTTAGCTAAGTAATCATTTGAGCCTCTGGATACAGTAGTTTTCAAATTCTGACCTTTTAATACAGTAATTCTGTTAGTCTTCTCTTTTACTGAGGAGTCAGTGAGCTTCATACACTATCAGTGGACGATTCTCACTTTTGTAGTGTCGGAAACACAACTTCCTTTACTACTTAGGTTGGATTTTTAGTTAAGAGTCAGGCTCCTAATAATATCCGGAACCTATTGTTATTAAGGTCCTTCCGTCTTCGTACTGGCATAGGCCTTTACTCTGTCTGGTTAGAGTTTACGTTTTTATAAACAGATATCAGTTTATTAGTCTTTGATGCCTAATAGAAGGACATTACGCTCCATTCTATTGCTAATGGATTCAATTAACTATCGGTACTGCTTATGGTATATCATTGACTCAGCAGTTTGTGCTTGAGATTTCGGCTCATGAAGTAAGAGCTCTTTCTACATCTTGGGCTTACATTAATAGTGTCGCTATTATAGATTTTATGAACGCTGCTTTTTGGGCTCAGCCATCCACATTCATGAATTTTTATCTCAGAAATATTGAGTCCATTTCTGGAGGCCTCCATTGTTAGGTCTATTATCTACTGCTCAGAATGTCATTCACTTAACAGTTGCTACTATAGCTAGGTAGGCTTTCTGTTCTGGCAGTGACTCCGGCCTGCTGCCCTCTTCGCTCTGGGCTATTTGACCCAGGGCAAGGAGAAGGGGGGGGGGGGGGGTGTTCCCTTGGGTCACCTGTTTTATTATGAAAATAAGGGGATACCTCCTCCGGAGTTAGTAATTCTGAGCTGTTACTGGGATGGTTTTTGAGTGATAAGTTTATGTTTTAAAAATTCATTCAGGTCATATTTTTTAAAGTATAGCTTTTGAATATATCACGTGTCAAACGGGCGTTATTATACAATCCTCAGACACTTTTAAGAAGTATAAAGAGTCTCTATTCTCTAGACTAACTTTATTTATTGGCTTACTTTAAAAATTATTAGTATAAGGATTATACTGGATATTAATAGAGTACATGGATGTTATGATGCTCAATTTTGGAAGGTGTTGTGTCTTTCTAATTTATCATAAATAAGAAAGATACATGTAAGGCCTAATACTCCTTTTCCCCTCGAGGGGATGACTCTATTTTATATAATTGAGCTTATTTGAACTTGCTCAATGTCCTAGGCCCTCCAGCCTTTTTACTATTCAGCTATGTCTGGGTCATTGGTACAGTATAAAAATGTTAAAAAATTTATAGTAATTTATATATTTTTTTATGCTTACCAATGACCCAGACGGGGATGGCCCTCCCAGGAGTTGGGAACTCATACCTCCCCGCTGAGTACATAGCGCTTACCAGGCACTGGTTATAAGAATGATTAATGGCGCCAATTTCGGAATGTCCTTGACACTGTGCATGCGCAGTAGAGGTGAAGTATGGAGGGCCATTCAGGACATGTTTTCTTTGGTTTTAGATGCAAATTTTGGGGATTGGGGGGCAAAATTTGTGTTTGGCCCTATATTTTTAAGAGTTAGCACCAGCTATGTCTGGGTCATTGGTAAGTATAAAAAATATATAAATTACTATAAATTTTTTAACTTTTTGATCGTTTCAGGGACATCGTCCCTGAGTTTCCGACACAGTCCAATAAGGTTACAAGAACATTCAAATTATTGAACGACGCTATTTATAAGCTTGCTACCAAAACGGGCAAGTCTGGTTTCTTATCCGCAAATGCCCTAAATCTGCCTTTCATCAATTCAAGGAATAAATTCGAAACGGCAGGACAGGGCATACCAAGAGTTCCTCTGCGACTAGACGACGAGGCTGAAGACTTGGAATTGTCTATACTGTCGTCTATGTCAATTCCAACCACGACGTTGGAAATGACAATAATGTCTAGTAGAGTTAACTTAGACGCTTTATCACACGCAGATCACCTTACTAAGGCGTTATCATTACGTCTTCAATGGAAAGAATTCCAGGATATACAATCCTCATTAAGACTTCTTTCAAGGGCAGTAGCTTATTCAACGTATAACTCCGCCCTTTCAGTGGCAAACCTGGAGTTGGTTAGATGTGACGCAGCCCTAGCTACATCCACGCGCGTGGATGGTAAGGTGGGGAACTCTCTCAGAGTCGCTTGGGTCTCCGGAGAGCTTCTCTTCGACGGCAAGCTTTCAGCAATCTATGATAAGATAACTAAGAAAGCTTCGGATTCTCTGCTTTTCAAATCCGCTTCCAAAAAGCCGGATACAGCAGAAAAGAGTAAGACAGGCACTTCTGGGACAAGTACGCCCAAGAGAAGTTCCTATAGAGGTTCCTATGCATCCTCTAGGTCTTATTCTAGAGACCGTCAAGGCAGCGACTCTCGTGGGGGACGTTCTTCTGGCCGAGATTACCGGTCAGACGTCCCTAGGTCGACGGGGCGAGGTGCAGGTCAGGGAGGACGTAGTTTCTCCTTCCGCAAGCCTCGCAGGTCCAGGTGGTGATGGTTTGAACCTCTATCGTGTTCCGGTAGGCGGAAGATTATCGAGTTTTATAAACGATTGGGCGTCAATTACGGACGACCCCTGGGTTCGAGGGGTAATTTCGGAAGGACTAAGAATATCCTTCAAACGAAAGCCTCTATTAACTCGAAGTCCCAAATGGACTCAGCTTCCGTCAAATCCGCAGAAAAGAGACGCTCTTTTATCAGAAGTACAGTCTCTTCTGAAGAAGAACGCGGTAGAGGTCGTAGAAGACCAGGAATCACCGGGTTTCTACAGACATCTGTTTCTGGTTCCGAAACCAGATGGCTCGTTCTGTCCAGTCATAGATCTGAGCTGGATAAACAAGCTGATCGTCACTCCGAAGTTCTATATGGAGACAATTCGATCAGTCAGAGCGAGTATTCAGGTGAACGACTATGCTACAAGCATAGATCTCAAGGAGATACTTTCACGTCATGGTACATCCGACATTCAGAAAGTATCTACGCTTCGCAGTCCTAGGAGTTGTATATCAGTTCCGAGCGATGTGCTCCGGTTTGAACCTAGCGCCCTGGGCTTTCACTCGAATAATGAACTCTGTAATGATATATTTCCGAGCTCATTCGACTGCGGTAATGTCGGCCTACCTGGACGACATTCTTCAGAGGTACGGCAACGAGTTAACACTTCAGAACGATGTGCAGAATCTGCTTCTATTACTCCGATGTCTCGGTTTTATAATAAACGATGAGAAGTCGGATCTGGTGCCGTCCAAGTCATTCAGTCATCTGGGAATGAGCTTCGAGACGCACAACAATCCCGTTCGTCTGCCGTTAACCAGAGCGAAATTAATCAGTTGTTACGCTCGCTATTGTCTTCACTCAGACAAAGTCACAGCGAGAGAGTTCATGAGACTGATAGGTCTGTGCGGAGCCACTGCGGATCTCATTCCGATGGGGCGGTTACGCACTCGTCCTCTCCAAATTTTCTTGACTCAGAATTGGAGTGTAAAGATTCATTCGCTCGATATAGACGTTCTCTTGTCAAATCAAGTGAAACAAGAGATTCAGACTTGGGCAAACCTTCAGTGGTTGACTCAGGGAGTCCCACTGCAGTTGCCAGATCCGAGTTTTACGATTATGACGGATGCCAGTCAAACAGGTTGGGGTGCAACATTGATCCCAACGGATTCAAAGTGCCAGGGTCTTTGGGATCCGCAGTTTCTAGGCAAGCACATAAACATCAAGGAAATGATGTCAATTTGGCTTGCACTACGTCATTGGATGAACATTATTCAGAAAGCACATGTCCAAATCCTGTCCGACAATACGACAGTAGTAGCGTATATTCAGAACCAGGGAAGCACTCATTCCGTCCTGTTATTCAATTTAACGGAAAGAATCCTTCTGTTTGTTCTAGAACACCAAATTCTACTTTTGGTCCGTCATATTCCGGGTCGTCTGAATGTATTAGCAGACTCCCTTTCACGGAAGGGTCACTTGTTGCCATCAGAATGGACTCTCAACAAACAGGTACACAATCAGATTTGCTACCAATGGGAGCGGCCAATGATAGACTTATTTGCAACACCACTCAACAATCATTTGCAGACATATATGTCTCCATGTCCGGATCCCCGAGTATATGCAGTAGACGCTCTATCGATCTCGTGGGACGGAATGATAGGATATGCGTATCCTCCAGCACCGTTGATTCAGCAGATATTGCTAAAGATAAAACAATCTCAATGCAAAATTCTGTTGGTAGCATCTCTGTCTCCACAGAGACCGTGGATAAATCTACTCAGGTGTCTGCTGTGAGACTTACCACGAAAACTTCCTCCACGAGAGGATCCTCTTTCGCAGGGGAAATCGCGTCAACTACATCACAACCCGCAAGGTCTCAACCTTCACGTATTTCCGTTGTGCGGTCCTTCTTGCACGGCAAGCATTTTACAGGACGAGCAGTGGACGCAATTTCTAACTGTAGGAGGACCTCCTCTTCGCTAAACTATGCGGCTAAGTGGAAGGTCTTTTGTCGTTGGTGTAGGGATCATTCTGTTGATATTTTTGATCCCTCCATTCCAGACATTGCAAACTTTCTAGTATACTTGTTTGACGAGATCAAACTGCAGCCTGTTACTATTAAAGGTTATAGGTCTATGTTATCTGATGCCTATGCACAACATGACAGTTTACAAATTGGATCTAATATCTCTTTATCTAAATTAGTTAGAAACTTCTCGATAGACCTAGAACCCTTAGATTAATTCCTAAATGGAATTTAGCTTGGGTTCTTCTTAAACTAAAAGAAAAGCCATTTGAGCCTCTTGAGACAGTAGATTTCAAATTCTTGTCTTATAAGACAGCATTTCTCTTAGCTTTCTCTTCTGCTAGAAGAGTCAGTGAGCTTCATGCACTACCTGTGGACGATTCTCACTATTGTAGTGTCGGGAACACTATTACCTTTACTACTAATGTTGGATTTTTGGCTAAGAATCAGGCTCCTAATAAATATCCGGAACCTATTGTTATTAAGGCCCTTCCGTCTTCAGACGGGCATAGTCCTTTACTCTGTCCGGTTAGAGCTTTACGTATTTATAAATGAAGATCTCAGTTTATCAGAAAGGGACGAAAATGCTTCTTTCTGTCTCTGATGCCTAATAGAAAGGACATTATGGTCCATTCTATTGCTAGATGGATTCAATTAACTATCCGTACTGCTTATGATAATCTATCTTCAACTCAGCAGTCTGTGCTTAAGATTTCGGCTCATGAAGTAAGAGCTCTTTCTACATCTTGGACTTACGCAAATAGTGTTGCTATTACAGATTTAATGAAGGCTGCATATTGGTCTCAGCCATCCACATTCACAAATTTTTATCTCAGAAATATTGAGTCCATTTCTGGAGACCTGCATTGTTTAGGTCCGTTATCTGTTGCTCAGAATGTCGTCCACTAAACAGTTGCAACTATAGTTATGCAGGCTTTCTGTTCCGGCATTGACTCCGTCCTGCTGCCCTCTTCACTCTGGGCTATTTGACCCAGGGCAAGGGGAAGGGGGGGGGGGGGGGGGGGAGGGTGTTCCCTTAGGTCACCTGCTTTATAGTGAAAAGCAAGGGGATACCTCCTCCGGAGTCAGTAATTCTGAGTCGTTACCGATTTGGTTTTAAAGTGTAAAGTTAATGTTTAAAATTCATTCATGTCATATTTTTAAAGTGTAGCTCGGTGTGAAGCATTTGTATATGTCACGTGTCAAACGGGCGTTAATATTCAATCCTCTGACACTTTTAATGAGTATAAAGAGTCTCATTTCTCTGGACTGACTTTATTTATTGGCTTACTTTAAAAATAATTAGTATAAAGGGTTATACTGGATGTTAATAGAGAACATGAATGTTATGCTCAATTATGGAGGATGTTGTGTCTTTCTAATTTATCATAAATAAGAAAGATACATGTAAAGCCTAATACTCCTTTTCTCCTCGAGGGAATGACTCTATTACATATAGTTGAGCTTATTGGATTTTCCTCTATGTCCTAGGCCCTCCAGCCTTTTTACTATTCAGCTATGTCTGGGTCATTGGTAGAGTATAAAAATGTTAAAAAATTTATAGTAATTTATATATTTTTTATACTTACCAATGTCCCAGACGGGGATGGCCCTCCCAGGAGTTGGGAACTCATACCTCCCCGCTGAGTACATAGCGCTGACCAGGCACTGCTTGTAAGAATGATAATTGGCGCCAATTTCGAGACCTCCTTGACACTGCACATGCGCAGTGGAGGAAAAGTATGGAGAACCATTTAGGACATAATTTTTTCGGTTTTAGATGCAAATTTTGGGGATTGGGGGGCAAAATTTGTGTTTGGCCCTAGATTTTTTAGAATTAGCACCAGCTATGTCTGGGTCATTGGTAAGTATAAAAAATATATAAATTACTATAAATTTTTTAACTTTCTTGCAGGTGGCTGGAAGCCACACGTGAAAATTTATTTTCCCTTGCTGTCGTGAATGGCATAATTCATTTAGCTGCCCACAACACTAGGTATTCTTTCTATTACATACAATTACACAAAAATGTTTTAACCCTTTACGCAACAAAATGGCCACATCCACCCAGGTAATTTTCAAATTAAGCAGTTCAAAAAATATATTTTTCAACAAATTTAAAAAAAATCATATCATGTGACCCCTCATTGGAATGTGCGCTCATTGCAGTGAGGGATCACATGATATGGTTTTGTTGAATTTTGGGGGAAAATTTGAAAAAAACATTGACTAAAATAATAAATTTTGATATCCTGTGTTTTGGATAAAGGGTTAATATTAGGCAATTAAAATACCCAAATGTTAAAAATGCGCAGTGATCTAAACTTCTAGAGAGATAATTCTCTAACATCTAGGAAGACAGTGGTACTGGACTTGAGATCAAATGGTCAACAGTTTGGTCCTTACCCGTGTCATCTACCTGGGTGGGAGCTCAGAGACGGTATGTACTGAGGCATAGGACATGATGATGGGACACTTTCCTTCAGCTATTGCTAACCCTACTTGTTCTGGGTTAGTAAGTTGGAGAGCCCAACCAGACATGTTGTTTTTCATGATTTTGGTAGGAGGCTCCCAATTTTTTGATGCCATCTCCTGACCTCACAATGAGGGAACACATTCTCCCTATTTTCAGACCCCATGTTATGTTTTGCAAACTTGAGTTTTCAGTTTACTGTACTGTAAATAGCTGAGTGAAACTTGGGGTGGAGTGATTGGGAGATGGTGGGGGAGCAAGAATTGTTTGGAATTTATTTTATGTAATTTTTTTCCAGCCTAATTTTTCTCTGTCAAATGAAACCATGCATATGTTCCACCAACATTGCCAATATTTAATTTATTTATTTACTTATTTTTAGGATGAATTTTAAAAATAATGGATGGAGTGTGGGGGGGGGGGGGGTGTAGGAGAATTACAGTATTTGTCTTTATATGGAAAAACAAGCTTTGCCTGTAAAATTCTCACTACTTTAAGTTTCTCAAACTTAACATGTCTGAGCACAAAAGTTACATGCCATTGTTCGATGGTTCTCTCCAGGTACTCTGGCTACCTCCACCCATAAAACTGTCTTACATTTGACCCTGGCTGTTGAAAGTGTCACCAAACTCCAATAAACACACATTCTCATATATCCATCATGATAATAGATATAAAAATTATCTGTTAGACATTTTCCATTATCTTATAAGGTAGTATATTATAAATGCTGTGGAACCCTGTTAATTGAATAGTTACTTTTCCAGTAGAAATCATTCAATTAACAGTAGTATTCAGTTAACAGGGATTTGGTCACATTCCTGTATTCTAGAGATAAATTGAGCAAATATTCTATTATATCTTGTTTGACAGAGCTCATGGAGCTCGGTCAAACAAGATATAATAGATTAAATGCCTGTGCTCATGTCACTGAAGAAGAATGGCTTTCATGCCACTGAAAAGAACACAACAGTTCAAAACTAGTTTGGCTCAGTGAAGCTTGTCTAAGCAACACAATAACCTTTGAACTTAGGCTAAACTCTGTTATATATTACTTTTTATTTAAATGCCTGAGTTGGGTGTGGTGAGGCCAAATAGATCGGTAAAGAAAGGAGATTCAGTGACTGTCAGGGTAATTTCTCGAAATATTACAATATTTTTCATTCCTTTAACAGGAGTTTAATCTATACATGTAACACAAATGCAATTAGTCAAATGCTTACTAAGGATATGGTAAATGGTTTTGTGTTTGGAAATTATGTCCAATTAACAGGATTATTCAATTAATAAGAGATATCCAATAGAGTGGGGCTCCACTGTATGAGATATCTGTTTTTTAGCTCACCTGACAGAAAGTCAGGGTGAGCTATTCTGATCACTTTTCGTCCGTCATCTATTGTGAAGGTGATGTTTAGGTCTTTTTCTCCCAGACCACCAGCCACATTTTAATGAAATTTTACATGAGTAGTGGTTATATAATGGCATTTGGGTTTTTCTTCAAATTGAATTTCTGCTCATATTGAGGAGGGGGTGGGGCCAAAATGCCCTAATTTTTAGCTCACCTGAGTGAAGCTCAAGGGGAGCTTTACTAATCACTTTCCATCTGTCGTTCATCGCCAGGCATTAACTTTACATTATTGACTTCTTCTCAAAAACTACTCATCCAAATTGAACCAAATCTGGTGAGCATTTTCCCTATCACATGTCAGTTCAAGTTTGTTCAGATAAAGTTGCCACGCCCACAGGGTGCACCACAAGGGGCATAACTCTGATAGCAGCCATAAAATACCCCCAAAATTTACTTCTTCAGAACCAGTAGTCAGAATCTTTTCCTATTTTTATACTGTACCAATGTCCCAGACTTAGCTGGTGCTAACTCTAAAATATCTAGGACCAAATGCAAATTTTATCCCCAATCCCCAAAATTTGCATCTAAAACCAAAAATTACATGTCCTATATGGTCCTCCATACTTTTACTCCACTGCGTATGCGCAGTGTCAAGGAGGTCTCAAAATTGGCGCAATTTTCATTCTTTGTTTGGCCCTCAATATAGTTTCACTTCACTGTTATTTGTGCTTGTAAATCTCAGTTTTAAGGATGCCAGACACATAATTATGAGAGAAATGGTGGATATAAGGAGGAAATAGAAGGAGGAGAGGAAAAACAGTGGAAACAAATGTTCAGGGCTGTACATGTAACTTATAATTATTTTACGAAATTATTCATGTTACCTATTTTCGAGGCATGACCTTGTTGTGGTCATTCTTGCTATGAATGTTCCATTGTTTAATCAGTGTTTCCTCTCTCCCTTTCCTTCATTCCCCCCTAGCTATTCTCCCATGCTTTTGGCTTATTTTTTGTAATGTTTATTACTCAAATTTCTTGGGAGTTTTGGCTTGGAAACAGAATTATTTTCTGTTGTTTTCCCCATGTTTACGTCCTCACCCTTGGGTGGTTAGGCATTTGGTCTGCATCTACCATCTGATGTTCTGCAGTTTCTTCTCTGGAAATCTCTGTTTTGCATCAGATAGTGTTTAAATTGGTAACTGATTTTGGGCCATGTTTATCAGTGCCTGGGGTCATGTTTCCAGTTTTATTTACACTTTTTGTTTTTGTTGACAACGGTTACTTTTTATAGTGATTACTTGTCCTCTGCTTAGTTCATTTCATAGCAAGATACATTATTATTGTCCGTAAGTGTTACATTAATTTTTTGAAATGATTTTAAAATTTTTGTCAACACTTAGGCTTTTTTGGGATCCATTTGGGCTCATTGGGAACTTGGGCTCTTCTGAAAATTTTTTTTGGGGAAATTATTTTCTTTTGAAATGTTATAATGGATTATAATATATTATGTATATTTATTTCAAGGGTTAGTGCGAGTAATATGACTGTGTATATTTTTTCATGTTGAAAAAATATTCTTCAATTGTAATGCGAGGATATATTCCTCTAATTCACAGGTTCATTGTGTTTCTTATAGTCAATGTAGTCGCACTAATTCTTGCTCTGTGAATGTTGATTGATATGACAACGTTGGAGACATGTGTCACGGTATTTTGTTAGTGGTGAGGGGTCCATTACAGTCCTCTCTCCGTAGGGTCACTCTATATTATCAGTTTCTTTTTCAGAATTCAGAGTGATGTTTCTGTGATGTCTTCAACAAGTCTGTCTCCGTCGTTGCAATATTAGGGCTAGCGGGAAATGCTCAAGGTATTACGACAATTGCAGGGAGTTCGCTAGTTCGATCGAAGGCATTGATTCAACTGCTAGTCTGCCCGGTGTTGCAACCATTCATCAGGAAAGAATGGCTCAGCACCCAGGTTTGTCCGTCGCGGTCCAGGGAAGCAGATTGGGTGATGCGAGCACTATAAAACATCAGATGTGCACACCCAGCAATGACAGATCCGAGGAGGAAGCCTGTTAGTCTGGTAGCTAGCTTGTCCAGGTCCACCCGGACCGCGAGCAAGAGAGGCCCCCTCTCTCTTGCATCAACATCTGCACCGCGATGTTGTTGTACGTTTGTTCTCTTAGTCGGAGCTTACGTCCACTCCTCCTGATCGGGACGCTCCATCGCATGACAGTCCGATGTGGCTGTTATATTGGCTTCCTCATCCTCGTCAACGCACACGACCGCACCTTGGCTATGTGACCACAGATTTCCAAGGGACGTTTGCATATTATATAAATGCAGAATTGAACGTCCCTGGTGCTCCTGCTTCGCCGACCAAGGAATACACATTGACCAGGTCACTCCATCTGCTAGCCAAGGATACAAGACCTTTCCAGTTGGGACATTCGCATATTAAATAAATGCAAGAATGAATGTCCCGGGAGCTTCCAGCGGATAATTCAGGTAGGACCGCGGCTCCACAGGTCTCATAGAGTAACATGAACAAGGTGTTGTTACCGTGATGTCTTCGTAAAGTGTGCTTCAGTCGTCACAGTCAAATGAAGAGTTAGCGGCAAAAGTGCTCATGTAGATGTGTCAATTGCCTGGAGTTCCCTAGTAGGATCGATGGCTTTGACACCCGCTAGCTCGTCCAGTGTCGCAACCATTCACCGAATGGCTCAGCACCCGGGTTCGTCCGTTGCAGTCCAGGAATGATGCGAGCACTATAAAATACAGTGTGCACACCCAGTGATGACAGATACGAAGATGGTACAGAGGAAGCCTATTAGTCCGGTTCCTAGCTCGTCCAGGTCCATCCGGGCTGCGAGCGAGAGAGGTCCCTCTCTCGTACTACAACATCTGGGCACAGATGTTGTGGTACAAAACGTTACTCAGTCGGGGCATATATCCACCGCTCGGGATGCTCTGTTATATAGACAGTCCAGACTGCTCTTTAGGCTTCCTCATCCTCACGGCAGCACACGCGACTGCACCTTGGCTACGTGACCAGTCATATTCAACCAATATCGCCGACCAGGAATTCTACGGCGACCAGGTCATGCCATCCGGTAGCCAAGGATACGAGGCCTTCATACTCCGGACGTTCACATATAAGAAATATGCAGGAATCAATGTCCAAGGAGCTTCTAGCGGCTAAATCTGTAAGACCGCAGCTCCATAGACCTTCGTTACGGACGTGCTATCGCAGATAGCACAAATTATTGCAGCATCCCAGCACCCGACAGTAACTCTGTCGTATTAAGAATTATCCGAGGAAGCTGGGTTGGTACGTTCCGCTGCAGCTTCAGGCACGGACGACCAAGAATTACAAGTGGTCCGACAGGATGGCAAAAGGGATACGGATGAGTTGTATTTTCCCTTTCGGAACAACATAATTGCCGTAGAGTGCATCCGGCATTATCTTCTGACGTTGTTCCTCTGGACCAAAAATTGCTGCGTTGCCGGATAAGAGACTGATAGTGCCACTGGACTCAGAATTCTTATCGGTTTAGGGACATCATCCCTCAGTTTCCGACGTAGTCAGGATATGTTGATATTTGATCTGTTGAATGACGCTATATTTATATAACTTGCTACCTAAATGGGCAGGTCAGGTTTCTTATCGGCAAATGCTCTACATCTGCCTTTCATCAATTAAAGGAATATTTTGAAATGGCAGGACAGAGCATTCTGAGAGTTCTCTGCATCTAGATGACCAGGTCAGGACCTAGTATTGTTTATACCATCGTCAAGGTCAATTCCAACCACGATGTTGGAAACGACAACAATATCGTCTAGCAAGGTCAGCTTAGACGCATCATCGTATGCAGATCACCTTACCAGAGCATTATCATTCTCAAAGGAAAAAGAATTCTAGGATGTACAACCTCCTTAAGAGTTCTTTCAAGGGCCTCATGTAAAACTCCGCCCTTTTAGTGGCAATATTGAGTTGGTTAGATGTGACGCGGCCCTGGCTACATCCACGCGTGTGAATAGTAAGGTGAAAAATACTTTCTCAGAGTCGCTCCGATCTCCGGAGAGTTTTCTTCAACTGCAAGCTTTCCGAAGTCTATGATCAGATAACTAAGAAAGCTTCAGACTCTCTGCTATTCAAATCCGCTTCCATATAGTCGGATTCAGCAGAGAAAAGTAGGACAGGCACTTCTGGGACGAATATGTCCAACACAAGTTCCTATAGAGGTTCCTATGCATCCTCTAGGTCTTACTCTAGAGACCGTCAGGGTAGTGACTCAGGTGGGGGCCGTAATTCTGACCGAGACATCCGGTCAGACTCCCTTAGATCGACGGGGCGAGGTGCAGGCCGTGGAGGACATGGCTTCTCCTTCCGCAAGCCTTGCAGGACTAGGAGGTAATGGTATTAACCTCTATCATGTACTAGTGAGCGGAAGACTGTCAAGTTTCTCAATTGATTGGGAGTAGTTTACGGACATCCCTTGGATTCAAGGGGTGATTTCGGAAGGACTAAATTGTCCTTCAAACGAAAACCTCCGTTAACTGGAAGTCCAAGATGGACTCAGCTTCCGACAAGTCTGCAGGAAAGAGCCTCGCTTCTATCAGAAGTCCAGTCTCTTCTGGAATGATCGCGATAGAGATTGTAGAAATCCAGGAATTTCCAGGTTTCTACAACCATCCTTTTCTGGTTCCAAAACCAGATGGCTCGTTCTGTCCACTCATAATTCTGAGCTGGATAAACAAGCTGATCGTGGCTCCAAGTTTTTAAATAGAGTCCATTCGATTGGTCAGACCGAGTATTCGGGTGTACGACTATGCTACATGCATAGATCTCAATATGCGTACTTTCACGTCATGGTACATCAGGCGTTCAGAAAGAAGGAGTCATGTATCAGTTCCGAGCAATGTGCTTTGGTCTGAATCTAGCCCCCTGGGCTTTCACTCAAATAACAAACCCGGTAATGACTCATTTCCGAGCTCATTCGTCTACGATAACGTCGGCCTACCTGGACGACATTCTTTAGAGATATGGCAATGAGTTAACGCTTCAGAACGATGTGCAGAATCTGCTTCTATTGCTCCGACGTCTTGGTTTCATAAGTAAACAAGGAGAAGTCAGATCTGGTATCATCCAAGTCATTCACCCACTGGGGGATGAGCTTCGAAATGCACAACATTCTCGTTCGTCTGCCGTTACCCAGAGCGAAATTAATCAGTTGTTACGCTCACTATTGTCTTCGCTCAGACAAGGTCTCAGCAAGAAATCTCATGAGACTGATACGTTTATGTGGAGCTGCCGCGATTTTATTCCGATGGGATGGTTACGCACTTGTCCTCTCCAATTTCTTCTGATCCAGAATTGGAGGGTGAAGATTTTTTCGCTCGATACGGACATCTTCTTGTCAGTCAAGTGAATAAGAGATTCAGACTTGGGCAGGTTTTCAGTGGTTAACTCAGGGAGTTCCACTGCAATTGCCGGATCCGAGTTTTACAGTTTTGACAGATGCCAGTCAAACAGGTTGGGTCGTACCATTGAGCCCAACGGATTTGAAGGGCCAGGGTCTTTGGGATCCGTAGTTCCTTATTAAGCACATTAACATCAAGAATGATGTCATTTTGGCTTGCGCTACGTTATTGGATGAATGTTATTCAGAATGCTCATGTGCTAATTCTGTCCGACAATTCGACGGTATTAGCGTATTTTCGGAACTAGGGAGACAATCATTCCATTCTGTTATTCATGTTAACGGAAGAAATCTTTCTGTTTGTACTAGAACATCAAGTTCTCCTATCGGTCCGTCATATTCCGGGTCGTCTGAACGTATTAGCGAACTCCCTTCACGGAGGGGCCGCTTGTTGATCCCAGAATGCACTTTCAACAAACAAGTATTCAATCAGATTTGCTACCAAGGAGAGCGGCATATGATCGACTTTTTCGCGACGCATCTCAACAATCAGTTGCAGAAGTATGTGTCACAATGTTTGGATCTTCGGGCGTTTGCAGTAGACGCTCTATCGATCTCGTGAAACGGAATAGTAGGATATGCGTATCTTCCAGCACCGTTGATTCAGCAGATATTGCTCAAATTATATATCTCAATGCAAAATTCTGTTGGTAGCATTTCTAGCTCCACAAAGACCGTGGATTAATCTACTCAGGCGTCTGTTGTGGGACATGCTGTGGAAGCTTCCTCCACATTTCAGTCCATACTGTGGTCACATGGATTCAATTTACTATCAGTACTGCTTATGATAATATCTTCAACTCAGCAGTCTATGCTTTAGTTTTAAGCTCATGAAGTAAGAGTTCTTTCTACATCATGGGCTTACACTAATAATGTTGCTATTACAGATCTAATGAGGGCTGCATATTGTTCTTAGCCCTCCACTTTCTCGAATTTGTATCTGAGAAATATTGAGTCCTTTTCTGCAGATCTGCATTTAGGTCCGTTATTTTTCTCTCAGAATGTTGTCCACTAAACAGTGGCAACTATATATATGTAGGCTTTCGGTTCTGGCGGGGAGGGGGGGTTCCCTTAGGTCACCTGCTTTATAGTGTAAAGCAAGGGAATACCTCTCTTGGAGTCCGTAATTCCGAGTTGGTACCGGGATGGTTTTAAAGTAAAGCTAATGTTTACTCATCTATGTAATATTTTTTAAGTGTTGCTCGGTGTAAGACATTTGTATATATCATGTATTAATCAGGCGTTAATATACAATCCTCGGACACTTTTATATGAATATATAGAGTCTCATTTTGCGGGACTTCCTTATTTATTGGCTTTCCTTTAAAAAAATATTAGTATAAAGGATTATACTGAATGTTAATAGAGATCATTGATGTTATTGCGCTCAATTACAGATGGTGTTTTGTCTTTCTTTTTGATACAAATAAGAAAGATACATGTAAAGCCTATCTCTCATTTTCTCCTTCAGGTGATAGTTTTGTTATATGTAATTGAGTCTATTGGATTTTCCTTTATGTCCTAGGCCCTCCAACCTTTTTACTATTCAGCTAAGTCTGGGTCATTGGTGCAGTATAAAAATGTTAAAAAATTTATAGTAATTTATACATTTTTTATACTACCAATGACCCAGACGCGGATGGCCATCCCATGAGTTGGGAACTCATACATCCCCGCTGAGTACATAATGCTTACCAGGCACTGGTTGTAAGAATGATAATTGCGCCAATTTTGAGACCTCTTTGACACTGCGCATGCGCAGTGGAGTAAAAGTATGGAGGACCATATAGGACATGCAATTTTCAGTTTTAGATGCAAATTTTGGGGATAGGGGGGGAAAATTTGCGTTTGGCCCTAGATATTTTAGAGTTAGCACCAGCTAAGTCTGGGTCATTGGTAAGTATAAAAAATATATAAATTACTATAAATTTTTTAACATTTGGTACACAACATTTTTTCTAGGGGGGTTAGATTCAAGTTTGTTCAAATCGAGTCCCTGGGTTAATATTTGGGCTCCCTATTGGAGCCCAAATTTTAACTTAGTGCAATACATGGGAGCCCTCTATGGGAGCCCAAATCTTTAAATTAGTGCAGTACAAGGAATATTCTTTAAGAATCTTCTTCTTCAGATCCACTAATCAGAATCTTCTGATATTTGGTATTCAGCATCCTTAGGGGGGTGAGATTCAACTTAGTTCAATATGAGGAATATTTTTTTAAAAAACTTTTTTCAGATCCATCAGTCAGAATGTTTTGATATTTGATATATGGTTTTCTTAATGGGGCAGATGCAAGTTTGTTCAAATCAGGACCCTCGATTGATAGTTGTCAGTGTCAGGTGAGTGCTCTCAGGCACCTTGGGGCCTCTTGTTTAATTTTTTGACATTTTATTTCACCGCAGGTATGTTGAACTCGGTAAAGCTTGCAGAGAAACAGAAGATGACAAAGTAGCATCACTTAAGTTGCATCCAAGTGATCGAGCAGTTGAAATGTATGTACCTTAATTTTTTTTATTCTTTCATTATTAGTTGCTCTGAGGGAAAGTCAAAGTTTTAAGTACAATTATATTAGAATGACAGTCATTTTTATAGAAGGTAGAAATTCATGTACATTGAATTTTTTTATTCTTTCTTTATTAGTTGCTCTAAGGGAAAGTCAAAATTTTTTATAAGTACAACTATATTAGAATGACAGTCATTTTTATAAAAGGTAGAAATTCCTTTTCTAGGGATTCAGAAAGCTCTCTGTTGTTAGACTGTTTGCCATGCTTTTTGTATGGTATGGAGTAGAGAGGAGAGGTTTTGATTTTTTATATTCGGTTCAGTTTTAGGAAAAAAACTGTTTTTCTTTGTGTTAAGAACATATGGTAAATAACACTTCAGACTCCTTAACTTGGAAGAAATCCCCAATAGTTTATACGACACCACTCACCACAAAGAGTCCTGTCTACAAGTATCTCCATTGGGTTAAGCCTTACTTCCCTTAAAAAGTGCAACATGGAAATTGCAGTGCTGTATGAAAATTTGGGTGAACTTGACTTTATACTTGTACTGTTGTCATTGTATAGCCATGGATGCTGAAACTGACCATAATACCAAGATCATAAATACCAATTATGAAACAAACCAAGTACTATAAAAAGAATGGTATGCAAAAACTTGAATAATGGTGTTTCCAAACAGGGGTCAGACATTGCCATTTAGCACTGAGAGAGATACTGTTTCAGGCCTTTGAATTTGATGGGCGTGGCAGCACTTGTGCTTCACAGCATCTCTAAAGGGTTGGCTGGGTGTGGTGTTAACCCCTAATTGGAAATCCATATTTTTATACTGTTCCAATGACCCAGACTTAGCTGCTGCTAAACTCTTTAATTCAGGGCCAAACACAAATTTTGTCCCCCCAATCCCCAAAATTTGCATCAAAAACCGAAAATTACATGTCCTATATGGTCCTCCATACATTTACTCCTCTGTGCATGCGCAGTGTCAAGGAGGTCTCGAAATTGGCGCAAATTTTCATTCTTTGTTTGGCCCTCAAAACAGTAACACTTCACTGTTATTTGTGCTTCCAAATCTCAGTTTTCATGATGCCAGACACATTTTGATGAGAGAAATGGTAGAAATAAAGAGGAAATATAAGGTGGAGAAGAAAAAATAGTGCAAGAAAATGTTCAGGGCTGTAACTATAATTATTTTACGAAATTATTTCATGTTGCCTTTTTTCAAGGCATGGCCCTGTTGTTGTCATTCTTGCTATGAATGTACCATTGTTTGATCAGTGTTTCCTCTCTCCCTTTCCTTTATTCCCCCCAGCTATTCTCCCATGTTTGGCTTATATTTTGTAATGTTTATTACTAAAATTTGTTGGGAGTTTTTGCTTGGTAACAGAATTTTTTTCTGTTTTTTTCCCATGTTTACGTCCTCACCCTAGGGGTGTTTAGGCGTTTTGGTCTGCATCTACCATCTGATGTTCTACAGTTTCTTCTCTGGAAGCCTCTGTTTTGCATCAGATAGTGTTTTAAATTGGTAACTGATTTTGGGCCAGGTTTTTTCAGTGCCTGGAGTCATGTTTCCGGTTTGTTGACACTTTTGCTTAGATTGACAACAGTTACTGCTGATAGTGATTACTTGTCTTCTGCATGACTTATTTCATAGCAAGATACATTAATATTGTCCGTAAGTGTACATTAATTTTTTTCAAAATGAATTTAAATTTTTGTCCACACTTAGGCTTTTTTGGGATCCATTGGGCTGAGGGTTCCCATTGGGAACTTGGGCTCTTGTGAAAAATTTTTTTTGAAAAAGTTTTTTCTTTTCGAATCATTATTTCGTAATGATTATAATGGATTGTTTTATTATGTATCTTTATTTTCAAGGATTAGTGCGAGTACTATGATTGTTTTTTTCACAGTGAATGATTATTGTTCAAATTGTAATAGGAGGAACTCTTCCTCTGATTCTCATGATCTCTGTATTAATTGTACTCAATGTACTCTCACTGATCTTTGTTCTGTGTGTTTCAAATGGGATGACAAACATTGGAAACGTGTGTCACGGTATGTTGTTACTAGAGAGAGGGCCATGCCGGTCCTCTCTCCACAGAGTCACTCTAGTCTTTCACTCTTTTTTTCAGAGGAACAAGAACAGTGTGATATTTCCGTGATGTCGTCCAGAAGTGTGCCGCCGTCGTCACAAACAAGCGAAAAGCTAGCGGCAAAAGTGTTCATGGAGATTACCCGAAAGGAGTTCGAAGGGGTTGACGTCCGCTAGCTCGCCCGGTGTCACGTCCATTCACCGAATGGGTCAGCACCCGGGTTCGTCGGTTGCGGTCCAGGAGAGAGAGTCGGGTGTTGCGAGCACTGTAAAACTTCCATGTGCACACCCAGTGATGACGGAAAGGAGGATGAATCAGAGGAAGCCGGATAGTCTGGTTTTTAGCTTGTCCAGCTCGGCACGAGTTGCAAGCGAGAGAGGTCCCTCTCTCATACAGCAGCATCTGGGACCAGATGTTGTAGTTCATAGCGTTACGCAGTCGGAGCATAGGTCCGCCGCTCGGGACGCTCCGGTATATAGGCAGTCCGGCGAGGCTCCCTATAAGGCTCCCTCATCCTCAAGGCAGCACACGCGACCGCACCTTGGCTACGGGACCAGTGATATACAGTCAGCTTTGCCGACCAGGGATTCCACGGCGACCAGGTCACCCCATCCGGTAGCCAGGGATACAAGGCCTACATCCGGACGTTCGCATTAAAGAGGTATGCAGGATGCAGCGTCCAGGTAGCTTCCGGTGGCTAAATCCAATAAGACCGCGGCTCCCCAGGCCTCCGTAACGGACGTGCTATCACAGATAGCCAAGATCATCACAGCATCCCAGCAACCGGCAGAGCCTCTGTCGGAACATGAAGTTTCAGACGATGCTGAGTTGGTATGTTTCGCCGCTGGATCAGGTGCGGACGACCGAGAATTACAAGACGTCCGGCAAGAGGGATTCCGATGAGTTAGATATTTCCCTTTCAGAACAACATAAAATAGCCGTAGAGTTCATCCGGCATTACCTTCCAGAAGTTGTTCCGCCAGACCAGAATGCTGCGCAGCCGGATAGGAGGGTGATAGCGCCACTGGACACCGACTTATTTAATTGGTTTAGGGACATTGTCCCGGAATTTCCATCACAGTCCAGGAATGTCTCTCGGATATTTGAATTATTAGATGACGCTATTGACAAACTTGCCAATAAGACGGGCAGGTCAGCCTTCCTTCCGGCATCTGCTCTACAACTGCCTTTCATCAATCAAAGGAATAATTTGATACAGCAGGTCAGGGCATCCAGAAAGTTCCTCTGCATTTGGACGACCAGGCTGAAGACCTTGATATATCCATACCGTCGTCTATGTCACTTCCTTTGTCAACGATGGAAACGACGATATCGTCTAACAGAGCTAGTTTAGACGCTCTTTCATACGCAGATCACCTTACTAGAGCGTTGTCATTACGCTTTGAAGGACCAGAATTCCAAGATGTACAGACGTCCTTAAGAGTTCTGTCCAGGGCCATAGCTTTTTCCACGTATAACTCCGCCCTTTCAGTGGCGAATCTGGAGTTAGCTATACGTGACGTGGCCCTAGCTACTTCCACACGCGTGGACAGTAAGGTGAAAAACTCTCTTAGAGCCGCTCTGGTCTCCAGAGAGTTTCTCTTCAGTAGCAAGCTTTCTGCAATATATGATAAATTAACTAAGAAAGCTTCTGACTCTTTGCTATTTAAGTCTGCTTCCAAGAAGCCGGAACCAGCAGAGAGGAGTAGGCCAGGCACTTCTGGGACGAGTTCGTCCAAGGGAAGTTCCTATAGAGGTTCCTATGCGTCCTGTAGGTCTTACTCTAGAGACCGTCAGAGTAGCGACTCAAGTAGGGGCCGTTATGCTGGCCGAAATAACCGGTCAGCCCCCCCCCCCCCCCCCGGGCGACAGGGCGAGGTGCGGAGGACGTAGTTTCTCCTCCCGCAAGCATCGCAGATCCAGGAGGTGATGGTTTAGACCTCTGTCTGTTCCGGTGGGCGAAAGACTGTCGAGGTTCTCAAGCAACTGGGAATCAATTACGGAGGACCCTTGGGTTCGAGGGGTTATTTCGGAAGGACTAAAACTGTCCTTCAAAGGCAAACCTCCGTTAACTCGAAGTCCAAGATGGACTCAGCTTCCGTCAAATTTTCAGAAAAGAATGGCACTTCTATCAGAAGTCCAGTCTCTTTTAAAGAAGAACACGATAGAGGTCGTAGAAACCAGGAATCTCCAGGTTTCTACAGCCATCTCTTTCTGGTTCCGAAACCAGACGGCTCGTTCCGTCCAGTGATCGATTTAAGCTGGATAAACAAGCTGATCGTGGCTCCAAAGTTTTATATGGAGACCATTCGATCAGTCAGAGCAAGCATTCGAGTGAACGACTATGCTGCGAGCATAGACCTCAAGGATGCGTACTTTCACGTCATGGTACATCCGGCATTCAGAAAGTATCTTCGCTTCGCAGTCGTAGGTGTCGTTTATCAGTTCCGAACGATGTGCTTTGGTCTGAATCTTATGCCTTGGTCTCTTTTATAGTAAACGAAGAGAAGTCGGATCTGGTGCCGTCCAAGTCATTCACCCACCTGGGGATGAGCTTCGAGATGCACAACAATCTTGTTCGTCTGCCGTTAACCAGAGCGAAATTAGTCACTTGTTACGCTCGCTATTGTCTTCACTCAGACAAAGTTACAGCAAGAGAATTCATGAGACTAATAGATCTGTGCGGAGCTGCCGCGGATCTCATTCCAATGGGGTGGCTACGCACTCGTCCTCTCCAGGTCTATCTGACTCAGAATTGGAGAGTGAAGATTCATTCGCTCGAGATGGACATCCTCTTGTCAAGCCAAGTGAAACAAGAGATTCAGACTTGGGCAGACATACAGTGGTTAACTCAGGGAGTTCCACTGCAATTGCCAGATCCGAGTTTTACGATTATGACAGATGCCAGTCAAACAGGTTGGGGCGCGACACTGAGCCCATCGGATTTGAAGTGCCAGGGTCTTTGGGATCTGCAGTTTATGAGCAAGCACATCAACATCAAAGAGATGATGTCGATTTGGCTTGCTCTACGTCATTGGATAGTCGTTATTCAGAATGCACACATGCAAATTCTGTCCGACAATACGACAGTAGTTGCGTATATTCGGAACCAGGGTGGCACTCATTCCATTCCTTTGCTCAATCTAACGGATAGAACATCAGATTCTTCTCTCGGGCCGTCATATTCTGGGTCGTCTGAACGTCTTAGCAGACTCCCTTTCACGGAGGGGTCACCTGTTGCCGTCAGAATGGACTCTCAACAAGCAAGTATTCAATCAGATTTGCTACCAATGGGAACGGCCAATGATAGATTTATTTGCGACACATCTCAACCATCAGTTGCAGACGTATGTGTCACCTTGTCCGGAGCCTCGAGCGTTTGCAGTAGACGCTCTCTCGATCTCTTGGGACGGAATGATAGGATATGCGTATCCTCCAGCGCCGTTGATTCAGCAGATATTGCTCAAGATAAAACAATCGCAATGCAACATTCTGTTGGTAGCATCTCTGTCTCCACAGAGACCGTGGATAAATCTACTCAGGTGTCTGTTGTGGGACATACCGAGGAAGCTTCCTCAACGGGAAGATCTTCTTTTGCAGGGGAAATCGTGCATCCTCCATCACAATCCGCAAGGTCTAAACCTTCACGTATTTCCGTTGTGCGGTCTTTCTTGCACGGAAAACATTTTACAGGATGAGCAGTGGACGCGATTTCTAACTGTAGGAGGACCTCCTCTTCGGTAAACTATGCTGCTAAGTGGAAGGTCTTTCGGCAGTGGTGTGGGGATCATTCCATAGATATTTATAATCCTTCCATTCCAGACATTGCAAACTTTCTAGTATACTTGTTTGATGAGATTAAACTGCAGCCTTTTACCATTAAGGGTTATAGGTCTATGCTATCCGATACCTATGCACATAATCATAGCTTAATGATTGGAACTAATGTCTCTTTATCTAAATTAGTTAGAAATTTTTCGATAAATAGACCTAGAACCCTTAGATTAATTCCCAAGTGGAATTTGGCTTGGGTTCTTCTTAAGCTAAAAGAAGCGCCTTTTGAGCCTCTTGACACAGTGGACTTCAAATTATTAACATATAAGACAGCTTTTCTCTTAGCCTTCTCTTGAAGAGTTAGTGAGATTCATGCACTATCTATGGATGATTCTCAGTACCGTAGTGTTGGTAATACTATTACCTTTACCACCAATGTTGGATTTTTGGCTAAGAATCAGGCTCCTAATAAGTATCCTGAACCCATTGTTATTAAGGCCCTTCCATCATCTGATGGGCGTAGGCCTTTACTTTGTCCTGTTAGAGCAATACGTATTTACAAACGTAGATATGAGTTCATCAGAAAAAAGGGATGTAAGCGTTTCTTTCTGTCTTTGATGCCTAATAGAAAGGATATTATGGTTCGTTCTATTGCTAGATGGATTCAATTAACTATTCGTACTGCTTATGAAAAATTATCTTCTTCTCAGCAGTAGGCACTCAAGATCTCAGCTCATGAAGTAAGAGCTCTTTCTACTTCTTGGGCCTATGCTAATTGTATTGCTATTACTGATTTAATGAAGGCTGCATATTGGTCTCAACCTTCCACATTTACTAATTTCTATCTCAGAAATATTGAGTCAATTTCTGGAGACCTCCATTGTTTAGGTCCGTTGCTCAGAATATCGTCCACTAAACAGTTGCAACTATAGTTATGTAGGCTTTCTGTTCTGGCAGTGACTTTGGCCTGCTGCCCTCTTCGCTCTGGGGTATTTGACCCAGGGCAAGGGGAAGGGGTGGGGGGGGGTTGTTCCCTTAGGTCACTTGCTTTATAGTGAAAAGCAAGGGAATACCTCCCCTAGAGTCAGTAATTGCGAGTCGGTACCGGGATGGTTTTAAAGTGTAAAGCTAATGTTTACTCATCCATGTAATATTTTTAAAGTGTAGCTCGGTGTGAAGCATTTGTATATGTCATGTGTCAAACGAGCGTTAATATACAATCCTCGGACACTTTTAATGATTATAAAGAGTCTCATTTCTCTGGACTTCCTTTATTTATTGGCTTACCTTTAAAAATATTAGTATAAAGGGTTATACTGGATGTTAATAAAGATCATTGATTATTATTATTATGCTCAATTACTGATCAGTATTGTGTCTTTCTTCTTTAATATAAATAAGAAAGATACATGTAAAGCCTATCTCTCCTTTTCTCCTGCAGGGGATATTCTGTTATAGATAATTGAGCTTATTGGATTTTCCATTATGTCCTAGGCCCTCCAGCCTATTTACTATTCAGCTAAGTCTGGGTCATTGGTACAGTATAAAAATGTTAAAAAATTTATAGTAATTTATATATTTTTTATGCTTACCAATGACCCAGACGAGGATGGCCCTCCCAGGAGTTGGAACTCATACCTCCCCGCTGAGTACATAACGCTTACCAGGCACTGGTTGTAAGAATGATAATTGGCGCCAATTTCGAGACCTCCTTGGCACTGCGCATGCACAGAGGAGTAAATGTATGGAGGACCATATAGGAATGTAATTTTTGGTTTTTGATGCAAATTTTTGGGATTGGGGGGACAAAATTTGTGTTTGGCCTGAATTAAAGAGTTTAGCACCAGCTAAGTCTGGGTCATTGGTAAGTATAAAAAATATATAAATTACTATGAATTTTTTAACTTTTAGCTCAACATTAACGTTGTCAAATTTAAACTTATGCCATGGCCCGTCGTCCGCCTGTCCATCAACAATTCAATACGGCTCGGGCTAGAGTCCGTATTTATGAATCAATCTTTACGAAACTTCTTAGGTACCTTTGTTATCACCATGGGATGGGAACGAGTGTTTTGGGGTGCAGTCCGAAATTCAAGATGACCATCAGCAGCCATTTTGTACCGAAATTAGTGCAATCAGTTTTTTGTACAGAACTTCAGTATGAAAGTTCTGATTTGAATAAATGTTTGTATGAATGTTTAGTAACATGGAATACATCACATATAATACAGGTTTTTTCCTCGTGCAGAAATTATGCAAATTAGGTGAACTTTGATTTATTCAGTGCTACTTATACACAGTAAGTACACATGTCAATACGGCTCGGGCTATGGGCCATATTTATGAACCAATCTTCACAAAACTTCTTGGGTACCTTTGTTATCACCTTTGGATGAGAATGAGTGTTTTTGGGTGCGGTCCAAAATTCAAGATGGCTGCCGGCAGCCATTTTGTACCGAAATTAGTGCAATCAGTTTTTTGTACAGAACTTCTGTATGAATGCTCTGACTTGAATAAATTTTTGTATGAATGTTTAGTAACATGGAATACATCACATATAATACAGGTTTTTTTCTCGTGCAGAAATTATGGAAATTAGATGAACTTTGATTTACTCAGTGCTACTTATACACAGTAAGTACACATGTCAATACGGCTCGTGCTAGGGGCAGTATTTATGAACCGATCTTCACCAAATTTCTTGGGTACCTTTGTTATCACCTTTGGACGAGCCATTTTGTACCAAAATTAGTGCAATCAGTTTTTTATACGCCCATTTATTATGTTTTGCATTGTCTGTCTGTCTGTCCGTCCGTCCGTCCATCTGTCCGTCCGTCTCTCTGTCTGTCCGTAAACAATTTTTGTGTCGCCTACTCCTCCAAAGGTTTACATGGTGCATTGTTCAAACTTTACTCACATATTGATCAGTAATTGCTGTTGTGCATGTGACAAGAGCAGGTAACTCCATTTTGTATTTCCAGAGTACTTAAAACATTAAAGTATTGTGTCGCCTACCCATTCATTATTTTACTTGCTATATTGTTAAAACTTTGCACACATGGTGATCACCAATTGCCGTTGTGCATGTGACAAGAGCAGGTAACTCTGTTTTGTATGTCCAGAGTTATACTCCCTTTTAGTACTTAAAACATTACAGTATTGTGTCACCTACTCCTTCAATATTTTACACGCTCTATTGTTAAAACTTTGCACACATGGTGATCACCAATTGCCATTGTGCATGTGACAAGAACAGGTAACTCCATTTTGTATTTCCAGAGTTATGCCCCTGTTAGTACTTAAAACATTACAGTATTGTGTCGCCTTCTCCTTCAACATTTTACATGCTATATTGTTCAAACTTTGCACACATGTTATTGATATTGATATTGATATTTTATTTGCCAATACACTAAAATATAGCAATATATACATTATAGTATATGTATGAAAAATATTGAATTTCAACAAGAAGAAATATGGCATATTGTACATTAAATTACAAAAAAAATTCCAATTAATTGTTGCATTGTGTACTGGCAGGGGAAGGCATAGCCAGATTGGCTGTCTTCCTGCCTTTCCCTTAGAAAGAAGAAAAAGAAAGAGAAAGAAAGATCAACATAAAGAGAAAGAGGTGGATATTACAATTCAGCATTTGAGAATTCCAGTTACTGTGTCATCAATGGGTCTCATACAGCATGCGCGCGGAGTGTCGCTGATGGCCAACAGCGAAATGTCGCTCTCTTAATTCTGCTGACACCATTCCTCCCGTTCTCATGGAAATAGTACAAGATTGAGAAGATCTATGAAATGGTTGGTGGGAGCTGAAAGAGAGGCAACATGGACGAGAAAACCAGACAACAAGAACAATTACTGTGGACAACAAATCGTTAACCGTTTACCAAGCTAACCTCCGAAACCTCCCCACGCCGTTAATAGAAGTCCCTATTCACATTTTTATTTGTTTTCACACTCTACCTCCAAACCACAGCATTTGGTCCCTCACTGGAACGATCTCGATGAGCTCGCGCCAATGGGGGGGGGGGGGGGGGGGGGGGGGGGGGGGGGGGAGGGGGGTGCTTCAGCTATTTCCTTGAATTATAGGTTGCGAATGTATAGTTTTTCAAAAACTACGCCAAGAAGGCCATGTGAGCGGCGCTAGACATTTGATTAGTTTTTATGGCATCCAGACAATAAGGGTTTTGAACAGGAAATGTCTTCGGAATAAGAGGAAAAAAACATTGTTGTTAGCTTTTTCTTGAATTCTTTCCTATTCTCTGTATTTCTGAAGTCTAATTCTAGCTTATTCCATAGCTTTGGTAGCGCAAATACCGGTAGTTTATCCAGAGTCTTGGTTCTAGTTTTGTGTCTGTGCAAAAGACATGACTGACGAGTATTCATATTAGATTGGTTAGTTGAGAAGAAGTTTACAAAAGAACCCGGAAGGTTTCCATTATGCCAATCAAACATGAATAGTAAGGCGTGTAGTTTGTATAAGTCTTTTAGCTTCAATATACTATCATTAATAAATAGGGGGTCAGTGTGGGCATTGTATTTCTTATTATTTATTATTCGTAAAGCTCGTTTCTGCAGTTTTTGAAGGCGATCACAGGATTTGGACGCACCCCATAAAGGAATTCCATAGATGAAATGGCTCTGTATCAAAGTAAAATATAAAGTTTTCATAACATTATGAGGGAGAAACTTTTTGGCTTTATTGAGAACGAAGTTGGCAAGTCCGACTTTCGTGCAGAGGTGAGATATATGGGCGTTGTACGATAAGTTGTCATCAATATTTATACCAAGAAACTTTAAGGACTTCTCACTTTCCCCACTACCAACCTTGCAGATAGCCCGATTGTTTATATAGACATTCTGATGAGTAACATTCCTTTCTCTATGACCTGGATTAAGTAAAATGTATTTCGTTTTCTTTTCGTTCAGGACTAGGCGATTGGCTGCGCACCAGTCAGATATATTTTGTAATTGCTCATTGAAATCTGAGATTAGGGCATTTATCTCCGCTCCAGACTTATATGCTTCTGTGTCATCGGCAAACGATAAGACATTTAATGTAGTTGAATTACTTATGTCATTAATGTATATTAAAAATAAAATGGGACCCAATATAGAACCTTGTGGAACTCCACATGTCAGTTTAGTTAGATTTGATTTACTATCACCAAACGACACATACTGATTCCTGTTCTTTAGATAGCTTTTGAACCAACTAATAGCTTTACCTCTTATTCCATAATGTTCAAGTTTTTGGAGAAGGATGTCGTGACTTATTGTATCAAAGGCTTTAGAAAGGTCAAGAAAGATAGCCAAAGTGGTGTCCTTACTGGCTTTGTTATTTTCGACGGCGACATGTTTTAATAATTGCATAATTGGATGCAGTGTGTTGTGCTGCTTCCTTAAACCATATTGGTGGTGATAGAGGATATCAAATTTATTCAGAAATTTCATCAATCTGTCAAACATAAGTTTTTCTAAAATCTTTGAAAAGACAGGCAAAATAATTATTGGTCTATAATTTGTGAAGTTGTTTTCATCGCCTGATTTAAAAATTGGGATTACTTTTGCAATTTTCATTCTGTCAGGAACTATTCCCTGGCTGAAGGAAATGTTCATAATATGAGCAAGAGGGTCGGCAACCGAATCTATCGAGTGTTTCAGGATACTCGATGAAATATTTTCACAGTCCTGACTTGCTTTAGGCTTCATTTTAGTTACAATATTTATAATTTCAAAAGACGACGTTGGTAGAACAAACATATTATCTGGGAGTGGAGATTTCATGAATTCGACGAAAGGTTTTCGGGGATTCGTTATTTGTTTTGATGTCTCCTGTCCTATTTTTGCAAAGAAAATGTTGAATTCCTGAGTGATTTCGTTCGGGGTATTTATCTTTTTTTCACCCAGCTTAAAAAAAGAAGGTAAATTACTTTTGTTTTTGTTTCTGTTCAGAGCTTTATTTAGAATTTGCCACGTTTTTCGCAGATTGCTTTTATTTTCCAACAGGGCATTTTCGTAATACATAGCTTTGCTTTGTTTTTTAATTCTGTTAAACAGTCGACAGTAATTTTTGTAGTTTCTTACATTAAGTTCTGTTGGACTTCTTATTTTTTTTATGAAAAATTTATTCTTGTTGTTGGCCGAGATTAAAAGACCTTTCGTCATCCAAGGCTGTCGCTTTATGTGTTTCTTATTCCGTTTTTCACTTTGCAAAGGAAATGCTGATTCAAATGCGTTCATAAAAATGTTTGAGAAGTGTTCATAAGCAGCATTGGGACAGCATTGGGACAGCTGGAATCCATGACTGGTGAAAAGTCACACTGGGACAGCAATACTTTAAAATATTCGATACTGGTAGGGTTTATTTTCCTGGATAGAAGTGGCCTTGTACTATCTAACGGCATAATTACAGATTCGGCATAAAAGATTCCAAAATGATTGGATACATCAGTGAGAATTATGCCGGATTTAAAAGAGTTTATTAGATTGTTTGAAAATATATTGTCTATGAGCGTCGCAGAATGATCAGTCACTCTGGTTGGTTTGGTAATGGCAGGCATAAATCCCTCACTAAACATTAAATCTATGAACGCATCAGTTTTCGAGTGGGAACATCAGTTTTCGAGTGGGAATCAGTTTTCGAGTGTTGATCACCAAGTGCTGTTGTTCATGTGACAAGAGCAGGTAACTCTGTTTTGTATTTCCAGAGTTATGCCCCCTTTAATACTTGAAACATTACACCATTGTGATGCCTACTCCAACATTTTACTTGCTTTATTGTTCAAACTTTGCACCCATGTTGATCATCAATTGTCGTTGTGCATGTGACAGGAGCAGATAACACCATTTTATTTTTAAACGACTCCTCGCCATTTATACCTGTTATGATCCTCAAAATGTCCTTTTCCTTGGTGTCACCTATCGTCAATCATTATCAATGAAGTTATCCTGTCAATGAATGGACGCTACCATTGTAAACAGTAAGGAGAATCTTCTTCAGCAGCCTTGCAGCCCTTTAGAAGTTATCTTATGAATAAAATAGATGCTACCATTTTTTTTATTTTTTGAAGACCTCAGATCGCTTAATATGAAAATGTGAACACAGGTGAATTACCCTTTACCCCAGACAGGGCAGGGAATGGGCAATGATTGGAGGGGGGGGGGGGGGACAGACATAGTCGAGTCAACCAAAATTTCAAACTTTACCCTAGAGAAACTTGTGCATGTTCCAATTTTGACTGGCGTATATGTTGCCCCGCTAGGCGGTGCTCTTGTTGTACAGAACTTCTGTATGAAAGTTTTGATTTGAATAAATTTTTGTATGAATGTTTAGTAACATGGAATACATTACATATAATACAGGTTTTTTTCTCATGCAGAAATTATGCAAATTAGATGAACTTTGATTTGTTCAGTGCTACTTATACACAGTAAGTGCACATGTCACTGCAGCTCGGGCTGGAGGCTGTATTTTTTAACCGATCTTCACGAAACTTCTTGGGTACCTTTGTTATCACCTTGGGATGAGAACGAGTGTTTTTGGGGGCGGTCTGAAGTTCAAGATGGCTGCCAGTGGCCATTTTATACCAAAATAAGGTGCAATCAGTTTTTTGTACAGAACTTCTAGGACTACATTTGTTATCATCATGGGATGGTAACGAGTGCTTTTGGTCTCGTCTGTGTTAATATTTGGTGTTGTTTGGGGAGGGTAAACATTATTATCACAACCCAGTTTTCTGTTTCCAATGAGAAAAATAAAACCTCCTCACCCGTGGGAACCCTATGAGCTAAAGATAAAAAATTCAAACACCTGTATTTTAAGAAGGATTGGACAAATATTTATCAATTAGTAGGAATCAACCGTAGAAGGGTTTGAATCAAACAGGCCAAAACAATTGCTAACATTTGGCTTACGATGCACCATACAAGGATCCCCATTGTAACATTAATCAGATTGGAGATTTCTTTTCTAGTTTAGCATCTAACTGTCACCCACCTTTACAATACTTTACCTGTACATTTGTTATAGGCTACGGTCTGTATTTATGTACAGACCTTTACAATACTTTACATGTACCTTTGTTATCAGGTCATTACCTAGATGTGTGTCATTGCTGTGTCACATACTATACATGTGCATGTCTTACACAAGTTGAGCTACAGTGTCATTGACACTTTCATTATTATTATTATGCTCCTGAAAACCTCTTGAAGGTGGGGTTCTGGGAGGGCATTTTGTTTTCACCTAGTCTGTCCGGCGTCAACTTTTGGTTTCAGCCAAATAACTAAAGAACCACTTTCTTGATCAAATCATAATTTTAAGGTACCTTGTGGATGACTAAACAATGCTTCCTTTCGATTTTGGTCCAGCTAGCCAATTCAATGTGGGCCACCATGGCCGCTGCATTGAATTTGGTTTCTGTCCAATAACTAGTGAATGCTGACTCGAGTTATTTTTTATTTTTTTATTATGCATTGTTGGTGTCCAGAGAAAGCTTCCTTTCGATTTTGGACCAGTCAGCTTAACCAGGATGGCCGCCAGTGGCCAATTCATTCTGGCCATGGTAGCCATATAGAATTTGGTTTCTGTCCAATAACTAATGAATGCTGACTCGAATCATTTTTAGCTCAACTTGACAAAGTTAAGCTGAACTGTTGCCATCACTTCTCGTCCGTCGGTACGTATGTACGTACATCCACAATTTCCTTTGGCACACCTCACAGGTCGCATTTATGATCAGATCGCTTTGAAACTTGGTATGCTTGTTTGGGGTGACCTCTAGATGGGAGCTATCGATTTTGATTAATTACCGTCAAAAAATGTTGCTGTGGCCAATGTTCTTAGAACTTAGTTTAGCCAGACCTCAATATTTCCCTTTGGCACACCCTATAGGACACATTTATGATTGGATTGCTTTAAAACCTGGCATGCTTGTTTAGGGTGACCTCTAGATGGGAGCTAATAATTTTCTTCAATTTCTGTCAAAAAATGTTGCCGCGGCCAATGTTCTTAGAACTTAGTTTAGTCAGATCCCAATATTTCCCTTTGGCACACTCTACAGGGCACATTTATGATCGGATTGCTTTGAAACCTGGCATGCTTGTTTGGGGCGATCTCTGGATGGGAGCTATCGATTTCCTTCCATTTCCGTCAAAAAATATTGCCATGGCCAACGTTCTTAGAACTTAGTTTAGTCAGAAGACCTCAAAATTTCCCTTTGGCACACCCTACAGGGCACATTTATGATCAGATTGCTTTGAAACCTGGCATGCCAGTTTGGGGCAACCTCTAGATGGGAGCTATCGATTTCCTTCCATTTCCGTCAAAAAATGTTGCAACGGCCAACGTTCTTAGAACTTAGTTTAGTCAGACCTCAATATTTCCCTTTGGCACACCCTACAGGGCACATTTATGATCGGATTGCTTTGAAACCTGGTATGCTTGTTTGGGTAGACCTCTAGATGGGAGCTATCGATTTTCTTCCATTTCCGTCAAAAATGTTTCCGCGGCCAACATTCTTAGAACTTAGTTTGGTCAGACCTCAATATTTCCCTTTGGCACACCCTACAGGTCACATTTATGTTCGGATTGCTTTGAAACCTGGCATGCTTGTTTGGGGTGACCTCTAGATTGACGCTATTGATTTTCTTCCAATTCCGTCCATCAAAAAATGTTGCGGCTGGCAACGATCTTTGAACTTAGTTTAGTCAGGCATCAGTATATTCCTTTGTCATGCCCTACAGGGCACATTTATGATGAGATCGGTTTGAAACTTTGTATGCTTGTTTGGGGTTACCTCTAGATGGGAGCTATTTATTTTCTTCGATTTCCGTCAAAAATTGTTGCCACTGGCAATGACCTTCGATGAACTTAGTAAAAACTTAGTGCAGTTAAGCATCAATATGTCCATTTGACACACCCTGCAGGGCATATTTAAGATTGGATTGCTTGCAAACTTGGTGTGCTTGTGTGGGGTGACATCTATATGGGAGCTGTCGATTTTCTTCCATTCCTGTCAAAAAATGTTGCCGCTGACCTTTGAACTTAGTTTACGTCAGACCTCAATATTTCCCTTTAACACACTTTAGGGCACATTTATGATCGGATCACTTTGAAACTTGGTATGTGTGTTTGGGGTGACCTCTAGATGTGAGCTATTTTTTCATTTCCATAAAAAGTTATTGTCGTTATCACCAGCCTTTGAACTTACTGCATTTGTGCATCAACTTATCCCTTTTGCACTCTCTGCAGGGTATATTTATGAATTTCCATAACCCCCCTCCCAAAAAAAAAAAAACACCATTGCCACAAAGCAATGACATTCTACTTAGTGCATTTGTGCATTAACTTCTTCCTTTGGCATGCCTCAGAGGGCACATTCATTATTAGGTTGTTTTCAAACTTTGTATGCTTATGCAGGGCGACAAAGATAGGAGCTATTGATTTTCTTTTCATTTCCATCAAAAACTGTTGCTGTTAGCAACAATCTTTGAATTTATTGCATTTGTGCATCAACATTCTTTGACATGGCCTACAGGCCACATTTATGATAGGATTGTTTTTGAACTTGGTGTGCTCATTAGTCAAGAAGAACTCTAGATACGAGCTGTTGATTAGCATTCATTTCTGTGAAAAAAGTTGCCATTTACAATAATCTCTGAACATACTGCATTTGTGTATCAACATTCTTCCTTTAGTCAGTCTTACAGTATACATTTAAAAATGCATGGATTACTCTGACGTTGTGCACACACAATGCTGTTATGTTGAAATTTCATCAAATAACATTGGTACCAATGATCTTCAATTTTGCCATTTCATTTATAACTTACCAAGTTTAAGTTTGTTTGTCAATGAGCTACAGTGTCATTGACACTTTCATTATTTTTAATTATGCAAATCATTTTTAGCTTAACTTGACAAAGAAGTCAAGATAAGCTATTGCCATCACGCGGCCGTAAGTCTGTTAGTCTGTGAGTCTGTTTACATTTTCCTTTAGCACGGGCTACACCCCACAGTTCACGTCTGATCATCACGAAATTTCATATGCAGGTTTGGGGTCATGTCTAGATGAGCACTGCCCCTTTTGGTCACGATCGGTCAACTGGTTTGGCTGCCCTGAGCCCAAAACCCGAAATCCATTAGCACAGTCTACAGGTCGTATTTATGAAGGGATTTCATTGTAACTTGGTAGGATGCCTCTGTATAATGCCTAGATGAGAACGTCCCCTTTTGGGCATGATCTGTCAACTGTGATGGCTGCCCAAGCCTGAAACCCCAAAACTTTTACCACAGTCTGCAGGTCATGTTTAATATGGAGGGATTTCATTGTAACTTGGTAGAATGACTCCTTATGATGTCTAGATGAGAATTTCCCCATTTGGGCATGATCTGCCAACCGTGACGACTGCCTGAGCCCAAAACCCGAAAACCTTTAGCACCGTCTACATGTCATATTTATTGAGGAATTTCATTGTAACTTGGTGGGTTGACTTCATATAATGTCTAGATGAGAAAGTCCCCTTTTGGACGTGATTGGGCAACTGTGACGGCTACAGGGGCCCGAAGCCTGAAAACCTTTAGCACAGTCTACAGGTCATATTTAGGAAGGGATTTCATTGTAACTTGATAGGATGACTCCAAATAATGTCTAGATGAGAACGTCACATTTTGATCGCGATCATTCAGCCTTGATGGGTGTCGAGCCCAAAAACCTTTAGCATAGGCAAAAGGTCATATTTATGGAAGGATTTCATTGTAACCTGTTAGGTTGACTCCATATAATGCCCAGATGATGACATCCCCTTTTGGTCGTGATTGGTCAACTGTGATGGCTACAGGTGCCCGAAACTCAAAAACCTTGAGCACAGTCTACAGGTCATATTTATGAAGGGATTTCATTGTAACTTCGTAGGATCACTCCAGATGATGCCCAGATGAGATTGTCTCTTTGGTTGCGATCATTCACCCATGATGGCTGCCGAAGCCCGAAAACCTTCAGCACAGTCTACAGGTCATATTTAAGAAGGGATTTCATTGTAACTTGTTAGGTTGACTTCACATAATGTCTAGATGAGAACGTCCCCTTTTGAACACGATTGGGCAACTGTGACGGTGACAGGGGCCCGAAGCCTGAAAACCTTTAGAACAGTCTACAGGTCATAATTATGAAGTGATTTCATTGTAGCTTGGTAGGATGACTCCAAATAATGTCTAGATGAGAACATCCCCTTTTGGTCGCGATCATTCAGTCTTTATGGCTGCCCGAGCCCAAAGAACTTTAGCATAGTCTATAGGTCGTATTTATGGAAGGATTTCATTGTAACTTGTTAGTTTGACTCCATATAATGCCTAGATGATGACATCCCCTTTTGGTCATGATTGGTCAACTGTGACGGCTACAGGTGCCCGAAGCCCGAAAACCTTGAGCACAGTCTACAGGTCATATTTATGAAGGGATTTCATTAACTTCGTAGAATCACTCCAGATGATGCCCAGATGAGAATGTTCCCTTTTTGTTGCGATCATTCAACCATTATGGCTGCTCGATCCCAAAGCCCGAATACCTTTAGCACAGTCTACAGGTCATATTTATGAAGGGATTTCATTGTAACTTTGTAGGATCAGTCCAGATGATGCCCAGATGAGAATGTCCCCTTCTGGTTGCAATCATTCAACCATGATGGCTCCCCGAGCCCAAAAACCTTTAGCACAGTCTACAGGTCATATTTATGAAGGGATTTCAATGTAACTTGATAGGATGACTTGTTTTGGAATAATTTCACTGTAACTTAGTAACTTTCATTGATATACGTTAACTGTGAGGGCCACATACATTAACTGTGAGGTCATATTAACCTACCCCTCAGCTTTTTAGTACATTGTACATTTCATATTATTTTTATCAAAAACATAGTATACAGGGAACTGAAATGAACATATTCCCAATTATCACAATTCTTATATTATTTCATAATCCTTTCATAAACATTGAACATTATCCTTTTCATCAAACACAACACACAAGTTAAGCTACAGTGTCATTGACACTTTCATTATTTTTTAATTATGTATTGTTGGTGTCTGGAGGAAGCTTCCCTTCTATTTTGGACCAGTCAGCTGAACCAAGATGGCCACCGTTGGCCAATTCATTATGGCTTCCATGGTGGCCATCTTGAATTTGGTTTCCATCCAATAACAAATGGATACTGACTCGAATCAATTTCAATTTTTATTTATGCATTATTCGTGTCTGGAGGAAGAACTGTACATTTGTGTATATACCTAAGATTGCACTTGACAGTATTATTTGTTGGTGTCTAAAGGAAGCTTCCTGTTGATTTTGGACCAGTCAGATAAACCAAGATGGTCACCAATGGCCAATTCATTATGGCTTCCATGGTGGACATCTTGTATTTTGTTTCTGTCCAATAACTTATGAAGACTGACTCGAATCAATTTCAATTTTTGGTAATGCATTATTGGTGTCTAGAGGAAGCTTCCTTTTGACTTTGGATCAGCAAGCCAATTCAATTTGGCTGCCATGGTGGCCATATTGAATTTGGTTTCCATCCAATAACTAATGAATGCTGACTCAAATCAATTTTTTATTGTTGATGCATTATTGGTGTCAGCAGGAAGATTCCTTTTGATTTGGTTATGCCCCAACAGATTTACCTACCCTTTTATGACACCTTTGGGGGCATATGCCATGCATCACGTTGCTCTTGTTGTAAAATACTTTTACACATGCTTCCTCATGGGACTCCTGGAAAGTGAAGTAGTGCTTGTTTTCTGTGATGCAGTAAACCTTTACCTAATGAATCGATTTTTTGTTTGGCCCTTCATCAGTTCACATCTGACTGATATTTGTGCTTGTAAATCTCAGTTTAAATGATGCCAGACACATAAATATTAGAGAAATGGTGGATCTAAAGAGGAAGTAGAAGGAGGAGAGGAAAAATGAGTGGCAGGAAATAATCAGGGCTGTAACTTAGAATTTTTTTACGAAATTATGTTATGTTGCCTAATTTTGAGGCTCAATGTTACTTTCAGAAACTTGGGCTTTTCTGAAAAAATATTTCAATTATTTCAATTGTTTTTTCTATGTTAATAGATCATGTTATTATGTATCTTTGTTTTCAGAGGTTGGTGCGAGTACTAGGACTTTTTGTATTCTTTTCACAATGAAAGGATATTGTTCAAATTGTAATAAGAGGAAATCTTCCTCTGACTTTCATAATCATTGTATTAATTGTAGTCAGTGTACTCGCACTAACTCCTGTTCAGTATGTGTCAATTGGGATGACAAACATTGGAAACGTGTGTCACGGTATGTTGTTAGCGGGGAAAAGGCCATGCCGGTCCTTTCTCTGCAGGGTCACTCTAGTTTATCAATCTCTATTTCAGAGGAACAAGAACAGGGTGATGTTTCCATGATGTCTTCCAAAAGTGTGCCTCCGTCGTCACAGTTAAATGAAGAGCTAGCGGCAAAAGTGCTCATGGAAATACGTCAATTGCCTAAGAGGTCCCTAGTAGGATCGACGGCATTGGCGTCCGCTAGCTCGCCCGGTGTAGTGACCATTCATCGAATGGCTCGGCAGCCGGGTTCGTCCGTTGCGGTCCAGGAAGGAGATTTGGGTGATGCGAGCACTATAATAAGACAAAGTACACACCCAGTGACGACGGATCAGAGGAGAGAATGGAGGAAGCCTATTAGTCCGGTTCCTAGCTCGTCCAGGTCCATCCGGGCTGCGAGCGAGAGAGGTCCCTCTCTCGTACAATAACATCTGGGACCAGATGTTGTGGTACAAAACGTTTCGCATTCGGAGCATACGTCCGCCGCTCGAGACGCTCCATTATATAGACAGTCCGGAGAGACTTCCTCATTCTCACGGCAGCGCACATGACCGCACCTTGGTTACGTGACCACGGATATCCAGCCAGCTTCGCCGATCAGGGATTCCACGGTGACCAGGTCACGCCATCCGGTAGCCAGGGACACGAGGCCTGTAGACTCCGGACGTTCGCATAAAAGAAGTATGCAGGAGTCAACGTACACAGAGCTTCCAGCGGCAAAGCAACGTAAGACCGCTACTCCACAGGCCTCAGTGACGGACGTGATATCCCAAATAGCACAACTTATCGCAGCATCCCAGCAAATGACAGAATCTCTGTCGGATCAGGAATTATCCGACGACGCTGGGTCGGTACGCTCCTCTGAAGCATCAGGTACGGACGACCGAGAACTTCATAGGGTCTGACAGGATGGCGAAAGGGATTCGGAGGATTTGGAGCTTTCCCTTTCAGAACAACATAAAGCTGCCGTAGATTCTATCCGGCATTATCTTCCAGAGGTTGTTCCGTCGGACCAGAATGCTGCGATGCCGGATAAGAGACTGATAGCATCATTGGACACAGAATTTTTTGATCAGTTCAGGGACATCGTCCCTGAGTTTCCGACACAGTCCAATAAGGTCACAAGAACATTCGAATTATTTAACGACGCTATTTATAAGCTTGCTACCAAAACGGGCAAGTCTGGTTTCTTATCCGCAAATGCTCTAAATCTGCCTTTCATCAATTCAAGGAATAAATTCGAAACGGCAGGACAGGGCATCCTGAGAGTTCCTCTGCATCTAGACGACGAGGCTGAAGACTTCAAATTGTCTATACCGTCGTCTATGTCAGTTCCAACTACGACGTTGGAAACGACAATAATGTCTAACAGAGTTAACTTAGATGCTTTATCATACGCAGATCACCTTACTAAGGCGTTATCATTACGTCTTCAAGGGAAAGAATTCCAGGATATACAATCCTCATTAAGACTTCTTTCAAGAGCAGTAGCTTATTCCACGTATAACTCCGCCCTTTCAGTGGCAAACCTGGAGTTGGTTAGACGTGACGCAGCCCTAGCTACATCCACGCGCGTGGATGGTAAGGTGAAGAACTCTCTCAGAGTCGCTTGGGTCTCCGGAGAGCTTCTCTTCGACGGCAAGCTTTCAGCAATCTATGATAAGATAACTAAGAAAGCTTCGGATTCTCTGCTATTCAAATCCGCTTCCAAAAAGTCGGATACAGCAGAAAAGAGTAAGACAGGCACTTCTGGGACAAGTACGCCCAAGAGAAGTTCCTATAGAGGTTCCTATGCGTCCTCTAGGTCTTATTCTAGAGACCGTCAAGGTAGCGACTCTCGTGGGGGACGTTATTCTGGCCGAGATAATCGGTCAGACGTCCCTAGGTCAACGGGGCAAGGTGCGGGTCGTGGAGGATGTAGTTTCTCCTTCCGCAAGCCTCGCAGGTCCAGGAGGTGATGGTTTGAACCTCTATCGTGTGCCGGTCGGCGGAAGATTATCAAGTTTTATAAACGATTGGGCGTCAATTACGGATGACCCCTGGGTTCGAGGGGTAATTTCGGAAGGACTAAGAATATCCTTCAAACGAAAGCCTCCATTAACTCGAAGTCCAAAATGGACTCAGCTTCCGTCAAATCCGCAGAAAAGAGACGCTCTTTTATCAGAAGTACAGTCTCTTCTGAAGAAGAACGCGGTAGAGGTCGTAGAAGACCAGGAATCACCGGGTTTCTACAGCCATCTGTTTCTGGTTCCGAAACCAGACGGCTCGTTCCGTCCAGTCATAGATCTGAGCTTGATAAACAAGCTGATAGTCGCCCCGAAGTTCTATATGGAGACAATTCGATCAGTCAGAGCGAGTATTCGGGTGAACGACTATGCTACAAGCATAGATCTCAAGGATGCGTACTTTCACGTCATGGTACATCCGACATTCAGAAAGTATCTACGCTTCGCAGTCCTAGGAGTTGTATATCAGTTCCAAGCGATGTGCTTCGGTTTGAACCTAGCGCCCTGGGCTTTCACTCGAATAATGAACTCGGTAATGATATATTTCTGAGCTCATTCATCTGCGGTAACATCGGCCTACCTGGACGCCATTCTTCAGAGGTACGGCAACGAGTTAACGCTTCAGAACGATGTGCAGAATCTGCTGCTATTACTCCGACGTCTCGGTTTTATAATAAACGATGAGAAGTCGGATCTGGTGCCGTCCAAGTCATTCACTCATCTGGGAATGAGCTTCGAGACGCACAACAATCTCGTTCGTCTGCTGTTAACCAGAGCGAAATTAATCAATTGTTACGCTCGCTATTGTCTTCACTCAGACAAAGTCACAGCGAGAGAGTTCATGAGATGATAGGTCTGTGCGGAGCCGCTGCGGATCTCATTCCGATGGCATGGTTACGCACTCGTCCTCTCCAAATTTTCTTGACTCAGAATTAGAGTGTAAAGATTCATTCGCTCGATATAGATGTTCTCTTGTCAAATCAAGTGAAACAAGAGATTCAGACTTGGGCAAACATTCAGTGGTTGACTCAGGGAGTCCCACTGCAGTTGCCGGATCCGAGTTTTATGATTATGACGGATGCCAGTCAAACAGGTTGGGGTGCAACATTGATCCCAACGGATTCGAAGTGCCAGGGTATTTGGGATCCGCAGTTTCTAGGCAAGCACATAAACATCAAGGAAATGAATTCAATTTGGCTTGAACTACGTCATTGGATGAACATTATTCAGAAAGCACATGTCCAAATCCTGTCCGACAATACGATAGTAGTAGCGTATATTCGGAACCAGGGAGGCACTCATTCCGTTCCGTTATTCAATTTAACGGAAAGAATCCTTCTGTTTGTTCTAGAACACCAGGTTTTACTTTCGGTCCGTCATATTCCGGGTCATCTGAATGTATTAGCAGACTCCCTTTCACAGAAGGGTCGCTTGTTGCCATCAGAATGGACTCTCAACAAACAGGTATTCAATCAGATTTGCTACCAATGGGAGCGGCCAATGATAGACTTATTTGCGACACAGCTCAACAATCAGTTGCAGACATATGTGTCTCCATGTCCGGATCCCCGAGCATATGCAGTAGACGCTCTATCGATCTCGTGGGACGGAATGATAGGATATGCGTATCCTCCAGCGCCGTTGATTCAGCAGATATTGCTAAAGATAAAACAATCTCAGTGCAAAATTCTATTGGTAGCATCTCTGTCTCCACAGAGACCGTGGATAAATCTACTCAGGTGTCTGCTGTGGGACTTACCGTGGAAGCTTCCTCCACGAGAGGATCTTCTTTCGCAGGGGAAATCACGTCAACTACATCACAACCCGCAAGGTCTCAATCTTCACGTATTTCCGTTGTGAGGTCCTTCTTGCACAGCAAGCATTTTACAGGACGAGCAGTGGACGCAATTTCTAACGGTAGGAGGTCCTCCTCTTTGCTAAACTATGCGGCTAAGTGGAAAGTCTTTTGTCATTGTTGTAGGGATCATTCTGTTGATATTTTTGATCCCTCCATTCCAGACATTGCAAACTTTCTAGTATACTTGTTTGATGAGATCAAACTGCAGCCTGTTACTATTAAAGGTTATAGGTCTATGTTATCTGATACCTTTGCACACCATGATAGTTTACAAATTGGATCTAATGTCTCTTTATCTAAATTAGTTAGAAACTTCTCGATAAATAGACCTAGAACCCTTAGATTAATTCCTAAATGGAATTTAGCTTGGGTTCTTCTTAAACTAAAAGAAAAGCCATTTGAGCCTCTTGAGACAGTGGACTTCAAATTCTTATCTTATAAGACAACATTTCTCTTAGCTTTCTCTTCTGCTAGAAGAGTCAGTGAGCTTCATGCACTATCTGTGGACGATTCTCACTATCGTAGTGTCGGGAACACTATTACCTTTACTACTAATGTTGGATTTTTGGCTAAGAATCAGGCTCCCAATAAATATCCAGAACCTATTGTTATTAAGGCCCTTCCATCTTCAGACAGGCATAGGCCTTTACTCTGTCCGGTTAGAGCTTTACGTATTTATAAACGAAGATCTCAGTTTATCAGAAAGGGACGAAAACGCTTCTTTCTGTCTCTGATGCCTAATAGAAAGGACATTACGGTCCATTCTATTGCTAGATGGATTCAATTATCTATCCGTACTGCTTATTATGATAATCTATCTTCAACTCAGCAGTCTGTGCTTAAGACTTTGGCTCATGAAGTAAGAGCTCTTTCTACATCTTGGGCTTACACAAATAGTGTTGCTATTACAGATTTAATGAAGGCTGCATACTGGTCTCAGCCATCCACATTCATGAATTTTTATCTCAGAAATATTGAGTCCATTTCTGGAGACCTGCATTGTTTAGGTCCGTTATCTGTTGCTCAGAATGTCGTCCATTAAACAGTTGCAACTATAGTTATGCAGGCTTTCTGTTCCGGCAGTGACTCTGTCCTGCTGCCCTCTTCGCTCTGGGCTATTTGCCCCAGGGCAAGGGGAAGGGGGGGGTAGGGTGTTCCCTTAGGTCACCTGCTTTATAGTGAAAAGCAAGGGGATACCTCCTCCGGAGTCAGTAATTCTGAGTCGGTACCGGGATGGTTTTAAAGTGTAAAGTTAATGTTTAAATTCATTCATGTCATATTTTTAGTCGAGTTGTGACGAAGTCAAACTCGACTTATAGTTTGGTGAATGGCGGGCGGGCGGGCGGGCGGGTGGGCGGGCGGGTGGGCATGCTATCGGGTGGGCGGGCGGGCGGGCGGGCGGGCGGGCGTAAACAATTGGTTTCCGGATGATAACTTGATAGTGGTTCAACTCACATTCATTAAACTTCATATGTAGGTTGGTCTTGGTGGGAGGAAGAACCCTATTGATTTTGGACATGCTACGTCGAAGGTCAAGGTCACAGTGACCTTGAACGTAGTAAATCTTAAACAATTGGTTTCCGGATGATAACTTGATAATGGTTCAACTCACATTCATGAAACTTCATAGGTAGATTGGCCTTGGTGAGGGGAAGAACCCTATTGATTTTGGACTCGCTACGTCAAAGGTCAAGGTCAACGTGACCTTGAACATAGTAAATCGCAACAATTCCTTTCCGGATGATAACTTGATAGTAGTTCAACCTACATTCATGAAACTTCATAGGTGGGTTGGCCTTGGTGCGAGGAAGAACTCTATTGATCTTGGACTCACCAGATCAAAGGTCAAGGTCACAGTGACCTTTAACATAGTATATCGCAACAATTGGTTTCCGGATGATAACTTGATAGTGGTTCAACCTAGAGTCATGAAACTTCATAGGTGTGTTGGCCTTGGTGCGTGGAAGAACCCTATTGATCTTGGACTCACCAGGTCAAAGGTCAAGGTCACAGTGACCTTGAACATAGTATATCGCAACAATTGGTTTCCGGATGATAACTTGATAGTGGTTCAACCTAGAGTCATGAAACTTTACAGGCGTGTTGGCCTTGGTACGAGGAAGAACCCTATTGATGTTGGACTCACCAGGTCAAAGGTCAAGGTCACAGTGACCTTGAACATAGTATATCGCAACAATTGGTTTCCGGATGAGAACTTGATAGTGGTTCAACCTAGAGTCATGAAACTTCATAGGTGCGTTGGCCTTGGTGCGAGGAACTGTTGTCACAACTCGACATTGGATCGGTGATCCTGAGCGGCATTTTTAAATTGTAGCTCGGTTTGAAGCATTTGTATATGTCACGTGTCAAACAGCATTAATATACAATCCTCGAACACTTTTAAAGAGAATAAAGAGTCTTACTTTAAAAATGATTAGTATAAAGGGTTATACTGGATGTTAATAGAGAACATGAATGTTATTATGCTCAATTATGGAGGGTGTTGTGTCTTTCTAATTTATCATAAATAAGAAAGATACATGTAAAGCCTAATACTCCTTTTCTCCTCGAGGGGATAACTATTATATATAGTTGAGTTTATTTGATTTTCCTCTATGTCCTAATACTCCTTTTCTCCTCGAGGGGATAACTCTATTATATATAGTTGAGTTTATTTGATTTTCCTCTATGTCCTAGGCCCTCCAGCCTTTTTACTATTCAGTTATGGTTGGGTCATTGGTACAGTATAAAAATGTTACAAAATTTATAGTAATTTATATATTTTTTATACTTACCAATGACCCAGATGGGGATGGCCCTCCCAGAAGTTGGGAACTCATACCTCCCCGCTGAGTACATAGCGCTGACCAGGCACTGCTTGTTAGAATGATAATTGGCGCCAATTTCGAGACCTCCTTGACACTGCGCATGCGCAGTGGAGGAAAAGTATGGAGGACCATTTAGGACATGATTTTTTCGGTTTTAGATGCAAATTTTGGGGATTGGGGGACAAAATTTCACAGTGACGTTGAACGTAGTAAATCTTAAACAATTGGTTTCCGGATGATAACTTGATAATGGTTCAACTCACATTCATGAAACTTCATAGGGAGATTGGCCTTGGTGAGGGGAAGAACCCTATTGATTTTGGACTCGCTACGTCAAAGGTCAAGGTCAACGTGACCTTGAACATAGTAAATCGCAACAATTCCTTTCCGGATGATAACTTGATAGTAGTTCAACCTACATTCATGAAACTTCATAGGTGGGTTGGCCTTGGTGCGAGGAAGAACTCTATTGATCTTGGACTCACCAGATCAAAGGTCAAGGTCACAGTGACCTTTAACATAGTATATTGCAACAATTGGTTTCCGGATGATAACTTGATAGTGGTTCAACCTAGAGTCATGAAACTTCATAGGTGTGTTGGCCTTGGTGCGAGGAAGAACCCTAATGATCTTGGACTCACCAGGTCAAAGGTCAAGGTCACAGTGACCTTGAACATAGTATATCGCAACAATTGGTTTCCGGATGATAACTTGATAGTGGTTCAACCTAGAGTCATGAAACTTTACAGGCGTGTTGGCCTTGGTGCGAGGAAGAACCCTATTGATGTTGGACTCACCAGGTCAAAGGTCAAGGTCACAGTGACCTTGAACATAGTATATCGCAACAATTGGTTTCCGGATGAGAACTTGATAGTGGTTCAACCTAGAGTCATGAAACTTCATAGGTGTGTTGGCCTTGGTGCGAGGAACTGTTGTCACAACTCAACATTGGATCGGTGATCCTGAGCGGCATTTTTAAATTGTAGCTCGGTTTGAAGCATTTGTATATGTCACGTGTCAAACAGCATTAATATACAATCCTCGAACACTTTTAAAGAGTATAAAGAGTCTTACTTTAAAAATGATTAGTATAAAGGGTTATACTGGATGTTAATAGAGAACATGAATGTTATTATGCTCAATTATGGAGGGTGTTGTGTCTTTCTAATTTATCATAAATAAGAAAGATACATGTAAAGTCTAATACTCCTTTTCTCCTCGAGGGGATAACTCTATTATATATAGTTGAGTTTATTTGATTTTCCTCTATGTCCTAGGCCCTCCAGCCTTTTTACTATTCAGCTATGGTTGGGTCATTGGTACAGTATAAAAATGTTAAAAAATTTATAGTAATTTATATATTTTTTATACTTACCAATGACCCAGATGGGGATGGCCCTCCCAGAAGTTGGGAACTCATACCTCCCCGCTGAGTACATAGCGCTGACCAGGCACTGCTTGTTAGAATGATAATTGGCGCCAATTTCGAGACCTCCTTGACACAGCGCATGCGCAGTGGAGGAAAAGTATGGAGGACCATTTAGGACATGATTTTTTCGGTTTTAGATGCAAATTTTGGGGATTGGGGGGCAAAATTTGTGTTTGGCCCTAGATTTTTGAGAATTAGCACCAGCTATGTCTGGGTCAATGGTAAGTATAAAAAATATATAAATTACTATAAATTTTTTAACTTTTCAAAAATTTGAAAAAATAGTATTTAAAATAATAAATTTTGATATCGTGTCCATTATTTACTGTGGTAAACAAGTTCTGTTTTTTCTGGTAAAATAGGACCCGCTCCGATGCCAGGGGTGGAAGTCCTTTAAGATGAGAAATATTTGTATACAAAATTGTCTGGCCTTGACTTTATATCCATGTTACGATTATTATATCTGGTCACGATTAGCCAAAAATATGTGACCATAAACACCAACAAACTTTACACGTGCATTCTCAAACAATGGAAAATGGGTCATCAGCATCAGAACATAAAATATACAATGCAATTCAAATGTATGAAGCTCCATTGAGAGTTTTTTATCTCAATTTGACAACATCAAGTATGAGCTATTCGGATGATTTGCGATCCGTCATCCGTACGTACGTCCATCCATCCACAATTACTTTAGCACACACTACAGGCCACAGCCTTCACCGAATCAGTTCCAAATTTCTTATGTGGCTTTTTATGTGGGTAAAATGGTTTATGTGGCTAAAAAGTAACAAAAGGTGGGTATTGTACTTTCAGGGTTTTTATGTTAGGGCAAGGGTTAGGGTTAGGACCAGTAAGCGGAAAGGGTTAGGGTTTGTTACCACCCAGACATTAGACTTAAAAAAGAGATTTTAGTGGTTGTCCATGCATTTTAAATTCCTCAAATGTTTTAGTCGCATAAACCCTGATTTTAGAGGCGTCCGTCCATTCATCCATCTATCCATACTTAAAAACTTTGGACCTTCATATCTCAGTCAGTGGATGTTGGATTCAAATGATCTTTGGTATGCTAATAGACCACCATGGGGGAAAGGATATTGACAAGTAACAGGTTTGTCCATTTTTTATATGGAGTTATGGTTCTTTTTTTTTAGCTTTATTCAACCTTGTTTCTTCATGTTGTAGTCATTTGTTATATTTGAACAGTTCCTAGACATAGGAACAGGAAAATCAAAAGGAATGAGCAAGTTGAAAGTACTATTTCTACTTTTATCACAAACAGGTATTTGGCGTCACTATACCAACCTACCTGCACTATTTATGGCCAACAATGAAAGAGCTGTGAAATATCAAACTCAATTTTGATGAAAGTAGAATAGATCAGCGATACTGAAGAATATCAACACTTCTGACGAGTGTTTTAACCAATTAAATTACCAGATTATTTCTGTCAGACAAATAATTCATTTTATTATATGAGTAGAAGTTCCAAATACCACCATTGTATCATAATCATTTCCTCACCACTGGAAAGCACAGTGTGTAATCCTATGTCGCCACTATATGGTGAGAATGAGACTCCAGGACATGTTGATTGAATACAGACTATTTATATGGTGTGTTCAATTATCAATTTGGAAGTGTTTGGGTGTAATTCCACGCATGTGCAGGTCAACAATAAATATTACTCCAATGTTCGACTAAATAAAAAGTGAGTGTGGTTGATATATCAAATAGCAATTCAAGGTTTGTTTATAGTTTTGTCTGCTCCAGTAACAGTTGTTTCTGGTTATCAAAAAATAGTTATATTTAGAGTTTCTGTGAAGTGCCTGGGTGGATATTTCATTGGGAATAGGAATTTGTAATTAATTTGATGAATTATATGTCAGATAATAAACCTTTTATCACTATAGTGGATTGATCTGGTCGTCACATCACGTCTCATTGACAAGGTGAGATAGTTGGAACAAACTCATGACAAGCCAGCTATCTCGCCTTTTCAACTTGACATTATACTACAACTAGATCAGTCCTGTGTAGTGATAATATTTATAGCCTTAAAAAACACTGTTATTGCTTCTTTCTCGCATTTTTAAATTTCTCACTAGTTCAACTGAACCAAACTTCACTTAAAATCTAATAATAATAATAAGCGCACATGCCAAATTTTAGAGGTGGGTCCACTGCTTGCCTACATTTGCCATGCATGTGATGGGTTTGGTATTGAATCAGCTGCATCCTCATTCACTCCATCACCATTTTCTATTTTCAGTGATACTATCAGTACTTTTAAGCTGGACAGCTGTTATGGGGTTGAACCACCTCCAGTGAGTCGGCAAGCCAAAGAATTATATAAAGCGTATGTACAGATAGGAATGGATGGGGCAAAGACATCAATATCTCCAGAAAGCACCTACAGACAATACATCAACAAACCTGTATTGATTACATTAGAGAAACAACTCTATGGATAACCATTCTTGAGGCCTCACAAAGTAGATCTTCTGTTTCTCAGGCCATTTTTTGTAAAATTGCATGCGGGCGGGCATTTATTATTTCTTTACCATTAAAAAGTTCATGTTCTTGGGTTTTTTTTAGGCCTCATAACCTACAGAATAGCATGGGTAGTGGTGGTGTATACATCCCCTGAGTGCAAGAAGGCCTTGCAATGCTAAAGCATTGCAAAGCCTTCTTGCACTCAAGGGACAATTTTATTAACATGGGTAAAATATCAGACATAAACCATTTGATTTTGATTTTTTTAAGTTTGAATTGGTTATAAAAAGAGAGCATGCTGGAGGGCCTGAGAAACAGATTTTTATTTTTTTTAGGCCTTACCTAACGAATTAGCCACATCTGCCCGCATAATTTACAAATCAAGCCGATGAAAAATAGAAATTTCAACAAAACCATGTCATGTGACCCCCTCATAGGAACAAGCTTGATGAGATCATTCCAACGAGGGGCCACATTATGGTTTGTTGAAATTTTTTTAATTTTTTAAAAAAATATTTAAAATAATAACTTTGATATCGTGTGCATTGGGTAAAGGATTATGAGATGTAAAAAAATTGATTTGCGGTCTCAAGGAAAGTACAGCCCTGCAATCACAAAAGTGGTCTCGGTCTTGATTGGATCACTATATGATTGCTGCGTAATTACAAAGCATTTAGCATGGTAGGTCAACATTTCATACATGAACTACTGCAAAATCAAGACAAAATCAATGAATTCATTTGAAATGATATCTATAATGCAATATCTTCGGGTGTGATTCTGTTGTGTTGTTGGTAGAAAAGGAGACCTACTCACAGTGCAGTTTAAATAATCTGTCCACTTTTGTGATAAAAGTACTGTACATGCCTCTCTGTGGCATTATTATGGAATCAATAACTTGGACTAAATATAAAGATGGATTAGGCCTAAAAATATTAACATATTTATGTCTGATATTTTACCCAAGTTTAAAAAATTGATAAATTTGTCCCTTGAGTGCAAGAAGACTTTGCAATGCTTTAGCATTTCAAAGCTTTCTTGCTCTCAAGGAACGAAGTACACCACTACCCATGCTATTCTGTAGATTATGAGGCTTAAAGCATAAACCAAGATCATGAACTTTTGATGGCAAAGAAATAATTACAGAAATAAAAAATAAAATAAAAAAATGCCCGCCTGCATGAAATTTTACAAATAATGGCCTGAGAAACAGAAGATCTTCTTTGTGTGGCCTTAGTGAAAATGAGTATAGTGCTGTACCATACTAAAAAGTCAATTTCAGTACTTGTTCAACAACAGAATTATTTAGCTTCACATGCACTTGGCAGATCTCCAATAAGTCATGATTCTGAGGGAAATTTATGAACTGATTGTACTTTAATGTTAATTGCATTCAGTCTGAGGTTTTCCAAGTCATGAATCGAGGTGTGTACATTTCATATGGAATAATGCCAAATTTGAGATTTTTTGTCACATAAATGCTTTGTTGAAAAGATTTAGCAGCTTCATCAGAAAGGTTTGTCTTAAAGAAGAAACACAAGAGTGTGATGCAGTGGTGTAGCTGCATGGTTGGGAGCTTAAACCCTAAACAATTTTGCCCCCTCCCCAAACATTTGCCCATATAGAGCCCTAAAATGGTCTCCAATATAGGGCTACACACACATGCTAAAAATGCCTCAAAATCACTCTTGGAACACTGAATGTTGCAAAATTTTTTCAGGGAGGTTGCGATGAGGTAGGCTAGCCCTAAATATGACCTTCCAGTCATTACCCCCTCCTTCCATTTTAGGGAAGTGGGAGAAGGGGGTAATGACCTGAAGGTTCTAGTTAAGATTAAGGGAGGGCCATGCCCCCACAATGGCTTTCCAAGTATCATGTTCCTCACCCCTCACCAATGGTTTTCTGAGGCCTTATGACTACCTAGTTCAGGACACCACTTGTGCATTACATTTTTGTTCGAGTGAGGACTGAGATTGGGTGGGAAATTTGGGGTGGAAATTGCGAAAAATCATTCTTAAATGCCATTGAAAAAAGGGTCTCATATTCGGCAGCTGTAGACACCCAAAATCACTCCTGTATATGCATGTCACATCTGGAGCTTTGCAGCCAGTATATATTCAAGCTGTGTGCTGGTTACAGTAGAAAGCATTCTTAAATCTTTCAAACTGGTATGCATAAATGATTTAAAAAAATATTTTGCAGTCTCAGTAGACAACACAAAACCAGACTGAAAGAGAGGATTTATAATAATTTAATCCTACAGTCCTATGGAACTGTAAAGTTAACCCTTTTTCCAATGAACAAAATATCAAAATTTGTTACTTTAACTCTTTCCCTAACATGAAAAGCAGACGACACTTGCAAACAGAATTCTTGAATAACTAATTTTTTTCACTTTTGGTCTCAAAAACATAGGTTATGACCCCCGCATTGGAATGAGGTCAATGACCTCATTCCAAAGAGGGGTCATAAGCTATGTTTTTGAGACAAAAAATGAAAAAATAATGAAAATTAAATGGTGATTTTTGTGAATAGCACTGGCCAGTTTTGGCCATAACGTTGGGTAAAGGGTTAATTATATTAAAAAACATTTTCACAAAACTTCAACAAAAGCATATCATGTGACTCCATTCATTAGAATAAGCTCTGCAAGCTCATTCCAATGTGGGAGCCATATAATATGGTTTTGTTGACAATTTTTTAAAAATACATTTTTTTAAACTGCTCAATTAGCATATTATACAGAGGGTGTTGCAGATTTATAAGTTAAAAGATAATCCCTTTATCTAACAAATGTGCTGCATCCATCCAGGTAATTTCCAAATTAAGCAATTGAAGACAATTTTTTTTTTAAATTTGATAAAAAAAAACCAATAAATAAAATAATAAATTTTTATGTCCAGTGTGTTGGATACAGGGTTAAATTATTCTGAACCTCTTAACTGATTCAAAATGGACTTCTTCATTTTCAGAGGGCAGTATTGTATTATTAGTTACACAGTTTGTCGGTGAACTATGTATAGAGTAAGATAATTCCATATTGGGCAAAACTCTTAACTGGTAGAGTGCTGGAAGCCCACATTTGGGTTTTATTCTGAAGTGCAAGTACTCCAACTTAAAGGCTTCATATTCTGTGGATGGGCTCCATTTTATCTTTAGATTCAAACTATTTTGTCTGTATGGATTTTCTTTGTTAAAATTTATGGGAGAGTGCCCCATAAGAGTACACATGAACAAATTTTGTCAACCATAAATAACTCAGCACTCCACCAGTTAACTGATACACTATAAACCATATTAGGTCACTAACAAACTCTCTGTGTAATATATCTTAGTCACTACTATATTTTTATACAATCAATGGCCCAGACTTAGCTGGTGCTAACTCAAAAATATCAAGGGCCAAACACAAATTTTGCCTCCCCAATCCCCAAAATTAGCATGTAAAACCGAAAAAATTATGTCCTATCTGGTCCTCCATACTTTTGTGATCTGTGCATGCGCAGTATCAAGGAAGCACCGAAATTGGCTTCAATCATCATTCCTCGTTTGGCTCTCTGTCAGATAACAACAGACTGACTTCTGTGCCTTTAAATCTCAGTTTTAGTGATGCCAGACACAAATCAATGGTGATATTGGTGGATCCAAGGACAATAGGATGATGGAAGGAAGAAACGGTGGTTTTGAGTGTTCAAGGCTGTAATTTTATCATTTTTGACAAAATTATTTCATGTTTCTCAATTTTGGGACATGTGCCTGACGTCATCATTCTTGCTAATGATTTTGCCACTGTTTGTTAAGTGTTCCTTCCCAATCCTTCCTTGAAGCCTCCAAGTTGAACTCCCATGCTTTTTGGCTTTTTTTATTGAAATTTTTTTGTAAAGTTCTTGGGAGTTTAAAGTGTTTCACAGAATGTTTATTGGTTACGTCCTCACCCTAGGGGTGTTTAGGCATTTTTGGTCATGCATCTTCCATCCGATATATCGTATTTTCTTCTAATGAAGATCTTGCTTTGCATCAGATAGTTTAAAATCTGTTACTGACTTCAGGCCGTGTTTTTCAGTGCTTGGAGTCTTGTTTCCGGTTTTCATTTGACGTTGTTAACATCTGCTTATATATGTAGTTTCCTATTTATTAATTATGGTAGGACTATTATAAGATACATTATATATTCCGGTAGTGTAGCTTTAATTTTTGGAGAAGAAAAAAAAATTTTGTCCACACTTAGGCTCTATCGGGATCCATTTTGGCTCATCATTCCCTTTGGGAACTTGGGCTCATGTCGAATATTTTCCAAAAATTTTTATTGTGAATTATAAATCGAATTATTGTTTTGATTAATATTATTATGTATCTTTTTCAGATATTTATTGGGAGTGTAGTCAGTGTACTCGCACTAATTCCTGTTCAACGTGTGTCAATTGGGATGACAAACGGATGTCACAGTATGTTGTAAGTGGCGAGAGGCCATTGCTGGTCCTCTCGCCACAGAGTCACTCTAGTTTTTCAGTTTCTACTTCAGAGGAACAAGAACATGGTGATGTTTACGTGACGCCGTCAGAAAGTGTGTTTCCGTCGTCACAATTAGATAGTCAGTCAGAGCTGGCGACAAAACTGCTCTTAAATATTAGACAGGGCAATAAACCACACGCCGGTGGTTTCAGATCCCTGTCGCCAGCTAGCTCGACCGGTGAAGCGGTTACACCATCTGTGGGTACCGTGACACTGGGTGTGGTCGAAGAGAGAAAAAACGGTAGAGCAAGCACTATAAAATACAAACAGGCTCACCCTGCGACGATGGAAAGGAAGAAGCTGGCAAGTTCAGCAGTAAGCTCAGCGAGGTCTGACAGGACCGTGAGTGAGAGAGTCCCCTCTCTTTCACAACATCTGTGGCCAGATGTTGTAGTTCAGAACTTGTGTCAGTTGGAGCTTACGTCCACGCCTCCCATCCGGACGCTCCGTTCAGTACACAGCCGGAGTCGACTACAATTATGGCTTCTTCAACGTCTACAAAGCACACACGACCGCACCTTGGCTATGTGACTTCAGATATCCAGCCTGCATCACCAAGAAAGGACCACTCTTCATCAAGAAAGTCCCACCATCCGGTAGCCAAGGAGACGAGGCCTCATTCATCGGGACATCCGCAGAAAAGAGCCATCTTGGACACACTGTCCCAGGAGCAGCCGGCGGCCAAGCAACAGAAGACCGCTGCTCCTCAGGCCTCTGTAACGGACTTGCTGTCGCAAATCGCCCAGCTTATTGCAGCAAGCACAGGAGCAACCTACGGCAGCCTCGGAACCCGAGCTGTCGGAAGACATTGGGTCGGTCCATTCATCTGCACATTCAGATGCCGATGACCGTGAGTCTTATCTGATTCCGTCAGATGGTGAAAGGGATTTGGAGGAAAATTACCCTTCCCTTTCGGAAAAGCATATGGTAGCGATGGATTTAATTCATCAATACTTTGCTGAATTTGTTCCTGAGAATCAGAATGCTGCGACCGCTCATAAGAAGCTGCTAGCGTCGTTAGACGCTGACTATATCCAGTCAAAAGAGGAGGTCCTTTCTTTTCCGGTGCAGTCTAGACAGGTGTCACAGACCTTCGGTCTTCTTAACGACGCCATATTTAATCTTTCCAGTGGAAAGAAGAAAGGCAGCTTTTTATCATCTTCCGTACGTCTACTGTTTATTTGACCACATCCATTTAAAACGGTAGGGAAAGGTGTTCAGAGAGTTCCTCTGCGTTTGGATGAGCAGGCTGAGGATCTAGATATGTCCTTACCTCCGTCATTCACAATTCGCTCAGACACAATTGAGATGGCAATTTCTTCTAACAGAGCGAATTTAGACCCTATGTCTTATGCAGATCACCTTACGAGAGCTATGGCACAACGTCTAAATGGGAAGGAATTTGAAGACGTTCGTACCTCTTTAAGAGTTCTTTCCAAGGCTATAATGTTTACCACGTATAACTCCGCCCTAACAGTGGCTAATTTGGAGTTAATTTGATGTGATGGAGCCCTTGCGTCGTCATCCTTAATAGATGACAGGGTGAAAAACTCTCTTCGAGTCGCTCCGGTATCTGGTCATGATATCTTTGACGACAAGCTTCCTTTGGTCTACGACCAAGCTTCAAATACTCTGCTACTTAAGTCGGCGTCTAATAAACCTGCAACAGCAGAGAAGAGTGAAGGAGGAGGTTCGGGACAAAAATCGTCCAGAGGGAACTCCTTGCGAGGATTTAAGAGATCCTCATATTCTTACTCTAGAGATCGTCGATATAGTGACTCATGTCGGGGGCGTGGGTCTGGCCGAGGCAACCGGTCAGACGCTCCCAAGCCGGTGGGTCAAGGCTCATCACAGGAAGGACATGGTTTCTCCTCCCACAGGCTTCGCAGGTCCTACAGGTGCTGGTCAGGACCTCTATTGCATGCATTCCAGTTGGCGGAAGGTTATCAAGATTTGTGAGAAACTGGATAACTATTACGAAAGACCAGTGGGTGAGAAGTGTGATCTCGGATGGCCTAAGGCTCTCGTTCCGTGCAAAACTACCACTAACACTAAGTCCGCATTGGACACAACTTCTGGCAAATCCTATAAAAAAGAGAGCCTCTCCTTTCGGAGGTAAAGTCTCTCTTGGAAAAGGAAGCAATAGAGGTCATAGAGAACCAAGAGTCTCTAGGTTTCTACAGTGACCTGTTCCTCATACCGAAGCCAGACGGCTCGTTCCGACCAGTAATAGACTTGAGCTGGATAAACAAACTTAGCGTGGCTCCAAAGTTCTATATGGAGACCATTCAGTTAGTAAGGGCGAGCATAGAAGTGAATGACTATGCAGCAAGCATAGATCTAAAGGATGCATACTTTCATGTTCTGGTAAATCTGGCATTCAGAAAGTACCTACTGTTCGCCATTCAAGGGATAGTATATCAGTTCCGAGGAATGTGCTTTGGTCTGAATCGAGCACCCTGGGCATTGACTCGAATAATGAACTCGGTAATGTCTTATTTCCAAGCTCATTTGTCTGCGGTAACGTTGGCTTACTTGGACGAATTCTTCAGAGGTACGGCAACAAAACTACTCTTCAGAACAATGTTCAGACTCTGCTATTATTACTCTGACATCTCGGTTTCATCGTAACCGAGAAGAAGTCGGATCTAGCTCCGTCCAAAGTCGTTCATTCACTTGGGGATGAGCTTCGAGACTCACAACAATCTGGTTCATCTGCCATTACCCAGAGCGAAATTAGTCAGTTGTTATGCTCGCTTTTGTCTACACTCATATGCATTAACAGCGAGGGAATTTATGCGACTGATGGGGTTGTGTGGAGCGGCTGCGGATCTCATTCCGATGGGATGCTTGCACACACGTCCACTCCAGATATTTTTTACTCTGAACTGGAGTGTGAAGATGCATTCGCTCGAGACCAGTATTGTTTTAACAGATCTAGTAAAACAAAAAGTTCAGATTTGCGCAGACATTCAGTGGTTAACTCAGGGAGTTCTGCTCCAGCTGCCTGATCTGGCTTTTACGATTATGAAGGATGCGAGTCAAACAGGTTGAGGCACGACCCTGAACCTGACAGACTCGAAGTGCCAGGGTCTTTGGGACCCAGAGTTCCTGAAAAAACACATAATCATCAAAGAAATGATGACAATATGGTTAGAGCTACAACAATGGATTCACATTATAGAGATCGCACATATTCAGATATTGTTGGACAACTCGACAGTGGTAGCGTATATAAGGAACCAAGGAGACACGCATTCGATTCCATTATACAAACTAATGGAAAAAATCCTTCTATATGTCTTGGAACATCAAGTTCATCTATCGGTCCGTCATATGCCTGGTTGTCTGAACGTACTAGCAGACTCGCTCTCTCGGAAAGGTCACCTGTTGCCTTCAGAGTGGACTCTCAACAAGTGAGTGTACAGACAGATTTGCTATCAGTGGGATCAACCTATGATAGACTTATTTGCGACACACCTCAACAATCAGTTACAGACTTACGTGTCGCCATGCCCAGATCCTCAAGCGTACGCAGTAGATGCTCTCTTAATTCCATGGGACTGAATGATAGGATGCGCGTATCCTCCAACTCCATTAATTCAACAGATCTTGTTAAAGATCAAGCAATTGCATTGCAAGATTCTGTTAGTAGCATCTCTGTCATCACAGAAACCATGGATCAGTCTACTCGGGTGTCTGTTATGGGATGTTCCCTGGAAGCTTCCTCCATTGGAGGACCTTCTTTATCAGGGGAAGTCACACACACTGCATCACAACCCGGAAGGTCTCAACCTTCACGTATTTCCGTTGTGCAGTCCTTCTTGCACGGCAAGTGTTTTGCAGGACGAGCAGTGGATGCAATTTCTAACTGCAGGAGGACCTCTTCTTCACTAAAGTATGCAGCAAAGTGGAAGGTTTTCTTCTATTGGTGTAAGGATCAGTCAATAGACGTTTATGATCCATCCATACCGGATATTGCCAACTTTCTGGTCTACCTGTTTGATGTTCTCAAACTGCAGCCCATCACTATTAAGGGCTATAGGTATATGCTATAGGACAGTTACGCTCATCATGATAGCTTGGCAATTGGATCTAATGCTTCATTATCCAAATTAGTTAGAAATTTCTCTATAAATAGACCTAGAACACTCAGATTAATTCCTAAGTGGAATTTAGCTTGGGTTCTGTTGAAGCTGAAAGAAGCTCTGTTTGAGCCATTAGACATTGTAGAGTTCAAATTCTTGACCTATAAAACAGCATTTCTCTTAGCCTTTGCTTCCGCTAGAAGAGTTAGTGAACTCCATGCTTTATCTGTTGACGATTCTCACTATCGTAGTGTTGGAACTACCATCACTTTATCTACACAGGTGGGATTTTTGGCTAAGAATCAGGTTCCTAATGTGCGGCCTGAGCCTATTATCATAAAGGCTCTGCCGTTGACCTTTGCTGTGTCCAGTCAGGGCTATGCGCATATATAAACGCCGATCAGAGTTTATTAGAAAAGGAAGAAGACGCTTCTTTTTATCATTGATTCCTGACAGAAAAGATATATCTGTTCATTCTGTTGCTAGATGGATTCAGTTGGCAATATGTATTGCCTATGAAAATCTTCTGATCAGCATTCTGTAAATAAGATATCAGCGCACGAAGTTAGAGCACTGTCCACTTCTTGGGCCTATTCTAACAGTATAGCCATTACTGATCTCATGAAAGCTGCATACTGGACACAGCCTTCTACATTTACAAAGTTTTACTTTCTAAATATAGAGTCCATCTCCGGTGATCTTAGATGTTTTCTTCCTCTATCTGTTGCTCAGAATGACGTCCACTAAATGATTACAGCTATAGTTATTAGGCATCCCGTTCCAGCAGTGATGCTGTTCCGCTGCCCTCTTCCCTCTTCATTCTGTGGTTACATAACCCAGAACAAAGGGAAGGGTGGGTGGGACGGTTCTAAGTAATTTGTATATTTGTTACCTGCGTCAACAGCGGCAGAGCAGGTCTAGTAACCGCTCGACTCTGCCCGTCAGTCCGTCATTCAGTCAGTCCCTCCGAAACACTTTTTCCGTCAAAGTTTTCTTGGCTTCTATGAAAGGGAATGATTTTATATTTGGTCTGCTGCTTCATAATGATGAGTTGTATCGTGTATCTAATTTTCAGATCTGTTGCATGCAGCGACGCAGGTCCAGACCCGGTATTCGTCTTGGCTTGTTATACTTACCAATGGCCCAGTCGGGGATAGCCCTCCCATGAGTGGGTACTCATACCTCCCCGCTGATTATGACATTTAGCAGGCACTGTAGAAAGAATGATACTTGGCGCCAATTTTGGTGCTTGCTGGATACTGTGCATGCGCAGATCACAAAAGTATGGAGGACCACATAGGACATAATTTTTTCGATTTTACATGCAAATTTTGGGGATTAAGGGGGCAAAATTTGTGTTTGGCTCTGGATACTTTTGAGTTAGCACCAGTTAAGTCTGGGCCATTGGTAAGTATAAAAAATATACAAATTTAATACTTAGAATTTATAATTTTCTCTATACTGAAATAACAATTATGAAAATAGGTGATAGAACTCTTTGTTGGTTAACATGAAGGGGTTATTGTCTAGTGACATTTTGATAGATGATTAAACAAAGGGCAGATCGCTCCGACTGTTAGGTGTATATATATTTGAACAGACTGTGTATGGAAAATGCACAGATTTTAAATGGCATTTTTAATCCAATAAATTCAGAATTTTGCAGAAGTTTGGCGGAGGTAAGATATATAGAAATCCCTTCCATGAATGCAGGGTAGAAAGGTTTATTAAAATATTATAAAAACAATTGTGTACATAGATGTTTAATAAAGAAATGTCTGGTTGATACATAGCTGTTCAGTGCACAGTTTATCCTGTGCCTAAAATTATGTCTAATAACTCATCTGATACATTAACAATTATTATGTCCCCGACATGAAAATTTGAAGGGGTATCTAGTGGAGACCTTTGTCTAACTGTTCATTCGTCCATCCCTTGTATCTCAGCCACTACTATTCCGATTTGAATGATATTTGTTGTGATAGAGCATCATGGGGGAACGATACCTGTGTAGGGTGAGTTTCTTCAGCACATGTTTTCCAGAGTTATGGCCCTTTTTCACTCTTTGTACTTAAAAAAATTTTGGCGGGTTGGGGACATTATCACATGTTTTGCGTTGCCCCTCTTGTTGATGAGTCCTGTTATAAAATTGTATTTGAGGTTTGTTCAACCATACAGGACTCAACCTCATTTAAAGCACAAGTTGGTGCTACCAAAAGTAAGTTGAGTCTTATGTGTAACAGAGAGAGATGAAACTGGATCTTGCTAAGAAAGGTTGTTAGATGTGAGATTGGAGAGAGAGATAAGTTATTTTTTTGTTGTTAATTTATGACAGCATCATGTTGTGTTAATAAAATATTTAAAGATTATTTTGCTTGTTGATTTCAGAATATTTTTTAAATTATATATAAAATTTAGAGATTATGATTTAGATTGTATGGTGGGGTATTCACCTCATTATACACGTACCTGCCTTTGGGGTTTTCCTAACCTTGAGAACTCTGGCTTAGAAAAAACAGTTTTATCAGTATTAGCACAGTGGAGCCCATTTAATTGGATATCTCTTAACCTTTTACTCAATGTAATGGTCAAAACTAGCCAGTGCTGTTCGCAAAAATCACCATTCAGTTTTCATTATTTTTTTCATTGTTTGCCTCAAAAACATAGCATATCACCCCCTCATTCGAACAAGCTCATTGAAGCTCATTCCAATGTTGGGGCATAAGCTATGTTTTTGATGCAAAAAGTGAAAAAAATTAGTTTTTCAAGAATTGTGTCTTCCTAACAATCTGCGTGTCGAGTTAGGTAAACAATTAATTGAATAATTTTGTTAACTGAAAATAATTTCCAAACACAACAGCCTTACCCATACCTTCAGTACAAATTTGTTCTGTTAATTGCATATAGGTTATACAGTAAAGTCATGTTAATTGATTAAAACAATCTTGTAATAAGTCAAGAAAATACCCCAATGATCACTGAATTCCCCTTCTGAAAAGACCTTTTTGGCTTTAGTTCATTCTAAACAGACATTTAATATATTATATCTTGTTTGACAGAGCTCCATGAGCTCTGTCAAACAAGGTATAATAGAATAAATGCTCATTTTATCACAACAATACATGGAGCATGGTGGCTAAGTGGTCATGGTATTGGACTTCAAACCATAAGGTCCCCGATTCGATCCCCACCAGTGGTAACTACATTGTGACCTTGTGCAAGGCTCTTAATTAATTGCCCATGTGGAGGCATGGTGGCACTGTGCTCTAAGGCGTACTGCATGTCAATGGTGCACTTTTCTTCAACCAAGGCTAACCCTGCTTGTGCAGATTTAGTACATTGGGGTGTCTGACAATTGCTTGCCATTGCTTTGTGGTTCTCTCTGGGTACTCCAGCTTCCTCCACCCATAAAACTATCCGACACAAAGTGACTCTGGCTGTTGAAAGTGTTATTAAACCTCAATAAAACAAACACTCACAATAATACAGGAAAGTGACCAAATCTCTGTTAATTGAATACTCCTGTTAATTGAATAATTCTAACCTACAAAGAGGCTGTTCAGTTAACAGGATTCTACTGTATACTCATGCTTCATATGAAAGACTGAGTTGGAGCAGAACTTTCAGTGGTTCATTTTTTTTTTGTCTTGGGACTAGTAAAGTTTGAGCTAAGATACATGTTTTTCTTAAATATTTTTCAGCCTGTCGGCAACTTTGGTAGGGAGATATTGCAAAGGTGCCTGCCTGACCATCGATCAGTCTGTCACACATGATGCTGAACTCCTCCTACATTTCTCGTATTTTATGAAATTCATTGTGACGTATCAGTATGAAGTGAAGATGTGCTTGTGGAAAGGAATTTTTGATTTCATGACTTTTTCCAGATTTATGGCACTTTTTATTCTTCAATGTCACATATGTTTGTCTGCTCTTACATTTCTTGCCAGATTTTCCTGAAATGTAATGTGATGTACGAGTACATAGTGTAGATGTGCAAAAAGAAAGAAATTTTCATTCCCCTTATTTTTTCCAGAGTTATGGTACTTTTTATCGTTGAATGTCTGTCACAAATGTTTGTCCATTTAACTCCTATATTTTTTGTGTTTTTACGAAATTTGGTATGTCAGATTTTTATGAAATGCAGTGTGAGGTATGAGTGTGAAGTGTCGATGAGCATATGGAAAAGAATTTTAGATTCCATAGTCCTTTTCCCGAGTTATTGCCTTTTTTTTTTTAATGCTGTTAAATGTCCATCACAAATGTTTATTAGCTCGCCTGACTTCCAGTCAGGGGAGCTGTAGTGATTACTCACCGTCCTTCATCCATCGTCCATCGTCTGTAAACATGGTGTTTGCATCTTCTCCAAAACCGCTGAACCAATTTAAGTGAAATTTGAGACAATAGTTTGTTATGACATTACATTTTGATTTTGTTCACATCAAGTTGCCTCGCCCCTCGGTAGGGCCATGCCCAAAAAGTGTGCTTGAATCTTTAAAAATTTTCTTCTCATGAACCAGCAGTAGCAGAAACTTGATATTTGGTGTGCAGCTTCCTTTTGAGGTGTAGACTCAGATTTGTTCAAGAGAAGTTCGAGGAGTTATATTTGCCGTCGTTATGGGATCGGCAAGTATTTTCACCCCGCTCAAAATTTCTGTTTTCCAAACCGAGATGCTGATTTGAACCAAATTTGATATGAGGGCTTATTGGGTCATAAGTACTTAATTTATGCCAAAACATTTTTCCTATCGCCCCATGGCAACTGCAGGAGCTAAAAATAGAAACAATTTCAAACGCCCATATCTCCAAAACTACACACACTGAGAATTCTTATTTGGAGTGAAGCTTCCTTAGGACCAACAGAATGGAATGGGGTAAAAAAAAATTGCTATCAGCTTTATCATAGGGTGGGGGTGCTGTGGCATTGCGGTAACCAGTTCCCGTTAGATCACCAAAGTTAAGCAACGGTTAATCCTTGGATGGGTGACCGACTGAGCGATCTATTCAGACTCCTGCGCTGTGTCCTTGCGCAAGGCACATGACCCCCATTGTCCACATGGGGGCACGATGACGCCGTGTACTAAGGTGTACTGTACGTCAATGGTGTGCATGTCTTCAACCAATCTAACCCTGCCTGTGCTGCAGTGCGGAGTTACGATGTTGGGGAGCTGGCAGCTGCTCATCGTTGCTCAGTGGTTCTCTCCAGGTACTCTGGCTTCCTCCACCCGTAAAACTGTCACGGTCATGATTAGCCATTTGTGTATCAGTATGTGGCCATAAACACCAATAAATAAATAAATAATTGATCATAGGGTACTTTTTCGGTACTTTTGAAAAAGTGCCGAGTCTGCATTTTTAGTTCACCTGAGCGAAGCTCAAGGGGAGCTTTACTAATCACTTTCTGTCCGGCGTCCGTCGTCCGGCGTCCATCGTCGTCCGTCCGGCGTTAACTTTACATTATCGACTTCTCCTCCTAAACCACTAGCCCAATTTTATTCAAATGTTGGCTAAATGTTTATTACCTAATGCCAATTCAGATTTGTTCAAATGAAGTTGCCCCTCCTTCTGGGTGGTGCCACGCCCCCAAGGGGCACCAAAATCTTTGTAAATCTTCTTCTCATGAACCAGCAGTAGCAGAGACTTGATATTTGGTGTGCAGCTTCCTTTTGAGGTGTAGACTCAGATTTGTTCAAGAGAAGTTTGTGGAGCTATACTTGGCGTTGTTATGAGAGGGGCAAAATTTTTTGCCCCGCCCAAAATTTCTATTTTCCAAACCGAGAGGCTGATTTGAACCAAATTTTATGTGAGGGCTTATTGGGTCATGTGTACTTGATTTATGCAAAAAAAAATTTTCCCGCAGCCCCGTGGGAACCGCAGGAGCTAAAAATAGAAAAAATTTAAAACGCCCATATCTCCAAAACTGCATGGCACTGAGAATTTTTATTTGGTGTGCAGCTTCCTTAGGACCAACAGAAAGGATTGGTAAAAAAAAATTGCCATCGGTTTTATCATAGGGTACAGTTTCGGGACTTTGAAAAAGTGCTGAGTCAGCACTTTTTAACACTGTAGGCAATGGGAAAAACATTAAAAAATCTTCTTCTCCAGATCCAGCAGGCAGAATCTTTTGATATTTGGTATGCAACATTGTAGGGTGGATCTGATTCAAGTTTGTTCAAATCGGCCCCCTGGGTTCATATTTGGGCTCAGTATAGGAGCCCGATTTCGAACTTAGTGCATTTCAGGCAAATTTCTTAAAAAATCATCTTCTCCAGATCCAGCAGGCAGAATCTTTTGATATTTGGTATGCAACATTGTGGGGTGGATCTGATTCAAGTTTGTTCAAATCGGCCCCCTGGGTTTATATTTGGGCTCAGTATAGGAGCCCAAATTTGAACTTACTGCATTTCAGGCAAATTTCTTTGAAAATCTTCTTCTCCAGATCCAGCAGGCAGAATCTTTTGATATTTGGTATGCAACATTGTAGGGTGGATCTGATTCAAGTTTGTTCAAATCGGCTCCCTAGATTCATATTTGGGCTCACTATAGGAGCTCGAATTCGAATTTAGTGCATTTCAGGCAAATTTCTTCAAAAATCTTCTTCTCCAGATCCAGCAGGCAGAATCTTTTGATATTTGGTATGCAACGTTGCGGGGTAGATCTGATTCAAGTTTGTTCAAATCGGCCCCCTGGATACATATTTGGGCTTACTATAGAAGCCCGAATTCGAACTTAGTGCATTTCAGGCAAATGTCTTAAAAAATCTTCTTCTCCAGATCCAGCAGGCAGAATCTTTTCATATTTGGTAAGCAACATTGTGGGGTGGATCTGATTCAAGATTGTTCAAATCGGCCCCCTGGGTTAATATTTGGGCTCAGTATAGGAGCCCGATTTCGAACTTAGTGCATTTCAGGCAAATTTCTTAAAAAATCTTCTTCTCCAGATCCAGCAGGCAGAATCTTTTGATATTTGGTATGCAACATTGTAGGGTGGATCTGATTCAAGTTTGTTCAAATCGGCCCCCTGGGTTTATATTTGGGCTCAGTATAGGAGCCCGATTTCGAACTTAGTGCATTTAGGCAAATTTCTTAAAAAATCTTCTTCTCCAGATCCAGCAGGCAGAATCTTTTGATATTTGGTATGCAACATTGTGGGGTGGATCTGATTCAAGTTTGTTCAAATCGGCTTCCTAGATTCATATTTGGGCTCACTATAGAAGCTCGAATTTGAACTTAGTGCATTTCATGCAAATTTCTTAAAAAATCTTCTTCTCCAGATCCAGCAGGCAGAATCTTTTCATATTTGGTAAGCAACATTGCGGGGTGGATCTGATTCAAGTTTGTTCAAATCGGCCCCCTGGGTTTATATTTGGGCTCAGTATAGGAGCCCAAATTTGAACTTAGTGCATTTCAAGCAAATTTATTAAAAAATCTTCTTCTCCAGATCCAGCAGGCAGAATCTTTTGATATTTGGTATGCAACATTGTGGGGTGGATCTGATTCAAGTTTGTTCAAATCGGCTTCCTAGATTCATATTTGGGCTCACTATAGAAGCTCGAATTCGAACTTAGTGCATTTCAGGCAAATTTCTTAAAAAATTTTCTTCTCCAGATCCAGCAGGCAAAATCTTTTGATATTTGGTATGCAACATTGTGGGATGGATCTGATGCAAATTTGTTTAAATCGGCTCCCTAGATTCATATTTGAGCTTACTATAGAAGCTCGAATTCGAACTTAGTGCATTTCAGGCAAATTTCTTAAAAAATCATCTTCTCCAGATCCAGCAGGCAGAATCTTTTGATATTTGGTATGCAACATTGCGGGGTGGATCTGATTCAAGTTTGTTCAAATCGGCCCCCTGGATTCATATTTAAGCTCACTATAGAAGCTTGAATTCAAACTTAGTGCATTTCGGGCAAATTTCTTCAAAAATCTTCTTCTCCAGATCCAGCAGGCAGAATCTTTTGATATTTGGTATGCAACATTGCGGGGTGGATCTGATTCAAGTTTGTTCAAATCGGCTCCCTAGATTCATATTTGGGCTCACTATAGAAGCCCGAATTCGGACTTAGTGCATTTCGGGCAAATTTCTTAAAAAATCATCTTCTCCAGATCCAGCAGGCAGAATCTTTTGATATTTGGTATGCAACATTGCGGGGTGGATCTGATTCAAGTTTGTTCAAATCGGCCCCCCTGGATTCATATTTGGGCTTAATATAGAAACCCGAATTCGCACTTAGTGCATTTCGGGCAAATTTATTAAAAAATCTTCTTCTCCAGATCCAGCAGGCAGAATCTTTTGATATTTGGTATGCAACATTGTGGGGTGGATCTGATTCAAGTTTGTTCAAATCGGCTTCCTAGTTTCATATTTGGGCTCACTATAGAAGCTCGAATTCGAACTTAGTGCATTTCAGGCAAATTTCTTAAAAAATCTTCTTCTCCAGATCCAGCTTCAGAATCTTTTCATATTTGGTAAGCAACATTGTGGGGTGGATCTGATTCAAGTTTGTTCAAATCGGCCCCCTGGGTTTATATTTGAGCTCCGTATAGGAGCCCAAATTTTAACTTAGTGCATTTCAGGCATATTTCTTAAAAAATCTTCTTCTCCAGATCCAGCAGGCAGAATCTTTTGATATTTGGTATGCAACATTGTGGGGTGGATCTGATTGTGATTCATGAACGTATTTATTTGTAAAGTTGATAGAATCTTAGACAAAATTTGCAGAAAAGATCTACTATAGAAGGGGTGGTATCCAGGGTGAACCGTTTACCCAAATCTAGCAGTACTAATGCATTATTCACACAAATCTCCGTTCAAATTTTATGACCCCTCATTGGAACACATGCACATGCTTCAGCTCATTGCAACAAAGGTCATATGCCATGTTTTCGAGACAAAGGAATAAAAATTTTAGTTATTCATGAAATTTTTAAGCAACTGTTGTCTGTTATTCACATTGCTTCATGAAATTTCAGTACTTTTAGAAGTTACCTCAGTAATCAAGGGTTAATTCCCCTTAATTAAATGTCGCCTCTAAAAAACAACCACTTTGCATATCTTACCTTTTTACCAGCATCACTGCCAAAACTTGTCAGCATTCTTCGCAAAAATCGCTATTCAAATTTTAATTTTTGTCTCTTAAACATACATGTACTTATCGCTTGTAAATACCCCATTGGAATGAGCTTTTTGAGCTCATTCCAATGAGAGGTCGCACACCATGCTTTTTGAGTCAAAAAAGCAATTTTTTTAGTTATTCCAGAATTTCGTACGTAAAACACAGCTTTATGACTTCACATTAAAATGAGCTCTCTAAGCTTGTTCCAATCAACATTCACGCACTATGTCTTTCACACAAAAAATAAAATTTTCCATTTATTCAGAAATTTTGTTTGCAAGAACACTCTTACCCCCCTCCCCCCCCCCCCCCACACACACACACACAAACACACACACACACACACACAAACACAGACACACACATCTAAAAGTTTGTCAGCAAAAAAACAGTTACTTCAATTTTTAAATGCATTATAGGAACAACTTGCCTAATCAAATTTAAATACTTTTGCATCATTCTGTATCTAGAACAAACCATTTACCATATCTTTACGCAAAATTCTCCAGCATCATTCACAAAAAAACACCATTATTTATATATTCACATTTCTGTCTCAAAAATATACCTGATCTTCCCATACCCCTATTGGAATAAGCTGTTTGAGCTTGTTCCAATGGTGATAAAAAAAACTAATATTTTGGAAAATTTGTGAAAATTTTTGTTTTCTTGCATGCAAATATATACATGTAGCACATGGAAGATATCCACAGTTGGGGAGAGATGTCCAAGGCTATCTCTTCACATTCCTTGTTTGTGCTTCATGCTAAACCAGTTTGTCTGCAGAGATAAATTTGCTTTATTAAAAATCATTGGAGATAGGCCACACACCAACGATTTTAAATAAAACTAATTTTAGGTAACAAATGTTGAACTTCAAACAAAATCTATCACTCAACCAGTTAATGTTGATGAGGCATGACATGGTGAAGGTGACCTAAAATACTTCTTAGAGTCACTTTGTCAGGTGAGCGATTAAGGCCACGTGGGGCCTCTTGTTTAACATTGTGGGTAATGGGAAAAACATTTAAGACCACTCTTCTCTCAAACCACTGCTCCAAAATCTTTCAAATTTCACATATAACATCTTTGGAAGATTGTTTCACACGTGTATTGAAATCAAATCCCTGGGTCCACAGTTGGGCTCTCTATGGGAGCCCAAATGTTTAAATTAGTGCAGTATGAGGAATATTCTTTAAAAATCTTCTTCAGATCCACCAATCAAAATCTTTTGATATTTGGTATACAGCATCCTTATGGGGGTGAGATTCCAGTTTGCTCAAGCCAAGTCCCTGGGTTCCTATTTGGGCTGACTGAGGGAGCCCGAATTATAACTTAGTTCAAAATGAGGAATTTTCTTTAAAAATCTTCTTCATTAGATCCAGCAGTCAGAATGTTTTGATATTTGGTATGCAGCATCCTTAGGGGTGTGAGATTCAAGTTTGTTGAAGCCAAGTCCCCAGGGTTCATATTTGGGCTCACTGTGGGAGCCCAAATTACAACTTAGTTCAAAATGAGGAATTTTCTTTAAAAATCTTCTTATTCAGATCCAGCAGTCGGAATGTTTTGATATTTGGTATGCGGCATCCTTAGGGGAGTAGAATCAAGATTTTTCAAACCAAGTCCCTGTTTTGATATTTGGGCTTCCTGTGGGAGCCCGAATTATAACTTAGTTCAATATATGGAATATTCTTAAAAAATCTTCTTCTTCACATCCACCAGATAGAATCTTTTGATATTTGGTATACAGTAGCCTTGGGGAGGTGAGATATAAGTTTGTTAAAGCAAAGTCCCTGGGTTCATATTTGGGCTTCCTGTGGGAGCCCGAATTGTACCAAAATTTCTATTTTCTGAACTGAGAGGCCGATTTGAACCAAATTTGATATGAGGGCTTATTGGGTCATAAGTACCTAATCTATGCCAAAAGGAATTTTCCCGTCGCTCCTTGGGAACCCCAGGACCTAAAAATAGAAAAAAATTAAAACACCCATATCTTCAAAACTTCATGGCACTGAGAATTTTTATTTTGTGGGAAGCTTCCTGAGGAACAGCAGAATGGAATGATTAAAAAAAAAATTGCCATCGGTTTTATCAGTCAGCATTTTTTAACACTGTGGGCAACATTACTGTGGGTAATGGGAAAAACATTTAAGACTCTTGTTCTCCCAAACCACTGCTCCAAAAGCTTTCAAATTTCACATATTACATCTTTGGAAGATTGTTTTACATAGTTATTGAAATCAAATCCCTGGGTCCATATTTGGACTCTCTGTGGGATCCCAAATGTTTAGATTAGTGCAGTATGAGGAATATTCTTTAAAAATCTTCTTCCGATCCACCAATCAGATTCTTTTGATATTTGGAATGCAGCATCTTAGGGGGTGAGATTCGAGTTTGTTCAAGCCAAGTCCCTGGGTTCATATTTGGGCTCCCTGTGGGAGCCCGAATTATTCCTTAGTTCAGTATGAGGAATATTCCTTAAAAATCTTTTTTTTTAGATCCACTGGTCAGAATCTTTGGATATTTGGTTTAAGCTTTTCTTAGGAGGGGCAGATGCAACTTGTTCACATCAATTCTCTGGGTTGATATTTTGGCTCCCTGGAGTATCTTGTTCTCTTAAGTCCTACATTTCATGGTTGATTTTTACCTTAACTTGACAAAGTCAAGATAAGATATTCCCATCATGTGTGCAGAAGTCTGTGATGTCTGTGAGTCTGTTAGTCTGTTCACATTTTCTTTAGCACAGATGACACCCCGTAGTTCTTGTCTGATCATCTCAAAATTTCATATGCAGGTTTGAGGTCATATCTATATGAGATCGTCCTCTTTTGGTCGCGATCGGTCAACTGAGACTGCTGTACAGGCACGAAACCCGAAATAAATACAGGTTATATTTATAAAGGGATTTCATTGTAACTTGGTAGGATGACTCTGTATAATGTCTAGATGAGAACGTCCTATTTTGGTCAGGTTCAGTCAACTGTGATGACTGCAGGGGCAAGTTACCTAGATTCCTTTAGCACTGTCTACAGGTTGCATTTATGAAGGAATTTCTTTGTACATTGGTAGGATGACTCGGTATAATATCTAGATGAGAACGTCCTATTTTGGCCGTGATCGGTCAACCATGATGGCCACACAAGCACATGACCTAGATTTGTTTAGCACACTCTGCAGTTCATATTTGTGAAGCAATTTCTTTGCAACTTGGAAGGATAACTCTGTAAGATGTCCAGATGAGACTGTCGTATTTTTAGTCACAATCGGTCAGCCGTTACCGCCACTTGGGCACATGACCTAGATTCCTTTAGCACTGTCTGCAGGTTCTTTTTATGAAGGGATTTCATTGTAACTTGGTAGGATAACTCGGTATGATATCTAGATGAGACTGTTGTATTATGGTCGTGATCAGTCAACCGTGACTGCCAGACCAGTATGTGACCTAAGTTCCTTGAGCAAAGTCTACGAGTCATATTTATGAAGGGATTTCATTATAACTTGGTAGGATGACTCATTTTGGAATGATTTTACTGAAACTGGGTAACTTTGGTTGGCATACGTTAACTGTGAGGGCCACACCAACCGAGGCCTCAGTTCTTTTGTGCAGTCTGCACCTCAAATTATTGTTGAAAAGCATGTAGGGTACAGAACTTAACATATTCTCAGTTGTCACAATTCTTGACGTATTTCATAATCCTTTCATAAACATTAAACATTATCTTTTTCATCAAACACTACACATTGTCAAGTTAAGCAGCAGTGTCACTGACATTTTCATTTCATTCTTTCCAGAGTCATGCCCCTTTTAGCTCACCTGGCCTAAAAGGCCATGTGAGCTTTTCTCATCACTTGGCGTTCGTCGTCGTCCAGCGTCCCTAAACTTTTAACATTTTCATCTTCTTCTCTGTAACCGCTGAGCCGGTGTGAACCAAACTTGGCAGGAGTGGTCTATGGGAGGTCCTCTACAAACGATCCTCATTTTGTTCCCATCGGATGAAAAACATGGCTTCCAGAGGCATTCTTTGATTCTGGTTGGTGGATTTTCAAAAATCTTCTCCTCTGAAACTGCCAGGCCAAATGCTTTGAAAGTTCACATAAATGATGACTGGGACCCCCTCTACCAACGATCCTCATTTAATGTTGATTGGGTTACAAACATGGCAGAAATTGCAGCTTATAGTTACTGTAGAAACCCTATGGGAAATCACATTTTCCTCTTCTTCTCTGTAATAACCGAGGCGACGTGAAAACAAACCTGGCAGGGATAGTCTATGATAGGTCCCCTACAAACGATCATCATTTTGTTCCCGTGGGTTGAAAAACATGGCTGCCAGAGGCATTCTTTGATTCTGATTGGTAGATTTTCAAAAATCTTCTCCTCTGAAGCTGCCAGGCCAAATGTTTTGATACTTCACATAAATGATGACTAGGACCCCCTCTACCAACAATCCTCATTTAATGTTGATCGGGTTGCAAACATGACCACAATTGCGGCTTATAGTTACTATAGAAACCCTATGGGAAATCACATTTCCATCTTCTCCGGAATTACTGAGCCGATCTGAACCAAACTGGCAGGGAAGGGCTATGGGAGGTCCTCTACAAACGATCCTCATTTTGTTCCCGAGGGTTGAAAAACATGGCTGCCAGAGGCATTCTTTGATTCTGATAGGTGGATTTTCAAAAATCTTCTCCTCTGAAACTGCCAGGCCAAATGTTTTGATACTTCACATTAGTGATGACTGTGACCCCCTCTACCAACAATCCTCATTTGATGTTGATCGGGTTGTAAACGGCCACAATTGCAGCTTATAGTTACACATTTTCATCTTCTTCTCTGAAACTACTGATCCGACGTGAACCAAACTTCGCAGGAATGGTCTATGAGAGGATGGAAATATGTGTTCACCAGAGGCTATATTCTAATGCTTAACCCATTGCCCCTCCTGTCTGCACAAACATCGGTACTGTCAGCAGTTTTTTGAGAATCTGGTAAGGGTTGGTTCCAGTTTTCTCCACTGAGAACTGGGAAAAAAAACCAAAAGTATTGTGTATACAGTACAAGTCAAAATAAGCTGTAGCATAACTGCAATAGACTGGGTAAACTGCTGCTCCTACCCTGACAAGATCAGAATCTGACATTTTCTATCAGTGAGAGCTTTCCAGAAAATGATGTCACCTTCTGGTCTTATCAGTGTAGGAAGAGCAAAAGATACATAGTTTTTGGATTATCCTACATAACTTCTTTTGACTTTACTGTAAACCATTTTTAACTGTACCTTGAAAAATGATGCATCATTAGTCTCCTGGTTTTCCAGACACCTGTCATCTTCAATCTGATAGCAGTATTTTCTGATAAGTAACATGAAAGTTTTGGTTTGTATTCTGTTGCAATCATGTCAGCTTAGATGACAGTAATTATTGTGTATCTTTTAAGATTTGACAAATATTGGAGTGAAATGTGTTTGACTGTAACCATTTACCTATCCAAAGCTATTTTGAAAAGAGAATACTGTCTGAGAGAAATGTAATTTTCAAACTATTTGACCTTCTTTTACTGATTTTTTTTTTTTTTTTTCGTTGAAACAGAATTCATAAATGTTATGTATGCATTTTCAAGAAAATCTTCTTTGAAACTACAAGACCAAATGGTTTTGAAAACTTAGTGTGACTGATGACTGTAACCCCCCTCTACCAATGATCCTCATTTTAATTTTCATCGGGTTGCAATTATGGCTGCAATTGTGGCTTATAGTTACTATAGAAACCCTATAGGAAATCACATTTTCATCATCTTCACTGAAAGTACAAAGCCAATGTGAACCAGACTTGGCAGGCATTGTCTATGAGAGGTTCTCTACAACTGTTACTCATTTTATTCCTGTTGGATGAAAAAACGTGGCCGCCAGAAGCATTCTTTGATTCTGATTGGTCAATTTTGAAAACTCTTCTCCTCTGAAACCACAGGGCCAAATGTTTTGATATTTTGCATGGTTAATAACTGGGACACCCTCCATGACATTCCTCATTTTAATGTTGATCATATTGCACACATGGCCACAATTGTGGTTTATAGTTACTATAGAAAAAACCTATGGGAAATCACATTTTCATCTTCTCTCAGGAACTACTGAGCCGACGGAACCAAAACTTGGCAAGAATGGTCTACAAGGAAACCCTCTACAAACGATCCTCTTTTTGTTCCTGTTGGTTGGAAAATATGGCCGCCAGAGACATTCTATGATTCTGTTTGATGGATTCAAATGTTTTGAAACTTCATGTGATTGAAGACTGGGACACCTACCAATGATCCTCATGTAATGTTGATGTAATGTATGGCCACAATTGCAGCTCATAGTTACTATGGAGAGCCTATGGGAAATCAAATTTTTATATGTAGTTCCAGGTGAGCGATTACAGGCTCTGTAGAGCCTCTAGTATATTGTTAATTTTCCCTAACAATTTTTATGTGTACCCATACTATGTATGGTACACATAATGCCGGCATCTGGGGTGACCATCCGTTGTTCGTCCATCCTTTGTCCGTCCATCTCCGTCTGTCCATCTGTCCGTCCATCTGTCCATCCGGTGTCCATAATCCATTTCTTTGTCATTCGATAACTTGAAAAATATTGCTTGGATTGTCAAGTTACTTTATATTTGTGTTCAGGTTACTGATGTGCCGAGCTGTATAGTTTTTGGTGTAAGTCGGATAATTTGATCCTGAGACATTAACCCTTTATCCTTCAAATTGAAAATTCCTCCAATCCCTTTGGCATTCGACAACTTGAAAAATATTGCTTGGATTGTCTAGTTACTTTATATTTGTATTTAGGTTACTGATTTGCTGAGCTGTATAGTTTTTGGTGTAAATCTGATGATTTGATCCCGAGATATTAACCCTTTATCCTTCAAATTGAAAATTCCCCCAATCTCTTTGGCATTCAATAACTTGAAAAATATTGCTTGGATTGTCAAGTTACTTTATATTTGTGTTCAGGTTACTGATGTGCCGAGCTGTCTAGTTTTTGGTGTAAATCTGTTATTTTGATCCTGAGATATTAACCCTTTATCCTTCAAATTGAAAATTTCTCCAATCCCTTTGGCATTCGATAGCTTGAAAAATATTGCTTGGATTGTCAAGTTATTTTATATTTGTGTTCAGGTTACTGATGTGCCAAGCTGTATAGTTTTTGGTGTAAATCTGATAATTTAATCCTGAGATATTAACCCTTTATCCTTCAAATTGAAAATTCCTCCAATCCCTTTGGCATTCGATATTTTGAAAAATATTGCTTGGATTGTCAAGTTACTTTATATTTGTGTTCAGGTTACTGATGTGCCAAGCTGTATAGTTTTTGGTGTAAATCTGATAATTTTATCCGGAGATATTAACCCCCTTTATCCTTCAAATTGAAAATTCCTCCAATCCCTTTGGCATGAGATAACTCAAAAAATATCAATCCAATTGTCATGTTACTTTACTTTATATATTCATTCAGGTTAATGATGTGCTGTGCTGTATAGTTTTTTATGTAAATCTAATAAATTGATCTGGAGATATTAACCCTTTATCCATCAAATTAGACACTCCTCCAATCCATTTCTATATGTACCCATACCTTGTATGGTGTACATTATGTAAGCATCTGTGGTGGGCCTCCGTCATACAGCTTTCTACTAATTGCACGTATGGGTACACATCTGACGATTTCATCGGCCTATTTTTTTATATGTTTAACTCCTTGTACACTCTTGGGTGTGATTTTTCCAAAACATAGTATGGTTTATGAGTATGATGTAAACTGAGCTAAAATTTGATTATCCAAAATTACAGTGTCAGTTCCCAAATGTTCATTTTATGCACATTATAGTGGGAAAATCCTGCGGAGGACATGGAAGTCATTGGACTATCTTGTTTATATTGTGCCTAAAAGGCCATGTGAGCATTTCACATCACTTGTCGTCTGTCGTCGTCCGTTGTCTGGTGTCCGTAAACTTTTCACATTTTTATCTTCTTCTCTGTAACCACTGAGCTGGTGTGGACCAAACTTGGCAGAAATGGTCTATGGGAGGTCCTCGACATATGATCCTCATTTTGTTCCCGTTGGATAAAAAACAGGGCTTCCAGAGACATTCTTTGATTCTGGTTGGTGGATTTTCAAAAATCTTCTCCTCTGAAACCACCAGGCCAAATGTTTTGAAACTTCATATATATAATGATTGGGTCCCCCTCTACCAACGATCCTCATTTAATGTTGATCAGGTTACAAACATGGCCACAATTGTGGCTTACAGTTACTATAGATACCCTATGAGAAATCACATTTTCTTCTTCTTCTCTGGAACTACTGAGCTGACGTGAACCAAACCTGGCAGGGATAGTCTATGGGAGGTCCTCTACAAACGATCCTCATTTTGTTCCCATGGGTTTGAAAACATGGCCGCCAGAAGCATTCTTTGATTCTGATTGGTGGATTTCGAAAAATCTTCTCCTCTGAAACCACAGGGGCCAAATGTTTTGAAACTTTGCATGGTTGATCACTGGGACCCCCTCTATCAACGATCCTCATTTAATGATCGGGTTGCAAACATGGCTGCAATTGTGGCTTATAGTTACTATAGAAATTCTATGGGAAATCACTTTTTCATCTTTTTCTCTGGAACTACTGAGCTGATATGAACCAAACTTGGCAGGGATAGTCTATGGCAGGTCCTCTACAAATGCTTCTCATTTTGTTACCGTGACACAAAAAACATGGTTGACAGAAGCATTTTTAGCTTAACTTGACATAGTCAAGATAAGCTATTGCCATCACGCGTGCGGAAGTCTGTTAGTTTGTGAGTCTGTGACGTCTGTTCACATTTTCCTTTAGCACGGGCTACACCCCGCAGTTCTTGTCTGATCGTCACGAAATTTCATATGCAGGTTTGGGGTCATGTCTAGATGAGAACGTCCCCTTTTGGTCGTGATCGGGCAACCGGTATGGCTGCCCGAGCCCAAAACCCGAAAACCATTAGCACAGTCTACAGTTTGTATTTATGAAGGGATTTAATTGTAACTTGGTAGGATGCCTCTGTATAGTGCCTAGATGAGAACGTCCCCTTTTGGGCATGATCTATCAACCGTGATGGCTGCCCAAGCCCGAAACCCAAAAACTTTTAGCACAGTCTGCAGGTCATGTTTAATGTGGAGGGATTTCATTGTAGCTTTGTAGGATGACTCCTTATGATGTCTAGATGAGAATTTCCCCATTTGGGCATGATCTGCCAACCGTGACGACTGCCCGAGCCCAAAACCCAAAAACCTTTAGCACAGTCTACAGGTCATATTTATTGAGGAATTTCATTGTAACTTGGTGGGTTGACTTCATACAATGTCTAGATGAGAAAGTCCCCCTTTGGACGTGATTGGGCAACTGTGACGGCTACAGGAGCCCGAAGCCTGAAAACCTTTAGCACAGTCTAGAGGTCATATTTATGAAGTGATTTCATTGTACCTTGGCAGGATGACTCCAAATAATGTCTAGATGAGAATGTCCCATTTTGATCGCGGTCCTGCAGCCTTGATGGGTGCCCGAGCCCAAAGCCCTTTAGCATAGGCAAAAGGTCATATTTATGGAAGGATTTCATTGTAACCTGTTAGGTTGACTCCATATAATGCCTAGATGATGGCATCCCCTTTCAGTCGTGATTGGTCAGTTGTGATGGCTACAAGTGCCCAAAGCCCGAAAACCTTGAGCACAGTCTACAGGTCATATTTATGAAGGGATTTCATTGTAACTTCTTAGGATCACTCCAGATGATGCTCAGATGAGATTGTCCCCTATGGTTGCGATCATTCACCCATGATGGCTGCCCGAAGCCCGAAAACCTTTAGCACAGTCTACAGGTCATATTTATGAAGGGGTTTCATTGTAACTTGGTAGGTTAACTTCATATAATGTCTAGATGAGAACGCGCGATCATTCACCCATGATGGCTGCCCGAGCCCGAAGCCTGAAAACCTTAAGCACAGTCTACAGGTCATATTTATGAAGGGATTTCATTGTAACCTGGTAGGTTAACTTCATATAATGTCTAGATGAGAACATCCCCTTTTGGACATGATTGGGCAACTGTGACAGCTAAAGTTACCCGAAGCCCGAAAACCTTTAGCACAGTCTACAGGTCATATTTATGAGGGGATTTCATTGTAACTTGGTAGGATGACTCCAAATAATGTCTGGATGAGAACGTCCCCTTTTGATCGCAATCATTCAGCCTTGATGGGTGCCCGAGCCCAAAAACGTTTAGCATAGGTAAAAGGTCATATTTATGGAAGGATTTCATTGTAACCTATTAGGTTGACTCCATTTAATGCCTAGATGATGACATCCCCTTTTGGTCGTGATTGGTCAGCTGTGATGGCTACAAGTGCCCGAAGCCAAAAACCTTGAGCACAGTCTACAGGTCATATTTATGAAGGAATTTCATTGTAACTTCATAGGATCACTCCAGATGATGCCCAGATGAGATTGTCCCCTTTGGTTGCGATCATTCAACCATGATGGCTGCCCGAGCCCAAAGCCCGAAAACCTTAAGCACAGTCTACAAATCATATTTATGAAGGGATTTCATAGTCACTTGGTAGGTTGACTTCATATAATGTCTAGATGAGAACATCCCCTTTTGGACATGATTGGGCAACTTTGATGGCTAAAGGTGCCCGAAGCCTGAAAACCTTTAGCACTGTCTACAGGTCATATTTATGAAGGGATTTCATTGTAACTTGGTAGGTTGACTCCAAATAATGTCTAGACGAGAACGTCCCATTTTGGCCGTGATCATTCAGCCTTGATGGGTGCCTGAGCCCAAAAACCTTTAGCGTAGGCGAAAGGTTATATTTATAGAAGGATTTCATTGTAACATTGTTAGGTTGACTCCATATAATGCCTCGATGATGACGTCCCCTTTTGATCGTGATTGGTCAACTGTGATGGCTACAGGTGCCCGAAGCCTGAAAACCTTGAACACAGTCTGCAGGTCATATTTATGAAGGGATTTCATTGTAACTTCGCAGGATCACTCCAGATGATGCCCAGATGAGATTGTCCCCTTTGGTTGCGATCATTCAACCATGATGGCTGCCCGAGCCCAAAGCCCGAAAACCTTTAGCACAGTCTAAGGTCATATTTATGAAGGGATTTCATTGTAACTTGGTAGGTTGACTTCATATAATGTCTAGATGAGAACGTCCCCTTTTGGACACGATTGGGCAACTGTGACGGCTTCAGGGGCCCAAAGCCCGAAAACCTTTAGAACAGTCTACAGGTCATAATTATGAAGGGATTTTATTGTAGCTTGGTAGGATGACTCCAAATAGTGTCCAAATGAGAAGGTCCCCTTTTGGTCACGATCATTCAGCCTTGATGGCTGCCCGAGCCCAAAAACCTTTAGCATGTCTGTAGGTCGTATTTATGGAAGGATTTCATTGTAACTTGTTAGGTTGACTCCATATAATGCCTAGATGATGACATCCCCTTTTGCTCGTGGTTGGTCAACTGTGATGTCGACAGGTGCCTGAAGCCCGAAAATCTTGAGCACAGTCTACAGGTCATATTTATAAAGGGATTTCATAGGATCACTCCAGATGATGTCCAGATGAGAATGTTCCCTTTTGGTTGCGATCATTCAACTATGATGGCTGCCCAAGCCTAAAGCCCGAAAACCTTTAGCACAGTCTTCAGATCATATTTATGAAGGGATTTCATTGTAACTTGGTAGGTTGACTTCATGTAATGTCTAGATGAGAACAGCCCCTTTTGGACACCATTAGGCAACTGTGTTGGCTACAGGGGCCCAAAGCCCGAAAATCTTTAGCACAGTCTACAGGTGATATTTATGAAGGGATTTCATTGTACCTTGGTAGGATGACTCTAAATAATGTCTAGATGAGAACGTCCCCTTTTGGTCGCGATCATTCAGCCTTGATGGCTGCCCGAACCCAAAACCCCAAAACCTTTAGCATAGTCTAAATATTGGTCATATTTATGGAAGGACTTCATTGTAACCCATAAGTTTGACTCCATATAATGCCTAGATGATGACATCCCCATTTGGTCGTGATTGGTCAACTGTGATGGCTTCAGGGGCCCGAAGCCCAAAAACCTTGAGCACAGTCTACAGGTCATATTTATGAAGGGATTTCATTGTAACTTTGTAGGATCACTCCAGATGATGCCCAGATGAGATTGTCCCCTTTTGGTTGCGATCATTCAACCATGATGGCTGCCAGAGCCCAAAGCCCAAAAACCTTTAGCACAGTCTACAACTCGTATTTATGGAGGGATTTCATTGTAACTTGGTAGATTGACTTCATATAATGTCTAGATGAGAATGTCCCCTTTGGACGCAATTGGGAAACTGACACAGGGAAACTGAAACTGGCTACAGGGGCCCAAAGCCCGAAAACCTTTAGCACAGTCTACAGTGCATATTTATGAAGGGATTTTAATGTAACTTGATAGGATGACTCATTTTGGAATAATTTCACTGTAATTTGGTAACTTTTGTTGATATACGTTAACTGTGAGGGCCACGTATATTAACTGTGAGGTCATATTAACCCACCCCTCAGATCTTTAGAACAGTGTACACCTCATATTATTTTTATCATAAACATAGCATACAGGGAACAGAAATGAACATATTCCCAATTATCACAATTCTTGTCTTATTTCATAATCCTTTCATAAACATTGAACATTATCCTTTTCATCAAACACAACACACAAGTTAAGCTACAGTGTCATTGACACTTTCATTTTATTCTGATTGGTGGATTTTCAAAAATCTTCTCCTCTGAAACCACAGGGCCAAATGTTTTGAAACTTTGCATGGTTAATGACTGGGACACCCTCTACCAACAATCCTCATTTAATGTTGATTGTGTTACAAACATGGCCACAATTGCGGGTTATAATTACTATAGAAACCCTATGGGAAATCACATTTTCATCTTCTTCTTTGGAACTACTGAGCCGACATGAACCAAACCTCGCAGGAATGGTCTGTGGGAGGCTCTCTACAAACGATACTCGTTTTGTTCCTGTTGGTTGGAAAATATGGCCACCAGAGACATTCTCTGGTTCTGATTGATAGATTTTGCAAAATTCTTCCCATCTGAAACTACAAAGTCAAATGTTTTGAAACTTCACATGATTGAGGACTGGGACACCTACCAGTGATCCTCATGTAATGTTGATGTAATGTTTCAAACATGGCCACAATTGCAGCTCATAGTTGCCATGGAAAGCCTATGGGAAATCACATTTTTATATGTAGTTCCAGGTGAGCGATTACAGGCTCTTTAGAGCCTTTAGTTCTTGGTAAATTTTCTTTTTGTATGTTCTTCTTCCTGTTTTTTCAGTGCCGGAATTACTAATAGTTACATATTTTAAAATTTATGTAGCTTGTGAGAATGTTACGAAGGACTTGTTGTATGAATTGAGCAGTTCCTTGTGTACATTTTATTCTTGTGTACATGATTTTTAGATGAGCACTATACTGCTTGCTCTGAGATTGTATCTTTCATTCCTTATGTTCTAGCAAAAGTGAAGCAATGAATAACCTGATATAAAAATATGGAACTAGTTCAACTCTGAAACTAAGGGGATATGCCCCACTGAGCATTAGAATGGGACAGAGTTTTCCCTCAGTTGGACTCACAGTTCTCTTAATTTGTCCTACAGCAGACATTCAGGCCAGCAGAGACAGTCAAAGTGATAAACCAAATGACCGTACATTAGTTGTTGATGCAGCTGTTTGAGGTTCCATCTCCCCAAATCCAAAGGATTTGGGGAGATGGAAGCTCTAAGCTTTTGAGTTACTCACTGATCTTCCCTCCCCTCCTTCCCTGAACCAACTAGTCATTTCCCAGTGTAAGCAGACCTTGATATTCAGAATCAAAATCATTACAATTTGCAATAATCTAAATGTTACTCATCTTAGTCAGTCACATTATTAAAGTGACACTTATTTTAATGTTAGGAAGAGGAGCTGCTTGTCACTTATCTAGTGTAGCTTATAGGGGAGCTTTTACCCACACTGGACTCAGATCCTTTGGGTAAGAGCTCTCCTATAAGGCACACTTTATTCACATTGGGCTCAGTTTCTGTTATGAGGACCCACTGTAGGAACCTGGGGAAGTGAAGCAGTGCTTATTTACTGTGGTAAACAAGCTCTGTTTTACTGGTAAAATAGGACCCGGTACCAATGTCAGGGGTGGAAGTCTTTTAAAATGGGCAACATGAGTATAAATGCTTGACTTGACTTTATATCCATGTTGTGGTCACGATTAGCCATTGTGCTGAAGTATGTGACTCTAGGCACCAATAAATAAATAAATATAATGAGGCCTGGTTGAGACTGAGTTATTCTGCCATGAAAAGATATCTTATTAATGATAAGAATGGAACTTCTCATTACTGCATGGCATAGCTGATAAAGTGCAGGAAGCCCATATTTGCGCTTTGTCCTAAAGTGCAGATACCTTATCTTAAAGTCTTCATTTTCTGTGGATGTACTTCATAATTATGCTTTGAAGTAAACTTATTTCATCGTTGGGGATTTGCCTTGTTACACGTAATAGGAGAGTGTCTATTGGCAAAGACATTTGAAAAAATTTTGACAATGAAAAATAATTTAGCACTCTACCACTCAAAGAAAAATACAGTATGGATCTTTGCACAAAAATATTAACCCTTTACCCAACGTAACGGCCAAAACCGGCCAGCACTACTCTCAAAAATCGCCAATTAATTTTCATTATTTTTTCATTTTTTGTCTCAAAAACATAGGTTATGACCCCTCGTTGGAACGAGCTCGTCGAGCTCATTCCAACGAGGGGTCATAACCTATGTTTTTGAGACAAAAAATGAAAAAAATAGTTATTCAAGAATTTTTTTCCCAAGTGTCGTCTGCTTTTCATGTTAGGTAAAGGGTTAAGAAACAAGCAGAAGCAAGAAATTGGTACAAGAATTTTCTACCTACTAGTAAGTTTATTATTGGCCGAGAAGAAAGTAAACTGCTATAATTGTTTCTTTGGAATGAATCATCTTACATACTCTTTTCAACATTGTTTGGCTGAAACTGCAGATACTCTATCTTGCCTAATAATATAGCCGACTGAATTACGGTGATGTCCTGCATTTTGGGAAAAATTAATAATAGTGATGGAATTTTTGCTCTTTTTCTCATTTCCAAAAAATATTGATGACCTAAATTTGTCTTCACGATTAATAATAATGACATTGCTATTATTCTGCAGGTGAGAGTATTTCTTGTATTCCTAAATCAGTTTTGTGAGACAAAAGGTGCCCATACTGCATTTCACTGTCAACTACACAGTGGATGACCTGTCGCTTTTGTCCCCAGGAATGCTGGGTTGTCAAAAAGGCAAGGGGGCAATCTACATAAATAAGGCAATTTGCAAAGATTAGCTTTCTTAAAATTGAGTTGCAACCCCCACCCCTAAGAAAGACAAGACACTTAATGATCATTCCTGGCTCTGTCTCGGACCTTGGATGTTCAATTCATTAAACACTTGTACTAAATCACATTTAACAGACAAGCTGCCCACAAGCATCTCATTCAATGTGATTGAAAATACAAGCATGTAAATATTCCAATCTTACAAAATATGTAATTCTTTGAGGGACCAACTGTTTTTTTAGGAGGAAACTGACTATGAAATTTGTTTTCTATGTACATGTGGATATTCTAAGTGCTCAGACCAACTGATATCATGGGAAATGGCATTGTCAGTTGCCACACTAATGCAATTCATAAAACAGTTTTCATTGCCATGCTGGTTTTGATGGATCCTTATAATATGTTGACCCTTGAGTGCATAAATGTGCCATCTGCAATGCTTTAGCATTGCAGATGGTGCCTTGATACACTCAAGGGGTGATGTGTTTATCTGCTGCATGCATTGCAACATACTGTCTCAGAACATGTTTGATCATATACACAAACAGGTAAATATGATGAACAATGGGATGAAAATTTGTTTAGTATTAGGATTACTTCTAAACACAGTTGGGGATGGGGAGGGAGACTTTTCTGCTCAAGAGATATTTATGTTCTCTACGAGTAGTCACAAAAACACTAGCAAGCTTTCAACTTATGCATCACTCCATGCACACCACTGGTCCACCATAAGATTAAACTTTCCTTGTGCATCTTATGTTTTTCCCCAACAACTGCTTGGTAGGTGACGCAACCACTTGAAACTCCTTGAATTTTCTATATGATGTAGAGGCCATGAAACCCTTGAAAAGCAGTTCGGTTTCTTTGACAGAATAATTGAAGAGCAATATGGCAAAAATGTCACCATTGAGGCATACTTTGAGGATAGCTAGTGGAGCTGTTTTATCTTTCCCTTTTGCCAGTAATACCAGTAAATTACATAATGTCTTTGAAACTCATGTTGAGAGCTTTCAAAAAGTGATGTAAGAGCTTGTATAATCAGTGAATCGTAATTAAGTATCACCAACGAGAGATTTGAATTTACCATTGATATTTCCAGTTTGTTGTTGCTGTAAATTGTGGAAGTCTGACAAGTGCATCTCTATTTTATAGCTTGGAAATTTGAAAAAGTATGTGTAATTAACCCCTGTCTCTGGTAGTGCAACAGAATTTTCTCCTATCACTCTGTTTGTTTTGTATAACTATAAATTTAACCAATTTTTTTTTCATTAGGGTTTATCGACACATTAACAGCGAGGGTCATATCATGTCGGTGACAGTTTTACGGGTGGAGGAAGCCCGAGTACCCGGAGAGAACCACTGAGCAACGATGGGCAGCTGTCAGCTCTCCAACATCGTAACTCTGAACTCTGCACCGCGGTGCAGGCAGGGTTAGATTGGTTGAATACATGTGCACCATCGACATGCAGTACGCCTTAGTACACAGCATCATCGTGCCCCTATGTAGGCAATCGGGTTTAAGTGCCTTGTCCAAGGACACAGCGCGGGAGCACGAATCAACCGCTAAAATTTAACCAATTATATCTTGTTTGACAGAGCTCACTGAGATCTGTCAAACAAGGTATATTTTGTTAAATATCAAACTGCATTAAGGGAATTGTTGCTGGATACTTTGCCATTTTGACCTCAGAGTGCAGAGGGTTAAGGTCCTTTGATTTTTGGAAACCTATGAACTCAATTGGTAAAGTTTATATATTATTTCTGTTTAGTGGACCCTTTGACTCCCGATTTCTTAAACCCTCTGCTTGTCGCCTTTTCCACTCACACGCACATGTGAAATTTTCTCACACTCCTCTATCTGAGTGTGAAGCGATGTGTGATGAACTTTAGTCGGAAAGTTGTAGGCCTGTGGGCATTCTGTTGACATATACAGTAAAATAATTCTATTGTTGAATGAATTCTGACTATAAGAATCAATTAAGAACTATACCAACTGGAGTAAGTATGGTACTTCCTTTGTGAAAACTGTTCAGGTAATACAGGGGAATGTATGACACAGCTGCAAAGTATTACTCTTAGACAGTCATTGCCTTTCTGAGAGAAGTAAGAGAAATGTTTTAGTATTTTTCGGTGCCTGCTACTGCACTGTGGACAGCCGGCTTATGGCAAATGTGACATCCATTATTGCATACTCCATGGGTACGGATGGCTGAGACAATAAGCAGGCCACACTGATCTAAACATGTCTATCTGTATTATGTGCCTTGTTCGTCCCCCCCCCCCCCCCCCCCCAATAAAAATGGGTGCATAATCCTATATTCCCTATATTACTCGGTGGTATTGCCATAGGATATTCAACTCACCCTCACCACGCACAGTTGTTATGAAAAATGCCAACCTCATGTAGAAAAGACAACATAAATCTATGACCGTTTCGGTCTGACATTTGTTTCGAATCCATTTTTCAAGACATTCGAATCCATTTTTCAAGAACCTTTTACGAAATACTTTACACATCTACCTGCTCTTGGAGGACAAAGATTCCAATACTGAAAATACATTTTTTGGCGAGACCATCCCCTTTCCGATTTTTTGGACGAAAATGAAAGAAATTCATTAGAAGGTCCTTAATCCGATTTCGAATACTTTTCTGCATTGAAAGAAATGGCAAATAATAAAACACCAGGCTCGGGCGGCTTTGCAGCTGATTTTCACATTTTGGAAAGAAGTGAACTTTTTGGTTAAACCACTAAATTATAGTTATCAGACAAAGGAACGTTCCATCGCCCAAAAAGGAAGTATTATAACATGCATTCGAAAGAAAATAAATCAAAGTTATAAAGAAAAAAGTGGAGACCAATATCTCTGATAAACGTTGACGCAAAAATTGCATCCACTGCTATAGCGAACCGTATAAAAAATTGTTCTGTCAAAGGTTATATCTAAGACTCAACTAAAGGTTATGAAAGGAAGGTATACTGGCGAATCTACTAGGCTATGCTTTAATGTAATCAATAAATCTGAACATGAAAATATACCTGGCATTCTTGCAATGTTAGATTTTGAGAAATCTTTTGATTCGTTAGAATGGAGTTTCATTGAGCGATCACTGAAAATCTTAAAATTCCATCGTAAAAAGGTTTAACATGTTTTATGATGGCATACATAGTTGTTTCTTGAACAATGACCACTGTTCTGAACGTTTTAACCTAAGAAGGGGTTTGAAACAGGGTGACCCCGCTTATCTCCCACCTGTCATGCTATGTGCTGAAATCCTCAGTGCCACCCTAAAGTTCAGCCCAATATAAATGGAATCGATATCAACAAACCACAGATTTTTAATAACCAATAACCAATATGGGAGCGCGGTGGCTCAGTAGACTTCTATGCTAGAGGTCCCGAGTTCGATCCCCGTCCGGGACGACCCGCGTTGTGTCCTTGAGGAAGGCACTTTATCCCGGTTGCCAACATGGGGGCACGATGACGCCGTGTACCAAGGCGTACTGCACGTCGATGGTGCACATGTCTTCAACTTGACGCAGCTTGACGCAGCTTCATGCTTGACGCACCTTGAACAGAGTTAGAATGTTGAGGAGCTGACAGTTCGTCTCTTGAGTTCCAATGTGTTCTATTTGCCTACTGGCACATAGAACACATTGGAACTCAGGGGACGAGTTGCTCGTCGGAACTCGGGACGAGTTGCTCGTCGTTGTTCGGTGGTTCTTTCCGGGTACTCCGGCTTCCTCCACCCTAAAGCCATTGTGCACAAGTAGTATGTGACCTCAATAAATAAATAACCAATATGCCGATGGCGCCACTCTTTTTCTCGGCGATGATGGTTATTCATTCACTCAATTCAGCATTGAACATTGTTGATGCATTTTTAGCTCAACTTGACGAAGTTAAGCTGAGCTATTGCTGTTACTTTTCGTCCGTCGGCGTCTGTACATACGTACGTCCATAATTTCCTTTGGCACGCCGCACAGGTCGCATTTATGATCGGATCGCTTTGAAACTTCGTATGCTTGTTTGGGGTGCCCTCTAGATGGGAGTTATCGGTTTTCTTCCATTTCAGTCAAAAATAATTGTTTTTGGCAACGACCTTCGATATTTCCCTTTGACACACCCTGCAGGGCAGATTTGTGATTGGATCGCTTTGATACTTGGGGTGCCCTTAAAATGGGAGGAATCAATTTTCTTCCATTTCCGTCAAAAAGTGTTGCCGCTGGCAATGACCTTTGAACTTAGTTTAGTCAGGCATCAATATTTTCCTTTGGCATGTCCTACAGGGCACATTTTTGATCGGATCGCTTTGAAACTTGGTATGCTTGTTTGGATTGACTCTAGATGGGAGCTATCGATTTGTTTCCATTTCTGTCAAAAAAAGTTGCCGTTGGCAATGACCTTTGACGAACTTAGTGCAGTTATATATCAATATTTCCCTTTGGCACACCCTACAGGGCACATTTATGATCGGATCGCTTTGAAACTTGGTATGCTTGTTTGGGTGACCTCTTGATGGGAGCTATCGATTTTCTTACATTTCGTTCAAAAAAGTTGCCGTTGGCAACGACCTTTAAACTTAGTTTAGTTAAGCATCAATATTTCACTTTGGCACACCCTACTGGGCACCTTTATGATCGGATTGTTTTGCAACTTGGTATGCTTGTTTAGAGTGACCTCTAGATGGGAGCTGTTGATTTTCTTCCATTTCCGTCAAAAAACGTTGCCGTTCACATTAACTTGGCAACAATCTTGAACTTAATTATGTTCCTCTGACATGTCCAACAGGGCACATTTATGATCGGATCGCTTTGAAACTTGGCATGCGTGTTCGGCGTGACCTCTAGATGGGAGCTATTGATTTTTTTTCATTTCCATAAAAAATTATCATCGTTAGTTCCAGCCGTTGAACTTAGTTCATTTGTGCAGCAACGTTTTCCCTGTGCACTCTCCACATTGCATATTTATGAATTTCCAGAAAAAAACATAGCCACTAGCAACTTAGAGCATTTGTGCATAAACATCTTCCTTTGGAATGCCTCAGAGGGCGCATTGATTATAGGGTTGTTTTGTAACTTTGTATGCTTATTCAGGGTGACCAATTTTGGAGCTATCGATATTTTTTCATTTCCAAAAACTGTTGCTGTTAGCAACAACCTTAGAATTTATTGCATTTGTGCATCAACATTCTTCTTTGACAAGGCATACAGGACAGATTCATCATAGGATTGTTTTTTAACTTGGTGCGCTCATTAGGCGAGACCTCTATAAGAGCTATCGATTAGGATTCATTTCTGTGAAAACAGTTGCCGTTTACAATTACCTTTAAATTTACTGCATTTGTGTATCAACATTCTTCATTTAGCTAGCATTACAGTTTACATTTAAAAATGCATGGATTGCTCTGACGTTGTGCACACACAATGCTGTTATGTTTGACGTTTCAGCAAATAACACTGGAACTAATGATCTTCAATTTTGCCATTTCACTTATAACTTACCAAGTTCAAGTTTGTCAAGTTGTGCTACAGTGTCATTGACACTTTCATTTAAATATTCTGGCCTGAATGTAAACTTCGACAAAAGGCAAGTGGTATGGATTGGCTCCAAGAGGGGCGTGGTAAAGAAATCCCCACATGGCATAAGGTTTGTTGGAATCACTGTAACTCATTCACAATATCAGGAATCGAATACGACTTGTACATTGATAACTATAATGGCAGCAATTATATAAAAAAAAATGAAAACAATCGAAAACAGTTTAAGGATTTGCCATTCAGAAAGTTAACCTTAATAGGTAAAACATGTGTCGCGAAAACTTTGGCTCTCCCAATGTTGATTTACTGTCTTAGTGTACTACCTGATCCCCCGGATAAATTGTTCCACCAAATGCAATGTAAATTCTACGAGTTTTTGTGGTCTGGTAGAAAAGATAAAATTAAACGGAAACATAATGATAAATACCTTTGAAAATAGTGGCTTAAAATTCCCTGATCTGAAAACATTTAGTCGCTTTAATAAAATGTCCAAGATTAGAAACCTATTAGGCCCTCAAACGTTTGTCCCGTGGAAAACATTCTTTTTAGACGATCCTGAAAAATATGGCGGTTTCAAAGTTTGGTATCCTCACAAAGAGGGATTGGAAGTGATTAGTAAAAAAGTTAGCACGTTTTGAAAACAATATTTTTGGAGCTTGGTCCTTTCTGGATGAAGGTTTGGGTGATCTCACAAGCGGTAGAAAAATATTGTCAGAACCACTCTCCTACTATAAGAGACGGCAATAAACTATTTTATAACCAACGGTGGTGGGATACGGGGTTTTCTTTCTGAATGACCTTTTGTAGAAGATAAAATCTTTCTATCGTACAAAGCTTTCGCCACAAAATACAACCTAAAGAAGCCTTTACTGTCTACCAGTGGGTAATAAATGCTGTTCCGTAACGTTGGAAAAAGATAGTGGAGAAATGTCAAAACTATGTAGATGTTACGAATTCATGTATCGAAAAGTTGAAAATTAAACAGAAAGTGAATCAAGCTTTTTATCCCCCTTTCTCGAATATTCTCAGACTGTTCTTCACAGAACCCAAAAGGTGAAATGGCGATTTAGATATCAGTTTTCAGACCTCAGACTGGGAACTGACACACAAAACGCCATTCACTGTCATTGAAGATTCAAATTGTCAGTCCTTACAGTTTAAAATTCTACATAGCATTCTGTATCAGTTCAAAACTTTTTAAGATAAGATTGTCAGAGACAGACCTCTGTAGCTTTTGCAACAACACAAAAGATACAATTAAACGCCTATTTTGTAATGTTTTTTTTCAAAAATAGTCTTAATAAATTGATGGGACGAGTTAGAACAGAAATGTGGCATAACTTTTCCTTTAAACCACAGAGTATATTATTCCACACTCGAATAGCAAAAAATACTTCCCTCATTGCTGATGTTTGCATTCTTCTTTCCAAACGTTTTATTTGTTCTTGTGGAATGAAAGGGTGCTTCCCCATCATTTGGGGCTTCGTTGAACAGCTAAAAATTTACAAACGTCTCAAATTAATGTCTTTACACGTTTTCTCCGCAAGAACAGCACCAGCCATTCAAGACGGGTGGAATTCATTATTTGCTCTAGTTTAACGTACATTTTATTATTTCTTCTTCTTAAATAAAATTCACATAGAAAATATGATGTTTTAACCCTGTACCCAACGAATCGCCCGCATCCGCCCGCGTAATATGCAAATTCAGCAGTTGAAAAAATATTATTTTTCAAAAAATTTCAACAAAACCATATCATGTAACCCCTCGTTGGAACGAGCTCGTTCCAACGAGGGGTCACATGATATGGTTTTGTTGAAATTTTTTGAAAAATTTAAAAAAAATATATTTAAAATAATAAATTTTGATATCGTCTGCGTTGGGTAAAGGGTTTCCGATCAGCAAATACTGTTTTTTCATACTGTTTGTTCATTTCAACCTTTCACCATAGTTTTGGTAATGAGGTTACAATATACAAGTGAAAAAGAAATGTATATATACACATGTCAGTGGTGTGCTTCAAGATACAGTTACAGTCATCCCATGTTGCGATGGATCAGTCCTCGTTCTTCTCACTACCCAGCAGCCAACACATATACACATACCTGAGCACACATACCCATCATCTCCTCACACCTGCATCACACATACATCACACACACACTAGTTCCAGTGAAATCATATAGATCGCAGCTTAGCCTACAAGTTTCAATGTGTGATCCATTTTCTTACCCTTTCGTAATATTTACCCGAAGATTTATCTCATCTTATACCTAGGTATGAGCGTTCGAAATATCAGTAGCGAGGTTTCTAACCTCATTAACCTACTGTCGAAAAGGGTCGGAGAGGCATGGGATGGAGTAGGGGCCTTAAGAGGGGGCTGATACAGTAATACTCGGGTATAATATGGGACGACTAGGAATACCAGGAAGTCATAAAGAATATCGAATGTGGACACAATAATTACAACGTTTATCATTTAGTTTCACTGTTTCGGCATTTCTTTTATCATATAAATAATACCCAAAGTATTAAACGGGATGCATTTTATTTTCAAGGTTGCTACTATAGACAACCTCAATCACAACGTACCCACCGTCACTGCAGCATCTAGCACCACTACACCCCCACAGCAGCTACAACTACCATTACCAATACTACTGCTAGAACAATGCTACCAACACTGGGTATGCTTAGATGCAGCGTCGCTGTGTAAGTACACAGGCAGACGCACACTCATCGCGGTATACAGGCGTAATTGGTAATACACATACACGTGCATAAACAAGGTATACAGTTATAGGGGCCCATACATACATATAAATGTATATTATACCTCACGTGACTTCCTTGCATTCCGATTGGCTGAAAGGTGATACCCTATTTCATGTAGTTGTCCAGCACAGAGCTGAAGGGTCACTACATGCGGGCACTATATGTTTTCTATTTTTAGCACGGGCACTATATGCATTTTCTGGTTATAAAAACGTACAAAGCAACGATTTATCTAAAATGGTGGCAGAAGATCCCGGCCACCAATTAGACAATTCGAGTTACATAAAAAAATATACACTTCGTTTTTTTAGTGTCGCAAGAATAGCCGCAAAGTTTTCCGAGGTGATACGTTCCGATAAACAGAGATTACTACCATAATGTGGATGTACAAAATATGTATCCGAGTAGAGCTCTGGGTTCTAAGGGCAGATCACGACGAGTCGTGATCTTCCCTTAGAACCCGAAGTGAGACGTTGGCAGAGGCGAGGAATAGTATCATTGTGTCTAACAATTATCAATATCCACACATTATTCTCATTTCTCCTTTATTGTTTAAAATAAAAACATCATTACATGTTTACAGTTTGGATTGTAGATTATTTGGTTAATTTGCATTTTCGTGTTGTTCGATATAATATAAGGACTAGTGCATGGCTTGGAGTTGACTACGCCCATATAGTGCCCAGTGAGGTGGTGTAGTTCCCTCCGCTTCGCGTCGGGAACTACACCACCTCACTGGGCACTATATGGGCGTAGTCAACTCCAAGCCATGCACTATTCCTTAAATAATATATAACCTACCTACCTACAGTCATATATTCATACATACTTACAAACTTATATACACATGCGTACATCACTCACGCTTCTCAGATATATTGACATATGTAACATATGTGTATAGTATATATAGTGTACATAAGTACATAGGTATATGTATATAAATATATACACACACATGCTCTTGTATATATATTACGTGTGTGTGGATTTTCCTTTCCACCGTTGTATCACCCTGATCAGATCAGCCTCATTTGGCAATTACCTGGATTTCACAGACTAAGATGGGGGTCTCAGAGCCATCGACTATTCACCCAACACAGCCATGAGAGATTGTTGTTACAATTTCATCGTTTGCCTCTTATCCACAGCTCACGCTCCCACAGTGGGACGTGCTAAGCTTGCGCGCCTCAATGAAGAGACGCAATCTCTGCCTAGAAGACGGGCGAATTTATTTTCATCATTCCTTCGAGAGATTATTTGGAAAATAACGTAAATTATATGGCTTGGGCAAAAGGCTGATAGGTGTTTAGGGACAGAGGGTTAACAACACGTGGAGGTCGGGCCACGACCAAGTCACTGCGGGCAGAGCCCCGAACTCTATTTACATCCACTGAATTAAAAAGAAGTTACAGGACGGGGATAATGAAACTTCCAGCGTACAGCAAAACGAGACACCGCACACAGCGACCCAGCAGCTGCCCAGCCCCACGCACGATGTCTGCATCACAGGGTTCGAGTTAACCTTTTTCTGTATGAGGCATGGCCTTGTAGTCAGCCAAGGGAAGTGGTTACAATATTTTGCAATTTTTTTTATAAATTTTGCCAAATTCAAAATTTCCTTCGTATTAGAGCTAGGAAAAAGGTTTTGGATTTTTAACATATTTGGGTATTGTCGGTAGTAGGGCTTTATATATTGTTTGCGCAGGTCTTTCACTTCTTTGCGAACAAGAATATAGTGATATTCTTCCCCTACGTCCATTCCACACTGTGTACATTTTCTCTCGGATATTTCTACCGACGTCCAACTACCAGTTTCTTTCGGGAGTCGGTGATTTCGCGTTCTGAACTGGAGGAGTGGGACAGCCAAAGACAGAGGTAACTTCTTAACATAGGTTTCTAATCCAAAAGTTGTCTTTATCCAGTTATAAAATTGATATTTTCTTGAACTGTTCAGGGTAGCTCTCCAATCTTGTATAAAGATGTCTTTGAATCTTTGCTTCAGAGCAAGGTCAAAACTTTTTAGGTCTTTAATACATTGCCCAGTCCAAATGTTTGTCATGCGAATGGAGTCTAACAGTGAACATATATTTTGGAGCCAGGGGCTCGTATACAGCCCTCGGCCTCGGGTGTGGTTCCAATGCAAAATAGCATACAAGGAACGTGAAATTTTATTATTGTTATCCGGCTCATTTATAAGCTTTGCCCAAAACTTTATACACCTTATTTTAATTTTAATGTCTATTGGTATAAGTCCTAAATCTCCAAGCAAGAAACTGGTACCTGTTGATTTGTAGCTCAACTTTGGCGAAGCCAAATTTGAGCTTATGCCATGGCCAGTCGTCCGTCTGTCCGTCAACAATTCAATATGGCTCGGGCTAGAGGCAGTATTTATCAACCGATCTTTACGAAACTTCTTGGGTACCTTTGTTATGACCGTGGGACGAGAACGAGTGTTTTTGGGTCCGATCCGAAGTTCAAGTAGGCTGCTGGCTGCCATTTTGTACAAACTTAGGTGCAATCAGATTTTTGCACAGAACTTCCATATGAAAGCGCTGATTTGAATAATTTTTTGCATGAATGTTTAGTACCATGGAATACATCACATAGAATACGGGTTTTTTTCTCGTGCGTAAATTATGCAAATTAGACTAACTTTGATGTATTTAGTGTTACTTTCAGCACTCCAAGTGCAAATGCCAATACGGCTCGGGGTAGAGGCCGTATTTATGAACCGATCTTTACGAAACTTCTTGGGTACCTTTGGTATCACCGTGGGACGAGAACGAGTGTTTCTGGGTCCGGTCCGAAATTCAAGATGGCCGATGGCAGCCATTTTGTACAAAATTAGGTGCAATCAGATTTTTGCACAGAACTTCCATATGAAAGCACTGATTTGAATAATTTTTTGTGTGAATGTTTAGTACCATGGGATACATCACATATAATACGGGTTTTGTCTCATGCAGAAATTATGCAAATTAGATGAACTTTGATTTTTTCAGTGCTACTTACACACAGTAAGTACACAAGTCAATACGGCTCGGGCTAGAGTCTGTATTTATGAACTGATCTTCACGAAACGTCTTGGGTACGTTTGTTATCACCTTGGGATGAGAACGAGTGTTTCTGGGTGCGGTCCAAAATTCAAGATGGCTGCCAGTGGCTATTTTGTACCCAAATTAGGTCTAATCAGTTTTTTGTACACAACTTCCATACTGCTCAGACTAGAGGCCGTATTAATGAACCGATCTTTACGAAACTTCTTGGGTACCTTTGTTATCACCGTGGGATGAGAACGAGTGTTTTTGGGTGTGGTCCGAAATTCAAGATGGCTATCAGCAACCATTTTGTACCAAAATTAGTGCAATCAGTCTTTTGTACAGAACTTCTGTATGAAAGTTCTGATTTGAATAAATATTTGTATGAATGTTTATTAACATGGAATACATCACATATAGTACGGGGTTTTTTTTCTCGTGCAGAAATTATGCAAATTAGATGAACTTTGATTTATTTAGTGCTACTTATACACTGTAAGTGCACATGTCAATACGGCTCGGGCTAGAGGCTGTATTTATCAACCGATCTTCACGAAACTTCTTGGGTACCTTTGTTATCACCTTGGGACGAGAACGTGTCTTTCTGGGTGCGGTCCAAAATTCAAGATGGCTGCCTGTGGCCATTTTGTACCGAAATTAGGTCCAATCAGTTTTTTTGCCACAACTTCTATACATCTCGTATTTATGAACTGACCTTCACGAAACTTCTTGGGTACCTTTGTTTTCACCTTAGGGTAGGAATGAGTGTGTTTTGGCGTGCCTTTGTTATCCCTGTGCTATGAGAACAAATATTTTGGGGTTCAGTCAGACCCACTCTGGGACTCGAAGATTTCTTTTCTAGATTAGCATCTGACTGTCACCCACCTTTACAATACTTTACCTATACATTTGTTACAGGCTACGGTCAGTATTTATGTACAGACCGTTACAATACTTCATATGTACCTTTGTTATCAGCTCATTACCTAGATGTTTGTCATTGCTGTGTCACATACTATACATGTACATGTCTTAACAAGTTGAGCTGCAGTGTCATTGACACTTTCATTTCAGTTTTAAAACAAACTTTAGAAACCCGAGTTCCAGCTTCTCTATTTTTTGAATACTTCCATGCCTGCCCCCATATTTCGCATCTGTACGTCAGGATGGGAATTGTGGACTTCTTATACAGTTCTAAAATGACATCGATCGGTAACTGATTCCTTCTTGCCTTGTTAATTATGGAATACATACTCTTTTTCGCTTCGATACATCGGGATTCCTCTCTCTGCTAAACGAGACAGTTTTTGAGAATATAACGCCTAAGTATTTATAACTATTTACTCTTTCTACGGGGCTATCTCAGATGTAAAAAATATCTTTTTTTCCTGGGCGTGTGCCGAATTTAATTATTTTAGACTTATTTATGTTAACTTCAAGTTTCCACTTTTTACAGTAATTAGTGAAAACGGTCAGCATTTGTTTCAGTTCTTTGCCCGTGTTGGCCAAAACTACAGTGTCGTCAGCACAGAGGAGAATAAGCAACTGTAACTACTGTTGAGCACTACTCCCCGATATATAGGGTTTTTCAATATTCACGCCACAAGAACCATTAGTGTGTAAAAAGAGTTCTAGATCATTCAGATAGAGAGCAAAAAGTATGGGCGACAAATTTTCCCCTTGCCTGACCCCCATTTTACTGGAGAAGAACTTAGACTTTTCTCCCTGAATCTCAACCGCAGATTTTATTTTATCATACGTATTTTTCATCACATGAATTATTTTCCCGTCTATATGTGAGTTTAAAAGCTTTTCCCATAGTGCTGCTCTCCAGACAGTATCAAATGCTTTTGAGAAATCGATGAAAGCACAATAAAAGTTAGCTTTATTTGCCTTAAGAAGTTCACTAACGGTCTTCAGAGAGAATATATGTTCAATTGTAGAGTACCCTTTTCTAAAACCAGCCTGTGCCTCACTCAGCAGATTGTTCTTAAGAAATGAAGAGACGCTCACTCGAAATGCTAGTAAATTGCTTGGAAATATTGCTCAATAGGCTAATTTTGCGATAGTTTTCAGTGAGCAGAGAGTCCCCTTTATTTTTAAAAACTGGCCTTATGATCCCAGTCGTCCAGTCCCATGGGAGTTGGCCACAGAGTCTAGGATTAAATTAAAGAATTTCAGGTATATAAGTTTGAATATGGGAAATGTATTCTTTATATATTCATTACTTATTCTGTCAGCTCCAGGAGCTTTTTAGTTTTTTAATTTTTGAACCGCTCTTCCAATCTCCTCACTGCTAATTTTATCATTCAATATTATTTTATCTATGGTTTTCACATGGGACATGGGTGAGTAATTCCCATCGATATCATCGGACATCTCGCTGATTTCACGTTCATCTATCTCTTTATAATATTTGTAGAACTCATTTAGTGATGGCATTTTACTAATATATTCCTTATCGCAAAGCAGTTTATTTATCTTCCAAATTTTTTTTGCATTTTTAAAAGCGCGTAACCTTTCTCTTAATTGAGAGTTATACAGAATCCTGCTTCTTCTTAGGGAAAGTTTATACTTTCGTCTATGAGGGAGTAAGTTTGTTTTATTTTCTGCATTTGGGGAATTTCTGAATATTTGTATGGCTCGCCTTAATTCTTTTCTAGCCTCCAGGTTGTCTTTTGTGAACCAAGGATTCTTCATTTTATGTTTTCGTGGCCAACATTTAGGGTTTTTCAGATTTCTTCTATTATTTTTCAGACCGAAAGTCTTCTTTCCGGACTCCAAATATAGAGCACTGAGGTCTCTATTTATTGCATTAACGCCATCCAAATAAATGTTACCCGACATTTCAAGAGCTGAAAGCTTGTTTTCCGGTTGAATAACATGACATTCTGAAATATTCTCCTGAAATGTGTCCGCTTTATTTTGGTTCCCTGGGCCAATAGAAGGTACCCTATCTGAATTGTCAGGTACTTTTTCTCCATCCACCTCGATACCAATTCCATAAACAGAGATACCGTTAGGTTGTCCCGTTATCCGCTTTGTGTTACACATGTCATTGTATGTTTGATTAACACCCAATTTAGCTGACAAAACATTTGGACAATGAGCATCAGAGAGCAATTCGTTGAAATCATCAACCATAAAATCGGTCAGGCATTTAGCAAACTCGATTGAACAAATTGAGTAGTCAATAACACTTGCCCCTTCACAAGTGGTTGAACCAATATGTTTATCCTTCCCGAACCTACCATTAATTATAAGTAAATTGTTATGTTTACATAGTTCCCGGAGTTTTCTGCCAAAATTATTTATAACATTATCTTCTGATTTTCTCTCAGCACTTATTCCATTTATATCGTGGTCAGATATCTCGCCTCGCAGATTGACTGAGACCTCGCTGCATTCACCAATTCGCGAATTGAAGTCTCCGATCAGGAAGATGGAATTACTTTCTTCTACTTTATCTGCTATGGAGACTAGTAAATTTTCGTGTGCATCCCCGCTATCATATTTGGACCTCACAGATGGTAAGTAGACATTTCCAAGAAAAGCGGGAGGTTCATTTTCCATTTTAAATTTTACCCACAAAACATTTTCAATATCATGAGGTATAAAGGCCATTCACCAACCAGCCTGGTTGGTCCGGATCTCTTAGTCTCGTGGTAAATCGGTCGCTTTGTGTGCTAGAGGTCGACGGTTCGAACCCCGGCTCCCGCACTTATTTCTCCTCCTGTTACATTTGGGGGCTCGTTCGATCCTCAGCAGTAGGTGGCACTGCGGGTGTTTCGACCGCTCGGAGGGAGGAACTTGGGTGAGATTCACATGTGGTGAATCTCAAAAGAAGGGGAGAGTAGTGTAGCGGTCGAGGTATAAAGGCCATTCACCAACCAGCCTGGTTGGTCCGGATCTCTTAGTCTCGTGGAAAATCGGTCGCTTTGCGTGCTAGAGGTCGACGGTTCGAACCCCGGCTCCCGCACTTATCTCTCCTCCTGTTACAATGTATAAACACTGATTTCAAATAATTTTTTACTACAGTGCATATCCCACCCGACCTTATCTTTGCTATTTTTTTACGGTTTTTTAACTTGAACACATGAAAGCCCTCTATTTGCACCACGTCAATACCATCCGGTTTTGTTTCTTGAAAACAGAGGACATCAAAACACGTGATGCAATCAACAAATTCAGGATCTTTCAGTTTCGATAAAAGTCCACATACATTGAGTGAGAGTATATTTAAATTTAGACTTCCTCGGTTGACCTACGCGGATTTCCCATTCTTCATCCGATCACCTCCATTCCTACAATGGATGGGCAATGTAAAACTCTGTATGGTGGGGGGTGTGGCGGGGTAGAACAGCTTATTATCAACATATAGTTTGTCTACTACTACTTTAACCCTATTTCCACTTGCTTTAGCTTTTTTTGCCAGTGGTGAAATTACAGATCTCCTGTAATCTGTAACTACCTTCGGAAAATGTTCACTAACAAAAAAATTGTATCTTTCAGTATGTATGAACGATTTCGAACTCACTAGGGATCTTTAAAATATGTAAATTTGGCGACGATGGGTCTATTTTTGCCTGGTTGCCTCCTCCCAAGACGATGCACTCGCTCGAAATACACTGGTCTGTCAATTTTCATTTTATCTTTTATGAAGTCAGTCAAAAGGTCCTCGGATGAAATTTTGTCTGTCTCATTTTCCCTTATCCGACCAAATAACAAATTGTCTCTCACTGAATGCATCTGCAGATCAATTAAACTTTCATTAACAGCAGCATTGTCCCGAATAACATTTGACAAGCGCTCACGCACTTAACCTCGTTCCCCTTGTAAATCATGCACCGCACTCACCACACTAAGGTTACTCTGCTTCAAGTCCAATAGTTCTTTATTCATGACCTGTGTTTTGTTTTCAAGGTCACTAACCCATTAACCAACTTTTACAACAGTTTGTTCAAAACCCGTGAGCCTTCTGTGAACCAGCTCCAAATCCGATTTTAATTCGTCCATCACAGATAATTTGGCATCCATTGCGCCTGACCTATTGACAGTTTGCTCGAACATACTATAAACTTGATCCTGTCCGGGAGAAAGTGGTTGGTGGCTACGGTGCCCTGAGAGTTTGTGAGTTTGTGGACAAAATGAACTCACACTAGCAGTACAGTCAGGATCATATGTAACTGGTACTCCATTGTTTTCAGTTTCAGAAATAATAGCCCGTTGGTTTCTCTCATCAGCCTCAAAAGTAACTAAATATATACTCACATCATTGTTGATGAACTTAACCTGCTCTCCAGTGAGTAGTGTATTGGGGGGGGGGGGGGGGGTGAGCTATCTGTATTAATGTCATTAACAATGCGCCAACTATCAGCTATCGTCGACGGTAAATCATCCGCTTATTCCTATTTCCGCCATTGACTCTCTTCCTCTCTCTTTCACTGGTGGTGTCAGCTCTTTCGATGCTTTTCTTTTATTTACTGACATAAAGAAACAAAAAATCATAGTCTTACATGTATCATTCGGGTTTTCGTTTTTACATAACACCCTCATCATGCAAACAACAACAAAAAAAAAAGAGAGAGAAAAACAAAAACAATTTCACTCCGAAGCGTCTTGTCCCTGAAGTGATCTCAAAAGAGTTGCAAGTAAGGTCTTCTTATGCCTCGGTTACCCTGAGTTACCTGTACATTATTTTCATAAAATCTTCCGATATCATTTCTGGATTTCTGTAGCCATTTATGCAGTGAAATGTTATAGCAGTATACAACTGACTGTAATATCTACTTACTGTACAAAATGCTATATTATTTCTATTTACAGTTCAAAAAACATATTACAACTGAATAAAAACAGTAAACAAAATAAAAATAAAAACCAATAATACTTGACTCCCAGGGAACCCCGACTAGCAACAGGCTTACAATAAATGAAAATCAGTTGAACTGGAATAACTGGCCTTTATAACACTTGTGTAATAAAAGATTAAATGTGATAGAGGTATTGAGAAGGGAAAGCCCATTTATTATGTGTTAAAATATGTTATTGATAATTCTATCCTGGACATCCGTCAGTGTCACGAATTATCATCTCTGTACTTTATGGGATCATCTTATCCCATGAGAATCCCAGGAAGAAGAGCAGTTCGTGTTTACTGTGTTAAACAAATTCTGTTCTACTGGTAAAGTATAACCAGGGGCCAATACTATAAAGCTTTTACAATTGGATTTTCTAGAACTGGATTTTCTGGTTATGCCTTAAATGGGTTAAAATGAACCATTAACATTTTCAGAGAGCTGGCAATTTTCCAGTTGGCAAATTGCCATATCTTGATTCATTTGGCCAGTTACATCAATAGGTAGAAAATCCAATTATAGAAAATCCAATTGTAAAAGTTTTAGTAGTATTGTCTCCTGGTAACCAACTTCTGGGTTAAAAATTCTCTAAAAATGAGCAGCATACATATAAACAATTGACCAAATTTTACCTTATACGTGTGTTGTAGTTATGAAATAAAATTCCATGGACGACGATTGATGGAGGACGCATTGGGAGATGTTCCCTCCATTTATTTCCAATAAGTATTATTACCTCTTTACCGGTCGTTCTCTAGTATATTAACGGAGTTTAGCGGGGCGGTAAAACTCGATAATTCCTGGGGTATTTCAACCTGAAGCGGGCGGCGGGCCGTCAATGAAAATAAAATTCCTTAACGGCCCGCCGCCCGCTTCCAGTCATGGTAATAATAGTAATAACATGATTTTGTCGGGCTTCCCGGTTTATTAACGGTCCTTGAGGACTGAATAACAACCCTCTGGATTATTAACGGCCCACGACTTCGTCTCGGGCCGGTAATAAACCCTCGAGCTGTTATTCATTCCTCTCGGGCCGTTAATAAACCGTAACGCCTTCAACCGCACGTTTTTGTTATATTGACGCCCATGCTGTGCTAGGGTTTACAGATATCATTCAAACTGTTAGCATTACAAAGAAACGTTTTTGTTTTGTTCGCTTTGCTAACATTACACGCAGTAGTGTGCGGCGGTCAATAAACTGCATAAATTATATTAATATCTTCATATTTCTATTATCATCCTTTAATAAAATGATCTTCAATGTGAAGTGTTAAAATATTAAATTTAAAATTTAAACAGAGGCTAATGAATCACGTGCTGATTGCAATTGAAGGAATTAAGTGGAACTATAGACACGCGGTGTTCTGTGAATCAATTACAAACAACCAGCACATTCCATGAATACAATCTATTTACTATTATAACGCCAGGGGTGTTTTCTTTTGCTTATCTGTGATTTGAACATGTTGTTAGAGCTAGTTGAAAGGAAATACCAGCAAAATTCAAACATTAAACCGTTATTGTGTCAATTTCGATTTCGAGGAAAACGCGCTTGCCATTTGAGAAGCAAACATGACGTAAGCCAGGTGTAAACAGTCAAGTTAAAATAATGGAGGGAATGAGGTTTACGTCAACACGCAGGTGTTAATATGTATACAAATTATTTTGACGGGGATAACATATAACCATATCCAACATATCCCCCACCTTCGCAATGACACTTGGCGTTCTTGACTTAGATGGCATCTGGGCCAGGAAACAAAATTCTTCAGAACACTTACATTTTGTCTCAAGTTTTGTTCGTTTTCAGTCCAGAACTAAACGACAGTTAATGCGAGTCAAGTGTTTTTTTCCTGCGCAGGCAACCAAGGATGGTTCCAGGAATTGTGTCTGATTGGGCATGGGAGTCCACAACAAACCGCAGGGTCCGGCTAAAAGCCTTAAATACCAACAGCAGGATATATCACATAATTTCTATGCCACACCAAAAACATGTCCACTAGTAAATAGACACAGTGAATTTTGTAGGGACGTTGCTAAGGGGTGGGGTGGGGAGGGGCACTTCTAGATTTCCATTTTCACCGCTACCAGCTACCACTACATAACTTTCAACAAGTGGGGACTTCCATTAGCACACCTCTCCTGAGTCAATATATTCCAGTTGCATGATTTAAGATGCCGAATTCCATTTGTACACCCCTTGTTTGTAAATTATGCAACTGAGGCTCTCTGTAGTCACAAATTCCAAGCCCGAATCAATATTTGGAGGACTTTTACCACTTTTTAGTAAAAATTTGGAGAACTTTCACGGCGTTTCAGTCTGAATACTCCATATTTTGGCCAACTTCTTAGCATGTTTGGAAAGATTCCTCTAACGCCATGTCTGAAATCCCCCAACCTTTTCTAATTTAGTGCTTCGAAATTCCAACTAGAGTAAATTTGACGATTGAAAAGGGTGGGTGGCGGAGGGTGGAGGTGGGGTGACACCCCCACACACCGCTGTGGCAACGTTCCTGCAGTAATGTTGTGAGCAAACTACTTAACCCTATACCAAATGAATCGGTCAAATCTACTTGGCTCTGTACACAAATGTAGGCATTCAGAGTTTTTTTTTATATTTCTTCAACTTGTGCTTACAATAATAAGTTATGAGCACTCATTGGGGCAGGCGTGTAGCCAGCAATCTATAATAGGAGGTGTCCTAGTCAGTTTGTTTTGGTTTTTTTTAAGGTGGGGGGGGGGAGGGCAAAGATGATATTTGAAAGGCCGCCGTGTGGGATTTTGGGCCCCCTTGTCCTAACTAGGAAAGTGGAAGGAGGAGACAGCGGTAAGAGGGTTCTAGTTACGACTAGACCCCCCCCCCCCCCCACACACACACCGAGAAAATTTAGTGCTCTAAGAGCGAATCTGAGGCATTTGTAGCATGTGTAGCCCCTATAACGGAGACCATTTGGGGGGCTCTAGGTAGTGTGAAATTTGTATTGGGCCAATGTTTTTTTTTTGGGGGGGGGGGGGGACAGCTACCACACCCCCTGGTAGCTACACCACTTCATTGGAATGGCCTTATTGAGCTTATTCAAGTGAGGGTGGGGGGGGGGGGTCATGTAGTGGCATACCGGTGGAGCCTGTACCCATCCCCAAAACGTCACAGGCTCTCCCAGAAATCCTGAATTCTCCGATCTGCATAGGTATCAACTAATAAAATGACAAATGACATACCACACGTGCTGAAAATTGGCGCTCTTCGAGTCCCCAAATAGCTCCATTTTGAGGCTTGTTTTTCAAATATTTCTCCTGGGAAGGCCCTATTCAAATAGTTTCTACTTCACACTTCAAGTCTACCTAAACTCTGAGCCAAGGTAAGCTTGGGTGAGGCGTAGAAATTGAGAGATATATCCTTCTAATAGTTTAGAAGCGCGAGAACTGGCAGGTCTGAGCAGAGGCTAAATGTACAGTGACTAATAGTATAATAGGCGCAACGATGTTAATGTCTTGAACTGGATGCAACATTTTGTACCCAGGCATTAATTTTATCTTCCTGGCTATGTCAATCTGACTTGCAGAATTTTAGATGCCCCAGCAGCGCAGCTTAATAAATTTAAGTCCCCGTAGGAAGCCCAGGGAGTGAAGCCTGTGGTAAACAAGTTCTGCTTCACTAGTAAAATCTAAACCGCAACCATCACCTGGGTGGAAGTCCTCTAAAGTTGTCAGCGTAGGTATAAGCGATTTCTAAAGCCAAACAAAATTAAATAATTGATGCTCAGTCATTTTTTTTTATAAAACGAATGAGGGAGGGCGGTTTTTATTTTTATTTTTTATTCCTGATGGAATGGTCGCCTATGCCCCAAATCCAACTGTGAGAGCCAAAATTAAATACTAGAACTTCCATGTTGTTTTCGCTGAAAGTTTTTTTAACAGCGATCACACAACACAAAATCAATATAGAACAACTAAAATGGAGATCAAAAATAATATATAAGGATTTTTTTTTTAACTGATTGAGTGCAAGAAATCACAATCAGGCCTTTAAAAAAATTGAGGGTACCAGTGCAAAAGTAACATTTTACTTACCCATGTTTCGTATTCAGTTAAACATAAATAATAGTTTGTTTATACAAATTTGTTCTATTACAAATTATTGGAGAGTGTTGGCACCCTTGAAGATCAAAATATTAACATAATTTGTAAAACTGACTGGACTAATCTTAACACTGTTGTGGTGATTCCTCATTTTCTGATTGTAATGTCATCAAAATGTAAATCAAATCAAATTTTGATAGATTTTAAACTTCTAGCTTCGATGCACGGAAAATGAATCTGTATGAAAGTTTTAAGATTCAATCGTTCGGTGGTGTCTTCCCACTAGACCAATTCCCACTAGACCAATAAGCAGACTATCATCTGAAAAATGAGGTCCCCAGAGGGTGAATTTGGTGATGCTACCCTGCACAGCAGGGTAGCATCACTAAATTTACCCTCTGTGAACATCAAACTGAATTAAGGTTTCAAACATAAACAGAAGGAGGTACCCAGGGGATAAACTGACCCACTGTATGGGATAGCAACAGCAGATTCCCCCTCTGGGGACCCCATTCTGCAAATGACAGACTGCTTATTTTCAGACTTGAATATCAATAACATTAAATACATTTATAAATATTTATAAATATATCAAATTATTGAAACAGAATTATTTTTAAAGCAGAAGCAGAAAGCATGAGTTGGTCTAAAGGGAATTGGTCTAGTGGGAATGAACCCGTTCTGTGAGTTCGCGCGTTAGTTGTTGTATATATATATATAGCGGTGGAAATTCCGTTGAGACGTAAAGAGCATGACAGGCGTAGTAAAAACATAGAAGGTGGAAAAGCAACACAACCTCCCCAGTTTGCGCAGTAGAATGCCAGCTGGCACCAGGGCTGAACAGTAGTACTTGAGGTGTGTGGTCATGTTGCTCCCAGCACTGTATTTTTACCTAATAATTTATATAAGCGGTTTAACAATCCGGCCATCCTAGTGCTTCTCACCCATGATAATCAAAGACAGATCATACATCTGAAGAAAAATTATTTTTTCTCTATTCGAGGAAGGCTTGTCTGACATTAACCCTTTATCAAACGAATCGCCCGCATCCGCCCTCGTAATATGCAAATTGAGCTGTTGAAAAAATAAAATTTTTCAAAATATTTCAACAAAACCATATCATGTGGGCCCTCATTGGAACGAGCATTGAACTCGTTCCAATGAGGGGTCACATGATATGGTTTTGTTGAAATTTTTTGAAAAAAATTAAAAATTTTTTATTTAAAATAATAAATTTTGATATCGTCTGCGTTGGGTAAAGAGTTAATAAAAACTGCCTAGTGGCGCCCCCTTCATGTGGCGCCCAGGGTACATGCCATAGGTACGCCACTGCCTGTAGACCAGTTTGGAATATATAGTATGGTGCATATTAATTAAATAAGACGTTCCGTTACTGACTAATATTCCAACTACATAATGGCACGCTTTCGCAGAAGGCAAGTTTTGATGATGCAGTTGGAGTAATTTATCAGTCGGTATTTGAGACATTACAGCCGGGACAAATCAGGGAAGTTTTAATCCAATTGGTCATCTTCTTTACTCCCCTATCATTCGCCATTGAATTAATGAAATAAAAAAAATTGAGTGACGTCATGTATTTAATTTCGCACGAAATAAATGGATTTAGTAAAACAATAGTAATTTCTTTATAATTAGGCCTAAAAACGTTAAAAATCTATTTCTCGGGCCCTTCTGCATGTTCATTTTGGCTGCCGCATGCTCTCATTTTATAACGAATGCAAACTTAAAAATATAAAAATTAAATGGTTTATGTCAGATATTTTACACAAGTTAATAAGAAGGATAAATTTGTCCCTTTAGTGCAAAAAGGCTTTGCAATGCTTTAGCATTGCAAAGCCTTCTTGCACTCAAGGGACGAAATACACCACCACTCATGCTATTCTGTGGATTATGAGGCCTAAAACATAAAACAAACCAAGAACATGAACTTTTGATTGCAAAGAAATAATTACAAATATAAAAAACCACCCACCCGCATGCAATTGTTTTAAAAATGCAGTGAGAATCAGAAGATCCACTCGGATACAATGTTTGATGTGGTTCAAGATTAAGTATTTGTTTTAGAAGTAGAGATTAAACATAGCCACGTCTGTAACCCAACAGCTCTGGTTCAAAGACCCAACGGTGTCATCGTGGAATCTGCACAAGATCCCGTATCAACCTTCTCCCTGTCAGACACATCCGGACCAATCATAATTTTCTCTTGGCCTTATTTATTTATTTATTTATGTTTTAAGGTCACATATTTATGCACAATGGCTAATCATGACCGTGACAGTTTTACGGGTGGAGGAAGCCGGAGTACACGGAGAGAACCACCCAGCAACGACGAGCAGCTGCCAGCTCCCCAGCATCGTAAATCCGCACTGCAGCACAGGCAGGGTTAGATTGGTTGGAGACATGCGTACCATCGGCGTGCAGTACGCCTTAGTACACCGCGTCATCGTGCCCCCACGCGGGCAATGGAGATGAAGTGTCTTGCCCAAGGACACAACGCGGTTGCAGCAGGTGGGATTCGAACCGAGGACCTCTCGGCTTGCAGCCTGCACCTCTACCTACTGAGCCACCGCGCTCCCTTCTCTTGGCCTTAGCCAAAGGGTTAAAAGCACACTGGTGGGTCCAACACGTAATTTCTTATGTACACACTGATATTTCCACACCTGTGGTTAGAAATACACGTGTAATCAGACACATGGAAAATTAACGATTTAAAAAAATAAAAGAAAGCTTCAAAATCTCAAATGAATCATTTGCCAGCAAAAAAGAAACCCTCACAAGTTGATGAACAGTCATCAAACGAAAGTTTGTCAAGGTCTCAAAGGGTCCCTAATCCACGATGTTCATTCAGACGACTTGTCAAGTATTTGACAATAATTTAAATCGACAAAAGCTTCATTCACTTTCAACCGTTTTGCAAACTCGATCTAAATCTACGAAAAAGTGTATCTGCTGGATTAAAAATTAGATTGAAAAGTAAGAATCACGCACGCCGACTGCATATTGACCTCCAAGGTCTATTATCCGGGTGTCCGGATTTAATGATCGTGCTCGAGATGTCGTTTATGGACGGTGACGTTCGAGAATAACGTGCGAATCCCTTCATACTGTCGTGTCTTAGCGTATGTGCAAAGAAAATTAGTCTTTTGATCTTGTTGTCAACGAAACCTGTGGTCTCACAGGACGTGCTATGTTATTGTCTCTTGTGACAGTTTTAATGGGAAAGAAAGATAAATAAATGGGAAGTTTGAAAGTTTCAACTGCAGAGGTGATATATGCAGATGTTTCTCTTGTTGAACCTATCTTCCTCTCATCAAAAAACCTGATCTCGAAAATAAATTTTTTAAAACTTTTACCCTACACAGTATGAAGTCGGCAACAATTGCGTAGACGGTATTCTCTGATGAAACTTTAAATATTACAACAAAGTCAACGATGCAATTTCTGGTCGCGTGACAGTATGACAGGCGGCTGGAGGCGGCGAAAACTCATTGAAAATGTGTGGGTGTGGGGGTATAAATGTCCAAACACACTGGTCCTCTCGTAGCTGGGCATCGTGGGGGAAAAATCGAAAAGGGACACACAAAAATGTCATTTTATTCAATTATTCGTGTGTCGCAAGGTGCTAAAGGTGCGTGGAGGGAGCTGGGGATAGTGGAGATTGCACACTGCATAATATACTCTACCCTCTACCGGGAACGTGCAAACTACAAGCGATCAGCGTTGCGAAGCAACGCGAAGTATGGCATATAAGGGCGAGCTGCGGGAGAGGCGAAGAGATTATCGCCTTGGTTCGCTTTAAAAACAAAATAACGTTTTTGCGGTCCCGCTGGAAAATTGAGCGGTGAGGATCAATTTTCGGAAGAGAAATATTATGTGGGTACATGAAATAAATGCTGCTTGCAGGGAAGAACTGAGGAAATATCATCATTTAATTCCACGTCTTCGAAATGACCCTTCCATTCCTTGTTTACATGGTCCATGCTTGTGTGTTTCTGTCCTTTGCATCCCATATAGCAGGGCGTTTGAACGCAGCACTCAATCCATCGATATCCATTGCTTTTATGAGTACCCTACTTCCTGTGCGTTTTCAAAACTACAAACTTCACTAGAGTATATCGCATTGCTATGACAATTCGCTCGTGTTCGAGCGACCAAATCTAAAATTTTGATTTCATTGCTACACATGGTCTCGCTTCGCTCGTTGTGCGAACAGTACTAACGGGAAGCCAAGCATAAATCTTTTCGCCGAAATCGCCCTGTCCGCTTCGCTTCACTGATGGCTTGCAGATTGTACGTGCCCAAACAACTGACAACGTTCTCCCGCGTCACGCCTCATACATTACAAATATTGCACGACTTGGAGTTGACTGCCAAAATAGTGGCCTCTGAGCAAGAATAGCCCACGCGCTGGAGAGGCGCGTGGGCTATTCTTCCCAAAGGTCCACTATTTTGGTATAGGTTACGACATGCCGTATGTCGTGCAATAATTATTATATTGTATCAAGCAAACAGAAGAAGAACCCTCCTACCCACCTGAATTCCATTCACAAGAACACGAGAAACTACTGTCGCGGTCTTTTCCAAGACAGTCATTTCACTTTGATCTTAGAAATAACAAAACAGAATTCCGGAAAAATTCTCTTGAAGTGGGTGTATTCTGTTCCATCAGTCCAACATCCTAGAATATTCGACGACCATTTTAGAACGTGTGTGGTTCACGGGGAAAGAGCAATGTTATTTTTAGAACTAGCGATAGGTAAAACTATCGGAACTTGTGTGATACCTCTCAACCAATCCGAGGAAGGGAAAGGTAACTATAAAAAAAAGATTGGATGGGCTGAAGGTAGAATTCTCTCTCATATCCCTCATGCCAGAGGTCCCGGGATCGATCCGCGGTCGAGGAAAGTTCTCAAGGAGTCCGAACACTCTCCGTCAGCATCAATTGTGAGGTTGATGCTGTTACAGAATACCATCCTATCGGGCGGGGGAGGGGGGGGGGGGGGTAAATGGCTGTACTCTGCGCGGAGAGACACGTCTTGTGCAGGCTAAACATCCCTTCATTAGAGAAAAGTGGTGTCACAAAGTTGACGCTTTAGAAGTCAATCCCACATGCCTGCGCGATTGGGCCAGGGAGAGGCGTTAAGTTTTAGGTCCATACAGCTTCTAAGTGTCACGTGTATGTTGCTTTGAAAACGTTACCCCCAAGAGTGTATTCTTCCCTGAGAACTCAATCGTTAGGCTGCAGTTGTTTTCGCATTATTGTTGTCTACCGTAAAGACAGCCAACAAAGATATAGAAACTTGTTAAGCCATGTACAGCTGTCTCCATGTAGTTACTATCGTAAAAATTTATCGGAGGATTTAAGTGGTAATAGTTGTATAACTTGCCCGCCTATCGTTGTGAAACTAATAAGTTTAAAATAAGATAGAGTTCACTAGACAAAATCAACTTAATTTATATTTATTTCCGTATATTGACACATTACTTTTTTCTAAATTTATTTATTTATATGTTGGGGTTTAATGACACTTTCGACATCCATGGTCACCTCGCGTTGGACAGTTTTACGGGTGGAGAAGCCGTAGTACCCGGATAAACCCGCCGAGCAACGGCGAGCAACTGTCAGACTCCCCAACGAGCTAGCTCCGCACCAGCAGGGTTATTACCCTTTCTAAAATGTTTTAAACATTCGGTGTAATCATGTAGCATGTCTCTGTAAAAAGTGAGGAGCGTGGCAAGTTCGTCGTGCGCCCCCCCCCCCCCCCCCCTCCTTTGTTCCACCACCTCTGGTTTAAGTTACAGTCTCTGGTTGGAGTCCAGGAGCACAAAATGTCCGACAAGCATCAGCGATGCAAAAGCATTCAGGGACGCGTGCCACTGTGGAAAGTGGCGGCAATCTGCATCACAAATGTCGGTTGGAAACTTCGTGGTCTCAAATTCCCATATTAAGAGAAGGTCTCTCCCATCTTCAGAGTTTCATTTAAGAGTTTGATATAAGGTCAGGACAACAAAATATATTTGGTTCTTGGGCATTTAATTTTTCAAATTTATGATAATAAGGGAGGGAGGCTTTTATTTTCATATTTTGTTTGAATGAAACATCGCGAAGTGTGAGTGTATCGAACTTGGAAAATTGCGTTATGCCAAAGGTCAAGCTGGATGAACTTCCGACTATAGGTGTAAATTTTTTTAACCGCAGTAGAAGCTTTACACCGGCAGTGGGGTTAAAAGCTAAAATTTAATATACAGGCTTTTCACAGATAGTAACAGGTAGTAACATATGCGAGCATGGTATAAATACACATCAATCAAAAAGGGTAAAATTTCAACGTATCACAATTTCATAGTAATTTTGAAAGACACTGCAAGGAAATGAAAACGTTCAACGAGGGGGTACATTTTTAGTGAGCAATTGCCCGTGAACCAAAACTAATTTTTCAGCCCAACTGGCTATTTTCCGTTGACTATTTCTGCAATGCATCTTTTTCCTCTTGGAAACTTTATTCTTAAGTTTTCAATGAGTAATTTAATCGTTACGGTGGGATGATATGATGTCGGATCAGGCCTTTTTGAGTTATAAAGAGCCGAGACCCCGAATTTTGGTGTACTGTGTGTGCCATACACAAAATAAAAGTGAAAGTTTGGTAAATATGTTAATGGAGCGGATGCAAGCTATCAAAACAGACCCACCGCACTTTCTGGATAAAAACTGTTCGCCTAACCAGCATGAAAGATTTTTATACCATGATTCCTTATTTTACTTTATATAAAAAGCCTATGACATAAATTTTAGCTTTACACACCAACCATGGTGAACACGCCAGCAATAGGATTTCAGTAGTTAAACTTTACACCTACATGTATATAACTTCATCCAAGTTGACCTTTGGTGACGTTGATCTGAATGCGAACTTGTTTAAATTTATAGCACGTCGCATCGCGAAGAGTGAAATGAAAGTGGCAATTATTTATTACGTTTTTAAATGTATTTACCCCATAAGACACCAAAAATTAACAAACAAACGTTGTCTCATGTTTATAAAGCATCCATAACTCGAAATATTATGCTATCATGTTATTAAAATGAAAAAGGCCACGTTTCTTTTTCCATTTCGTTTCGGCGATAAAACTGACAGAGGAAGTACCGCCCACCGGTGCCCATGCAAATAAAATGCGATTCGCACGTATGTACCTCTGCTGCTCACTAAAATCAAGAAAAAATAATAGCGACGCTCAATAATCTAAAGATCATGGTATAAATAAAATATACCCAAAGTAGCTTGGTGTACCAAATGTTCACCACGTAAAATAAAAATATCTATCTATCTATCGACCACTCGTGGTGAAGTGGTGTTATGCGCGCGAAAGGCTCTCGGTTAACACCACTTCACCACTCGTGGTGAACATTTGGTACACCAAGCTACTATGGGTATATTCTATATGTTTACATCAGCTTCATTAACATATTTTCAAAACCTTAAAACTTTATTTCTTTTTTGCAGAATATATCGAATTTTCAGGCCTCGGTTCATATACACCAGAAAAAAAACGCCCCAAAAACAAAACAGAATAGTTGATGTTGGTTTGGTCAATGTAGGACTTCACTACGATGAGAATGAGTGCCTAGAATTTATTTTTTTTTTTTTGGGGGGGGGGGGGGGGTGAATTTATTGAATTTTTAAATTGTTAAAAATAAAACTATAGCTTTCGGGATATATTATACGTTGTATGAAATGGAAATGAACTAAAATACATCACAAACCTCACAAACTGGAATTAATAACACGTTTTGCCCCGTGTGCTATTTTTTGTGAAATTCAGCATATTGTGTCTGTTTACATTCGTCTTAATAGGTTCTTGAGTACATAACCACCAAAACGCTATTATAGTAGGAAATTTTCTCATAACACCACTGGAAATTTAACCAATTCAATCTAATTTGCAACTAGGAATTTAACCGGTCAATATTATCAATCAGTGTTGTCACAGAAAATTCTCTCTTTGGTCAAGGTCTGTGGCTAAGGGCATCGCAGATGCCACTGCGGAAGAAACTGTTTGGTGAAGCGTTGTTCATGTTTTAAATAGGGCTTTGGATATAACAACGCGCGTCATTCTCACAAGTCAACTGTTGAGTGTATCATAAATGCTTTAGTCATGTAAATTGCGCGTTTCTAGCATCACATTTAAAACAAATTTAAAATATTTATATTGCAGACTTAAATTATTTTTGTAATCATATGAATTAAAAATAAAAATTCATACATAAAATGGCCCAGTGCATGAACTGTCCAAACATTTATTTCTCTTGAGTGCTCGGTTGGTCAAAATTAGGCTATGTGATAAAATATTCTGTGCTGAAACACCAGTTTGTCCTTATACCACCCCGACTTTGGACCAATAAGTTCCAGGTTTTCCTATGGGTATTCCTATCGTAAATGTTGTAAATAACTAAATATTTTCATTTTTTGTCATAAAAACATAGCTTATGACCCCTTATTGGACCCCCTCATTGGAACGAGCTCATTGAGCTCGTTCCAATGAGGGGTCATAAGTTATGTTTTTGAGACAAAAAATGAAAATATTTAGTTATTCAGGAATTTTGTTTGCAAGTGTCGTCTGCTTTTCGTGATAGGTAAAGGGTTAAATAGTGTTGCATCGTGCATGGAAACTGAACAAAAAGTATAGCAATCACTTTTTATTTTCCGTGTTTTTAAACATTCGATAAAATATAAACAAATTTATCCTTACTGGGAAGATACGGGTAGAGCTGTGATAATAATGCAGGCCGGATCATAAGCTATGTTTTTGAGACAACAAATGAAAAAAAATAATGAAAATTGAATGGTGATTTTTATAAATAGCGCTAGCCGGTTTTGGCCGTTAAGTTGGGTAAAAGGTTAACAATATTGCAACTTATCATAGCCGAATGAGTCTTTAGATAGAAAATGATACAAGTGCCGAAAGCTTGTGTTCACCACACTCAATTTAAATGGCGGGGAGAGGAGGAATGGGGGAGGGGAGTTAACAAATTCCATCCATAAAAATATATATACGACATATTTTACAGACATGGGAACCAATAAATTCAACAGAATGGCGTTGCACCTTCCTTAACATCTTGAGGAATTCACGATATTGCTACCCAGAATAATAACGTCAGTCGAATGATATAGATAACACATTGTTTTCACGTCAGTAGTGCACTGGGGCACCGCGATTGTTTATAAAATCCAATGGAAGTGCTGTGCCTCCGTGAAATTTTAGAACCGATAGGAAATTAATTTCCGACGATATTCAAACATGTGCAGTGCTTTCACTAGAGTCGGTGTGTATTTTGAAGGGCACAGTAATGTTTTGGAGGAACTTAGAATGTTGGTCTCTGATACCCCGCCGGGAATCGAACTCGGGGAAAATTCACCTCTCAATCAGGAGTCCAACGCCTAAACCATTAGACTACTGCGCACCGTAAGGATGTATCCTGGTCGAGAGTCCTCCAGTTTTTGTATCAATTTGAGTATAAGTGTTCGCTTTGGTTGAGGGTTGTTTTAGATACTGCATTACAAAATATTGAACTGCGGATATATTACTGTGCACAAAATTTTAAAGATAGGCTAACGGAAGAAGTTGATTATTATTGTTTTAAACGCGAAGCTTGGTACGTGTTGTCGTGTATAAAGAACTACTTTCTGATTGTTCTTGAGGGACGAAACTAGTTTCAGAAACACCTGATTACATACTTGTTTAACAAAATGTTCTCAAAACCCAGACAGAAACTCGTCAAGTCCTTTTCAACTGTTACTCAACTTACCATTAACTCATTGCATGCCGCTGAGGGATATTCCTGCCCAGGACATGATTTCTCTTGCCCCTGAAATAAGTATACTTTGGACATATTTAGCCCAATATTCTCCCTGTAAATTGAATGGATTTTTTCACCAACGATTTCTTGAGTTAAGTTTAAATGAATTTTTCATCAAATCTAGTCAAATCTGGATTTGACGAAAAACATCTAGAAAATACTCAGCGGCTTAAGAGTTAAATGGATCATTGCTAGACGTGTATAACTGGACTTGATTTTTCATTTTCAGCTCAACTTTGACGTAGTCAAATTTGAGGTTATGCCATGGCCCGTCGTCCGTCTGTCTGCCTGTCCGTCTGTCTGCCTGTCCGTCTGTTCGTCTGTCCATCTGGCCGTCTGGACGTCTGTCCGTCCTTCAACAATTCAATATGGCTCGGGCTAGAGGCCGTATTTATGAACCGATCTTTACGAAACTTCTTGGGTACCTTTGTTATCACCTTTGGACGAGAACGAGTGTTTTTGAGTGCGGTCCGAAATTCAAGATTGCCACCAGCAGCCATTTTGTACCGAAATTAGTGCAATCGTTTTTGTACAGAACTTCTGTATGAAAGTTCTGATTTGAATAAATTTTCGTATGAATATTTACTAACATGGAATACATCACATATAATACAGGTTTTTTTTCTCGTGCAGAAATTATGCAAATTAGATAAACTTTGATTTATTCAGTGCTACTTATACACAGTAAATACACATGTCAATACGGCTCGGGCTAGGGGCTGTATTTATGAACCGATCTTCACGAAATTTCTTGGATACCTTTATTATCACCCTGGGACGAGAACGAGTGTTTTTGGGGTGCGGTCCGAAATTGAAGATGGCTGCCGGCGGTCATTTTGTACCGAAATTAGGTACAATCAGTTTTTTGTACAGAACTCTATATGAAGGTTCTGATTTGAATAAATTTTTGAATGAATGTTTAGTAACATGGAATACATCACACATAATATGGGTTTTTTCTCGTGCAGAATTTATACAAATTAGATGAACTTTGATTTATTCAGTGCTACTTATTCACAGTAAGTACACATGCCAATACGGCTCGGGCTAGGGGCTGTATTTATGAACCGATCTCCACGAAACTTCTTGGGTACCTTTGCTATCACATTGGAACGAGAACGATTGTTTTTGTATTCGGTCCGAAATGCAAGGTTGCTACCAGCGGCGATTTTATACCGAAATTAGGTGCAATCAGTTTTTTGTGCAGAACTTCTAGGACTACATTTGTTATCATCATGGGATGGTAACGAGTGCTTTTGAGAGCGGCCCAAAATTCAAAATGCCTGTCGACAGTCATATTTACGGGAATTATGTTTATTACATTTTTTGTACAGAACCTGTAGAGAAGATTTTTTTTGTCAGTAATGTTTGCTATAAATTTATTGGGTGCCTTTGTTATTTAGGTTCAGTCAGATCCACTCGGGGACTCAAAAAGGGAGATAATTAAAAATCTTTTCCAAAAACACCAGACAAAATAATGTTTCTTGAATACAGAATCCCCAGGATGTGTATATTCAAATGTGTTGAAGCCAAGTCCTGTGTTAATATTTGGTGTTGTTTGGGGAGGGTAAACATTATTAGCACAACCCGATTTTCTATTTCCAATGAGAAAAATAAAACCTCCTCACCCGTGGGAACCCTATGAGCTAAAGATAAAAAAAATCAAATATCTATATTTTAAGAAGGACTGGAAAAATATTTATTAATTAGTATGAATCAATCTTAGAAGGGTTTGAATCAAACAGGCCAAAACAATTGCTAACATTTGGCTTATGGTGCACCATACAAGGATCCCCATTGTAACATTAACCCCATGGAGATTTCTTTTCTAGTTTAGCATCTAACTGTCACCCACCTTTACAATACTTTACCTGTACATTTGTTATAGGCTACGGTCAGTATTTATGTACAGACCTTTACATGTATCTTTGTTATCGGTACATTATCTAGATGTGTGTCATTGCTGTGTCATATACTATACATGTACATGCCTTACACAAGTTGAGCTACAGTGTCATTGACACTTTCATTTAACCCTTTAAACAACGAATCGACGGCATCCGCCAGCGTAATTTACAAATTAAGTAGCTAAAAATATATGTATATATTTAAAACAATTTTAACGAAACCATATCATGTGACCCCTTATTGGAACGAGCTCGACGAGCTGGTTCCAATGAGGGGTCACATGATATGGTTTCGTTGAAATTTTTTGAAAAATGTGAAAAAACAAATATTTAAATAATAAATTTTGATATCGTCTGCGTTGGGTAAAGGGTTAAAGTTGGAGTGGTGTTAATGTTCTCTTATCGTTTGCATTATTTTCTTATTCGGCCAGAAAATAATTTATTGTTAACATCGATTTGTTTTTTTTTTTACAAATCGATACTAACAATAAATTGTAACAAAAATATCGATGGATGAATTTTGACTGCAGAAATAATGCATCGCTCTATTAGATGACTGGGTCGCGGTGGCTCAGTAGGTAGAGGCGCAGGCTGCAAGCCGAGAGGTCCTCGGTTCGAATCCCACCTGCGGCAACCGCGTTGTGTCCTTGGGCAAGACACTTCACCCCAATTGCCCACGTGGGGGCACGGTGACGTTGTGTACTAAGGCGTAGTGCACGTGAATGGTGCACTGTCTTCAACCAATGCTAACCCTGCTTGTGTGGAGTTAGTATGTTGGGGAGCTGACAGTTGCTCGCCGTTGCTCGGTGGTTCTCTCCTGGTACTCCAGCTTCCTCCACCCGTAAAACTGTCGAGGTCATGATTAGCCATTGTGCAGAAATATGTGACCTTAAACACCAATAAATAAATAAATATTAATATTAGATGACTGTATACAACGTCTAGAATTGCTTGCTCGTTGTATTATTTAAATCGAAGAAAAGCGGGGGCGCGGTGGCTCAGTATGTAGAGGTGCAGGCTGCGTTGTGTCCTTGGGCAAGACACTTCACCCCCATTGCCCACGTGAGGGCACGGTGGCGTTGTGTACTAAGGCGCGTATTGCACGTCGATGGCGCACCTGTCTTAAACCAATGCTACCCCTGCTTGTGTGCAGTTTGTATGTTGGGGACCTGACAGTTGCTCGCCGTTGCTCGGTGGTTCTCTCCGGGTACTCCGGCTTCCCACAGCCGTAACACTATCGTTGTCATGATTGGCCATTGTGCAGAAATATGTGACCTTAAACGCTAATAAATAAATAAATAAATAAATAAAAATATATTGAAAATGTGTTGAGACTGAAATTGTACATTCGAAAAAATAAAAATCAGCCCATTGAACAAATTAAAATTCATCATTCAAGTGTAAGACAAAACTATTTTAATGGATGACGAAACGCAGGAACGTATGGGAAATAACTCTGGTGCTAATCATTTAGTCTCAACTTAAAAGATCCCTCCAAATTGACAGAGGAAATGTGTTTTTCTTTAAGTCTCAGGGTGATAATACCAACGGTTTATATCATTATAAAGCGAAACATTGTCTGATAAAAAACGCCCCCAACATATGTATCTAAAATTAGCTCTAAAATTATGTGTGTGTGTTACAATCATCAAATTAGCACACTTTTAGATGAATTAAAACATTATTGAGAAACCAATAACATTTTTAAAAGGAACATTCATATTATTGTCTACAAAAGAAGGAGTTTTGCCCTTTTGTTTGCGCGGGGCATAATGCCTTGACCACTGCAAACTTTTCATCCAAATCTTATGAACGTATGTATTATGTGACAATTTTTGGGGTCTATCATAAAGTGTAGCCCCTAGGCTCATGCCACAAGACAATATTTTGTTGCCCTGAACTATAATAAGAATTTATTTAATGCTCAGGCATCAATTCACGCTGAAAAATTAAGTCATATTCCCCTGTCGGTCGGCAAAACGAAATATCAAAATGATATTTAGAAATCGATATTTCATCGTAGGTTCGGATGACGAATCACATGTACTTTAAACGAGTCAGCACATCAGTAATGAATTCCAGAGTCCCAAATACAAACGAATTCGAATAATTGATAGTGACAGTGACTAAATCAATTCATTAAATCAGCGGTTTCAAAGTTTGACTTTCTCATTCACCTTCCAGCGAAAAGCCGAAATCACTTTCAAATTTCTTCAGTTCAACTTCACACGTCTTCAGTGCATTGAGTTCAAAAAAAATAAAATGACGTGTCTTGTTATTGAAAATAAGAAAGTGGTGTTTTTTGTTATTGTTCTATTTCTTCGAAACACATTGCGATTATTTCAATTCGCCAGCCTTGGTAAATCGTAAAGTTAGGGGAGAAATAAGACGGGACTACTTTTTGTGCGGATATTCACACATTCCAATGGTTGGAGTTTGGTTGTTGTAATTTTTGTATGGACGCCGGTTCGGCACATAAATTTTGCGCCTTAATGGCAAATAAAGGCCACAAATTGGAGAGTTTGTAGTCGTAGAGCATTAAATAAAAAGAAAATTCACGAGCTCGTTCCAACGAGGGGTCATAACCTATGTTTTTGAGACAAAAAATGAAAATATAATGAAAATTAATTGGCGATTTTTGAGAATAGCGCTGGCCGGTTTTGGCCGTTACGTTAGGTAAAGGGTTAAATTGTCCATCGCCCATGTTTAAATTAAATCGTATGGAATATTTCAGTTGGACGGAAAAGCGAACCGTAGAACCAATTGAAATTATTCCAGGGAGTTAAATCTAAAACATACCATAAACAATCATTTTCATCGAAACAACGCAAGAAATATTGCTTAACCGAGACGTGGTTTGACCGATTCTTTGATGTCATTATCATTATGAATGAAAACTCTCTACATCTAAAGTTTATGTTTACGCCGTGTAGTTCCACCAATTGTGTTAATTCTTTCAACACTGGCGCCCTGGAACGTATCATTTCAGTCAATACTGTCAACCGCCAAATGGGCGAAACCATCCTGGTTTGTTCGGAGGTTCAGTAATAATTTCATTCAACAACTCCCCCGAGCTGTTGGATTAAATTATTACCGGGCCTCACTTCAGATTTTTTGCTCTTCATATCGTCTTCTCGTCCACTGCCATTTTTTTCTTCACGCAAACATTTATGCACACCGGGTTGAAAGGGGTAATATCGTGTTGTTTTCAAGGCGAATTAAATACTTATTGATTGGAATATATAACGGGAGCGTGAAAGAGTGTAATTATGTCTTTGAAAATGAAGCGGCGTCATATTACTCAAACTATTCTGCGTGCAAATCTCGCGAAAAGTGGGTGAACAAACAGCCCATCACAGCCTCGGATTCCTTACAGAACTTTTTCATTTCACTTGCGGCCTGAGAGTTTACCTTTTTTCTGACTGATCTTAATAAAAATGTGTATTGCCAGTAGATATGTGGTATATATCATAATAAGGCCTGCACGCCTCAATAGTATTTTATATTTTCTAGCTCCGTTGTCAATGTTTTGTTTGTCTGAACCATAATCGAATTATGACTCGACCATGTGTAGAACATTCTGTCGAGTCTATATATTTCCAAAGGCACATTGAGAGAAAAGTCACAATCATTTCAACAAGGAGACAGTTTCCACTGCATACTATACACATTAGCGGAGTGTGTTAGGTTGAAATAACGCTTGTTTTGAAAATATATTCGTCATTCAGAAATCATTACGTTATGTTTTACAGATGCGCACGGTTTAAGGTTGCGACGTAATCACCTGCACATTGAATACCAAAAGATACATTGACGATGCATAAATAATTTGTCAGTCGAAACTTGAGTCGTGACAGTCGGGTCCAATTGGGCTCAAATCCAATCGGCCATTTTCGCGACGCCGCTGTTTAAAACCAAAGCTCGCTTTTGACGTTGTTCGACAACAAAGCTCAGATTAAAAAGCGTCACTCTGTGTCTGAGTGGCCAAGTAGAAAGAAAAACACGGACACACTGCACTCATCGCCCCAGTATGTGACCTCGTTACGCAAACAACTATATATATATATGGATGACTTTATAAATGTGCGTGGAACTGTGAAAGAAGACTACAAAAACTCGAGAGAAATACAGGACAGTTTCTGGTAACTTGTCGGATCGCAGGAAGAAAATAAATAAATTCTGACCATGTTTACCATTCAGCCAGTTTTGTTCGTTCCAGTTGATCAAAAATATTTTCCCACCAAGATCACCTTGAAAAAATGCGCTGAAAACTTAAGTTTCACAACAGATGAAATGACGAATTTTACAAATTTACAATGTACCGCGTTTTGGATGTCCCTTCCAGGCGTTGTAAATATGACAATTTATCGCCAAATCTCGCACATAATTATTAGTGGAGAGACAATGGGTAAATTAACATGCTCGTGTGACAAATCACTGAAGAATTTTCGATTATTCCCCAATTTCTTGGCTGGAGAATTGAATCAACATTTATTTGGGCAACCTGTAACGTGTTTGTAATACCGTTATTGCATTTGTTGAGTATAGTATTAGAGAGAGTATAGGCCAGAGTAATTTGTTTGGCACTCTCAAAAAATGTTTAACTTAAACCCTACCCTGTGCAGTGATAATATAAACATACTAACCTTTGTTTAACCCTTTACCCAACGAATCGCCCGCATCCGCCCGCGTAATATTTAAATTCAGCAGTTGAAAAAATATTATTTTTCAAAAAATTTCAACAAAACCATATCATGTGACCCCTCGTTGGAACGAGCTCGTCGAGCTCGTTCCAACGAGGGGCCACATGATATGGTTTTGTTGAAATTTTTTGAAAAATTTGAAAAAATGATATTTAAAATAATAAATTTTGATATCGTCTGCGTTGGGTAAAGGGTTAATGTGTTGTTGTAGATTATCAGCCTGCGAAGAATATTAACCTTTTACCCAACGCAGACAAAAACAAAATGTTTGTTTTTAAATATTGCTTTTTCAAATTTTTCAAAAGATTTCAACGAAACCATATCATCTGACTCCTCACTGGAACGTGCTCGATGAGCTCGTTGCAATGATGGGTCACGTGATATTGTTTTGTTGAAATGTTTTGAAAAACTATTTTTTCAACTGCTGAATTTGCATATTATGCAGGCGGATGCACTGGATTCGTTAGGAACAGGGTTAACGCCAGAGATGAAGTTGAATCGCCACTTCCTTGATTCGCTGGTCATAACAAATTTGACGGCAGATGGTAAAAAATCTGAGAGTGTGGGGTGCGGTGCGGGGCTTGGCGGGCGGGCGGGCGGGGCGGTGTGGGTGAGGGGCACCGATAAATATATTTTACTTTCGAAACAGTTGACGACGAACTGTCGTGTTGCACTACGCATTATAATCTTTTATCTTATAATAAATATGTATAAAGTCCGTAATTACCCGAATGCAGTGTGTATCAGGGGCCCCGATACAAAATTTGTATCTTTCAACTACATTATACATGCGCATGCATGGTTACGATTTCGTTTACCTTACTATTTATAGAACATTACAAGCTTTCGAAAAACGTTTGCGAGAGACTTAGAATGTTTCTATTCACGAAAAGAGAAGAAGAAAAAACACTTTTCAAAAATTTATTTGTTAAATTGTAGAACTACACTGTTTTCATGCTTTTGTTTCTGAATCATTCGAAGCATTCAAGTTGAAAAATGCGCAGGCAGTTAAGCTTTACAGTGCACAGTCGTTTCAGGATGTTTAACAAACTCGTTCAATAAGTTAATCCAAGAATTGCAAAAGTTCAAGGCGGCCGCATACAATTTCGATCGAAACGACAAGCATTTTATGAGTCTCAACAATAAATCTGAAATTAAAGTGCTACTTAATCAAGCTGATCAGTTGAGAATTGCAAGAAAAACCCACATCGAAATTATGTTTATTACAAAATGTTGTATCAGAGTCTCGCTCTTGTTTCTAAGGCAATATCTTGACTCGCCGAGATAATACCTTAGAAACAGGAACGAGACTCTGGTACAGCGTTTTGTATATAGAGGATCTCCGAGTCTCCAGTTGTTTATATCGAAATAATTACATTGTTAATGTAGTTATACGTTTTGGGTCCAAATACTCAATTTCCATTGGTCAGCTGGATGAAAACGTCATGACCAAATGTAATTCATTTTCCAATGAATACATATGGTCGAACTTTGACCCGCATTTACGGTAGAGCGGAGTTGACAGAATGTAATTCGGGCGGTGTTTGGGCGGGTTTTAACTTTTAGCGCCTCTCGCAGTTATCAACTCCGCTACTTTGGTGACATTTCCCAACTGTGGCATAAAGCCCGTTACTAAAATACTCGTTTCCATTTCTAAAGTTGTGAAAATTAAAAATCAGAGTTGTGCGGTTTGTCTTTTGTGTGAGGGTGGTTTTTCGCCTCGTTCGTTCGTACATGTTTTATTTCGTCTTTCTGCTTTGTTGTTTGGTAAAAAGTAGTTTAAACAGTTGCGGAATGTAATTATAAGAATTGAATGCAATTTTTATAATCTTTATTGGAGTATGAACGTGTGGGAATGGGTACAAATTGTATGAATCCCTTCGGGATTCATACATAATTTGTACCCATTCCCACACGTTCATATTCCAATAAAGATTATAAAAATTGCATTCAATTCTTAAATGTACAAAACGACTTCAATAAATTAGGCCTGTGCCGAGTTTTAGCATGGTCCAGACTTCATTTTCTGGACGGGTTTTGTAAATATCGATGTAATCTGGGGAGGAGTTGAAGATTCTATTTATTTTATGATCCAAAAACCGCACTGAAGGCACTTAGATGGAATGGGAAATAAACAACGGCTTCTATAAGGCACGCCATTGCGTTACAACTTAAGCTGCATCCTTTGCCCGCAGTTTCCGCGTCGGGAAATAGGTCCCAATAAAAAATAGATTGCGAAGTATTTATTGACACAGATCTAAGTACAGCTGACCTGATGATAGAAGAGGCGTTCAAGGCGAGATACGTAAGATTTTGAGAACACTTCAACGTTGGAAAATTTCCGAAAACCCTCGAATCGTGTTGAATCATTGGGACGATTTCGAAATGAACCTCCCTTTGAGGCTTCGCAGCGCCCTAATAGCTAGAAATGCATGTATATTGAACATCTGCAGAGAAGTAGTGCAATATTCTCAAATTATAAACTTAATGATTAACCTTCTAAGAGATCTATGTAATGGAAAACGTGGTATAATGGGGTATGTGCATCTTGTTTTCTTCCTTTCGCCGGTTATAATGACGCACAGAAAATTCGCATAAGACAGTGATGCTCCCCATCTCTTTGAGACTTGTAGGACATTCGTCGTTTCCAAATCGCACGGCTTTGAAAGCAGTTTGGTTGCCACATAGTGGTATCCACAAGAAGTGTACGAAGGTGCAACAGATACCAACATGATATTCTTAGAGTGTTGCCATTCCATACTTTGCAAAACAACCCTCTGGCAACCAGACCAGCATTCATGGCCGACGAAACAAACCCACGGCTTCCACGGGCAGTTACTGGTTGTTTACGTCAGAAAATCAGTGATAGCAGGGGAAAGGATAACCTACTGGTATCGAGTAGACGGTAAACCAGATTTGTCCCGAATGTGAAGGCTCAAGTCCCAAGATATTCCAACAGTGTTTGCGCTGCCGGGTACCAATGGTGCGGGTTGCACTAAAAAAATCGCATGGCACCCAAAATACAGCATCTGACTCCAGAAATATACTTTTCGTAGGTCGCAAAGGCTTTGTGTTTTTCAGAAGTAATCTCTAGGCAACATGTACAATCATGGCTCTTTTTATGAGTTTACTGAATTAACCATTATCAATTTAATCTGATTCTTATCAAAATATTTCTTTATTACTTACTCTTTTTTATTTTGCTTAATTTTTTTTATAATCTTTCTGGAAGGTAATGAATTATTTGCAACTAGTTTATTTGGAGTGAATCAAGAGTGAGTAAATAATAATCATAAATAGAGGATATGGAATGAGTGTTTTTCTCATATAATATTTATGAAACGAGTCTAAGAATTTTCCGTTTTGGCGGGCCTCTGGCGAGCCCAAACGGAAAAAATTCGAACGAGTTTCATAAATATTATATGAGAAAAACACTCATTTAATATTCTATTTATCATATGACACACACACACGCACAAATTAGCTTCTTAGTAGGACTTTTCAACCCATCACCTAAATTGAGTTGCAGACGGCACTTGGAAAAAAACATCCTCGTATAATTAAAGATTATCTTTATTTGCTTCCAAAACATAGGTTATGACCCCTCATTGGAACGAGTTCGTCGAGCTTGTTCCAATTAGGGGTCATAAACTATGTTTTGGAAGCAAAAAGGGAAAATATAAAAAAAATGAATGGCGTTTTTCTTGTAGGTAAAAGATTAATACACTATAACCCACCCAAAATAGGACAGATAACGTAAATTCTCCCTACTGAAATTATGCAAATGTCACCCAGTTGTATTTTGTTTAGCCAATCAAATTGTCCAGTTTTGAAATTGACCAATGAAAGCTTCTAACTCTAATTATGCAAATTATGAAAATGTGGCCCAGTTTTATTTTGTTCAGCCAATCAAATTGTCTAGTTTTGAAATTGACCAATGAAATTGGCGGAAGGCTTTATTTATCACTGATTAATATGAAAACAAAATATCAAATGTTTTAAAGAGAACAAAACGGTCGAGTCATGTGATAATAAATAATACTAATAAATACAGTTTAGAGCCATGAATCCGCTAAAATTATGCGCTCTCGGCCTTTACAATGCTCTGTTAGTATGTAGCAAATATGTTATATGGGACACTGGGAGAATACACTACTAGCGCACACCGGAAACTGAAGAGGTGGGTTTTCATAGCCTTTTTGAAGCTTTCCGGCGTATGTGTTGCCTTAAAGTGGTCGAGCCCCTATTCCAAAGAAAGTGACTCGTCACGGAAAACGCACGGCCGCCAACCGTTCAGAAGCCGACTGGCTTGTATAGAAGGGAGTTCGAAGTTGTTGAACGGGGGAATCGAGATGGTATATACCTTTGTACCAGGCTGCTCAGATAATCAGGAACCAGGCCGCTCAGGGCTTTGAATGTCATAAAGGGCGTCTTATACTCTATCCTCTCTTCAACTGGCAGCCAGCGTAGACAAGAAAGGATGGGGTAATATGGCATGATTTCCGTTGTCTGGTAATAATTCTTGCTGCACAGTTCTGAATAAGTTGCAGCTTCTTAGTGTTAGACTATTTAAAGCCAAATAACAGAGAATTACAATAATCTAATCTGCTTGTGACAAGAGCTTGAACTAGTAGTTTTGCGCCCCCCCCCCCCCCACAACGGAGCAAAATTGGTTTGAAAACGTTTGTAGCCTTTTGGGTTTTTTTTTTAAATCTATGTCTTCATCATTTTTTGACAACTAAAATACTTAGAAAAGTCAGGTAATACTAAATTAAAATATGCTTTAGCATTGCAGATGACACCTTGTTGTTCTTTAAGGATTAAACATGGTTAACCCTTTGCCCAACGTAACGGACAAAACCGGCCAAAGCTATTCACAACGGTGGCCAATTAATTTTCATTTTTTGCCTCAAAAACATAGGTTATGACCCCTCTTTGGAACGAGCTCGTTCCAATGAGGGATCATAACCATTGTTTTTGAGACAAAAAAAATTAAAAAAATTAGTTATTCAAGAATTTTGTTTGCAAGTGTCGTCTTCTTTTCACTTTAGGTAAAAGGTTAATTTCTTCTCATTTACAACCAGATTCAGTTTGACACTAAAATCTTCCATTCAGCGCCATCACCACCAACAAAAAAAATCATTTGGCACCAAACAAAAATTCCACTTTGCACCAAAACATGTCGGGGCATTGTGAACACTGTATTCCAACTACATCACCAATGTTTGTCTTCGTCAAATACTGTAATACATTAAGGATGCAGTTGGAATATTTTATCAGTTGAGACTTGAGCCATCATAGTCGGAAAAACAGATTTATTTGAATATTAAATTATCAGAATTATAGTTTAAAAAGTCGGTTCATTCCCACTCAGCCAACATTTTGAAATTAGCAAGTTGCATCCAGCCAACATTCTTGATTTCACACCTTCAGGAGATTTGCTTATGGTCTGTTTCAGATTAACATTATTGTCTTCAACTTACTCACAAATAATATTTTAACTTTTTATAAAACTTTTCAAAATGGTCAACTGTTTAACATATTTATCAGTATTTTTATTGAATTGTTTTCAGTGAAAAAGTCTTGTGGCTTGGCTATTGGTATTAAAAACAGAGATTCTCTTTGAACCTAGCCACTGTTTTAACAAAGTTTTGATAAGTTTTGAGAGGTCTGAGCTGACTTAAACATAAACTGTTGTTTTCATCTTTTATGATTAGAAGATTTTGTTTTTTCAATAAGCCCTCATAAGCAAAGTATCATGCAAAAATAATCACAAGTTAATCATGGCTACAGCAGAGATAGATGTTAATTTTTTAGAAAATGGCAGAGGTGGTCACTTTTTGATCCATGCTGGCTATAAATTCTCTGTAAGAACAAGAAGAAATGAACGGTGTTATTGGAGATGTGTAATTCGCGATTGTAGAGCAACACTTGTTACTGTGGACAACATTCCAGTGTCAATAGGACAAAATCACAACCATGAAAGTGACAATATGGCCCATGCAGCCAGTGTTTTTCTTAGTAAGGGAAAAAAGAGATGTCGTGATGATGTTTCTCCCATTCCAAGTATATACGACGAAGAACTTGGTAGCCTCAGAGATAATGAGTTTGATGAAGTGACTGGGGACGTCATCAAAAAATTCCAACATTTGACAGTTGTAAATCTGCATTGTATAGAAATCGTGCAAATGTGTTGCCCAAATTACCAAAGACATAAAGAGAGATAGAGTTAAATTATATCTGGAAAGAAACATTAGCTGGAGAAAGATTTTTATTGTGTGATAACTCCAGTGAACAAGGTCATAGAATTTTAATTTTTGGCACTGATGACAATCTGAAACAACTGTGTGATTCACCAATCATGTTTGGAGATGGAACATTTTATTCGTGTCCTGGCTTATTTTATCAGCTGTATACCCTTCATGGTAGTATTGATAGATCAGTATTTCCATTAGTGTTTGGCTTATTGCCTAACAAAACTGAACATACTTACCGCTGTTTTTTCTCGTTACTAAAAGACGCTGTCATTGAGCGAAATTTAACCCTATCACCAGTGACACTTCTAATGGACTTTGAGGTAGCGGCAAGAAATGCAGTGGTCGCTATCTATCCTTCAATTTCACCAAAAGGATGTTATTTTCATTTTACACCAAATTTATTCAGTTGCAAGCTGGGGGAATACCGCGCCCCAAGAAAAGAAAATACAGACAATTGGATTCTCGTCTTTCTTTGTTGAAAACCCGCCTTCAGATGGGAGAAATTGACATTATGACATATGCTGATAAGGCTTCGGATTTCGTGCATTTAGACTAAAATTTGTATTATACTTCATTTTCAGTGTTGTTGATAAAGATGTAGAATTGGGAAGTCTACAATTTATTTAAAATATACCTGGTTTTCTCAGAATTTTCTATGAGAGAATTCTTAGAAGACCAGACAGGTATATTTAAAATAAATTGTAGAGTCCCCCTTTCTACTTCACCTTCAGTGTTTCTGTGTGTCTACTGCTGTTGATAAAGGTTTATTTATTTTAAATACAATTTATTTTAAATATACCTGGTTTCCTCAAAATTTTCTATGAGAGAATTCTTAGAAGACCAGGCAGGTATATTTAAAATAAATTGTAGAGAGAATTCTTAGAAAGTGTAAGTGGGTAAAGGTTTATTTTGTTTTAAATATGCCTGGTCTCTTTCTATGAGAAAGTTCTTTGGAGACCAGGTAACACTGTGAAACAGAGTATAGCTTAATTGGGGATTAGCGCCTATTGTTCTCCATAACATCAATTCCCACTCAGCCAACATTTTTAATGTTACCTGATTACCCTAAAATTCAAAATGTTGGCAACGTGGGAAGACACCAAAAAGTCTTGTAAATGTATTTCGTGATAATTACATGTGATGGTCGTGACAAATGCGCCTCTCAGCTATTCATTTAATTATCACGCGCAGTGCTCCAAATTGGTCATTCTGATAGTCATCAAGTGACCGGGTACGGGATGGTATCTGGTCTGTAGGTTTTATAAAAGACAGGTATAAGACCAGGTACCATCTCCTACCCGGTCGCTTGCTGACTATGTTACTAATTTACCCCACTGATGGCCTTCGGGAATAAGGTTAATGAAAAGTTGAATAAAAACCAACAATTTTACAAACATTTACTGTCATTACCAGCTGAAAGGGGTTAACAAAACACTTTTAAACGTTTAAAAATCATTTTGAGTAAACTGTAAAGAAAATATTCGCTTCAGCATAAAACAATCAATAGAATCGTAAAAATAACAAAGAACTTTTAGGACTACAAATAAATTTTCTGTCGATTTTTCAAATAATTAATGTTTTAAATCAATAAATACGGTACCTTAAAATTATTTTTGGTACTTAAATTCTCTTATTTTGTTTTAATTCCAATTTTGTAAATTCGAAGCGAGTGGAAATGCATCAAAATAGTAATGGCGGCTACTCACCCAAAAGAGATAACTCTAGGTCACCGTGTATTAAAGTGACGCTCACCATGTACTGGATTTACAACCGGTATGCACGTGACATTCTTAGCCAATGAAATTCGAGGATGTATCAACAAATTTGTCAGAGGTGGGTTTACACAGGCCTCACAATTTGTATGACCGACTGTGTGCGCGATATTAGTCGAAGTTGCAAATTTGTTTCGAAAGCAAGCACATGTTATTACAAGAGCGAATTTATATCTAATACTCCAATCCACACGAAAATGTCCCGCGTGAAACTGTTATTGGGGTGTCACACTCCCCTACCCCCTATATTTACGCCCCTGGTAGATAGCTCGGCGCCTAGGGGCCGACAAAATAGTTGTGTTACAAATGTATTTTCTGTGATAACATTTTCGGTCTTATAATGGATGAAAAGAATCATTAGTATTTTAAAAGTTGTTGTAAATAGTCGCGACTTTTGAAATGTTTGTTTCACTTCAGTTGTGTCTGTTACTTGACTTGAGGCATAGGATTCTACAAAAAAATTAATAAAGATCAACATTCTCCATGTTGGATCACGTGAGGGCGGGGGGGGGGGGGGGGGGTTATATGTGAATGGGTTAATTGTGGTACGGGTGCCAGCAAGGAAGGATAAAACGAGAGGCCGCGGGCCTCGAGTTTTATCCTTCCGCGATTGCACAAGTGCCATATCGATTAACCTATTCACACAGGTGTGTCGTTCTATGTTTATTACATGCCTTCACGTCTATAAAACCAATTACTGGAAGGACACTCGGCAATTCATTTGAAAACTATCAACAAAAAGAATACATTTTATCGCCAACCAAACTTACAAGGGGAACCCATGTTTCTATTTCGTCCTCTGAGTTTCAAGGTGTTCTATGTGCCTAATGGCACATAGAACACCTTGGAAATCAGGGGACGATGTTTAGCTATCGCTAGCAATTCAAATTGTAATTGCGGTGCACGATTTGTAGAAAATTCCTGTGAAATTTTGCTTCTATTTAAAATAGTCCGTCAGTGATTTCTGTTCCCCACATATGTGCGGAACAGATTTTCATTTTCCGCATGCTTTAGTGTTGCTGTAGGCAGAGATTACATAGAACAGGCCTATAAGAAAGTAATGTGTATGCCTGTGTCACAGGTGTTTGCATAGTTGAATAATATGAAAGGAAATGAGTGACATATGCAGCAAATGACAGTAATGGTATCACATAACTAAATATTTTCTTATAGGCGACCATTTTAACGTTCAGGCAAAAATAAAAATAAAAAAATATGATCGCATCACTTTAATTTTGGCATTCATATATCTTCGTCAAGTATAGCCCTTCAGATAACTTTTTCTGACCCGAAAAGAGGGGGTCATGCAACAAATAAAAGAGAAGAGCTGACAGGAAGAGAAGTATGGGTCACATGCACATATTTTTCAGGGAATTCCCCAAAAACACATCAATAGTCAATTGTACTTTTTAAGTCCAAAAAGTCATCGAATCACCCTCTTTATTTATCCGGAATATTCAACAATAATGCAAAATGTCAGTAGATATGAGTAGAATGCTCCAAACGTTTATTGAAACAACATCTTTTCCGAAGCCTGCTTGGTTTCGGAGATTGCACCATTTCCGAGTGCAACTCTTCAAGGCGGGTAACTCTAATTCAAATATTTAGCAGCGCCATTAATCGCCATCACTTGCTCCCTATTTCGCACCACACGTGTTTATTGTTCTGGAAACAAATATGACGTTTGCAACCCTGTCAGGTACCGTCGGCTGTCAGCTCTGCCGAGTGAAACATTTACTCCACAATAAAACTGCGGATGGAAAAAGATAAATAAATATCACCACATTCAAGTTTGGTTTTGGTATTAAAGTATTACCTCAGTCAAGGGCCCAATATCGTTATGGTGTTACAGTGCCAGACATAGAGCAAAGGCCCTTTAGTGAATTACTAAACTTCACTTGTGTTCGTCAGGGTCATGCCCATAATTTTTTTGATTGCTGAATAAGAACAGATCAGGAGGCCTCCTTTGTGATTGACACTGTGAAGAATTAGTGGTGGTCAAAACAGCATATTTCAACCGAAGTGGGGAACAGAAATGACAAAGTGTCGGATTCACCCGACCGGCTCTCACTGGCTACTGTGGGGTTACTTCGGGTTTATTCCCATTTTGTGATCTCCAGATAATTCCTTTTGTGATTGTGTTGCAGATGCTTCGTTAAAAGCATCTGTTCTCAATCACAAAAGAAAACCTCAATCTAAAATGTTAATTCAGAACTGCCGAAGCAAAAGGTGTTTGCTGAGGCACAGTTATTTTACCACGGCAATTGTTTTACCGACGTAAATTTGTTCAGTTGGTAGGCCTGCGTATGCCCACCCCACGCGACCAAACATGGGGAATGCTGATAAAGTCTATTCCATTGATGTGCAAGTAAAGAAAACATCAATTGCATGCATTATAACTACGCAGATACGATGCGAGCGTTCCGAGAATTACGATAAAGTAATAAATAACTTTTCATTTTTCAGTTTCGACGCAATGTTTTGACTCTGATTTATTATTTGCTATAGAACAAAGATAATAATTACATGAACTTAGGCCACTTGTCATATATTTAGAGGTTATTACTTGGTTAGTTTCATATCGGCCCGAGGTAACTTCATATCGGTCTGAGACCGAAGGTCGAATGCTGATGTGAAGTTACCAAGACTTGATATTTCGGCCGATGTGAAACTAACCAGCAGGAGCGGCGCAACCGGGGGGGGGGGGGGGGGGGGCTTGGGGCGGGGGGGCGGGGTGCGGGGCTTCAGCCCCTCCACTTTTTTACCTGGCCATTTTGTATGCATATATTTTGACACAACAATGACTGGTGAAACAAGGGGCGGATCCAGAGCCCCCCCCCCCCACCCACCATATTTTCACCAGCTACGTTTCTCTCGTACTGGTTCAATTTCGAAGGATTTCGGATCATTTTTTGCAGTAAGTGGCAGCAAACGCTAAAATGTATACAGTCTAATAATAAATCTAATAAATCGGTTAACTGAAGTGGATCGTAATCTTACAGACATACAAGTACCAAATCCACCCCCAGACAAGATAATCCACAGACAGTATAATTGCCGTAAACGTCTGGTAAAGCATACAGGTGAGGTCTATTTATCAGCTTTGGTCGTTACGACCAAAGCTTATAAATAGACCTCACCTGTATGCTTTACTGACGTTTTTTAAGGGCTCTCAAAGTGTGAAATCTTTCAAATACATCTTCTGAAAAATCTCAAAATATCCACTCAGATGCATGGAAATTGGGGTTTTGGGACCCTGGAATTTAAAATTTTCATACCGATGACCATCCATCGCCCGATCCAGCCTCCTCCCCCCACACACTTTGAAGTAATAACCTCTTTATTTATCACCCAAAACAAATAATAACAAAATGTTCACAGATCTGTGTACAGTTTTCTGAAAGTGTTATTGTTTTTCATTCTTTTTATGAAGTCCAAAGTTTCCTCTTCTCCAAGTTCAGTTATCCGAACGTATCAGCTTCCCCAGTACGGAAGCTGCGACGTTCGGATAACTGAACTATCTCTTCTCTCACTTCGACGAATCTCCGCTTACAATGAATGTTAGTTTGCTTTGAATTTTGTGTGCAACTCCCTTCTTTTTTTATCTTCAGACACCCAATCCTTACTTGTTGCTAGCATAAATTCCTCACAATACAAAAACTACTCTGGTAACGGCAATATTACTGATTGATTGCGTTCGACGAATAACGGTGAACGATTTGGCTGTAAACAAAATGGTTGCGCCTAATAACGCATCAAGTGAGGCAACTCTAACTTGCTTCATTTCGGTCGAGGTCGGGGTCATATCGGCCAAGTTTGATGTCAACCAAGCTTAATAATGGACAATTCTAGAAAAGAAAATCATATCTAATAAATAGGATTTTTGACGCTGTCAATCATGGATAATGATGCGAAGCATTGGGTCATATTTAAACTACGTCCAATTTGTTTTGCTTTCCGTCATGCGTTGCGTCAGAAATAACGCGCACTGCGTTTTTTCATTTGGATAACATATTACGTGCGAGAAATGAATGCGCTGCAATCCAATGCGATAAAAATAGCTGTTGCGCCTATT